>CM022946.1:72406268-72535320 GCA_012931725.1 Litsea cubeba | reverse complement strand
ACACAATCACTGAGGATGGCAACTCTGCTGCTGATACATCCTCAGCAAATGAAAAACGACAGCCTCTTGATCCTGAAGACAATCTTCCAAACGAAAACCCTTCTCAAGAAGCTCTCGAAGTTGGCAGAGGCACCCGCTCTGGCCGGGACTACCACAAAAATTACAACCAATCTTCATTTACATATGTAAATCCTTCGGAAAAAGATGTTGTAAGCGCCCCTAGTGGCAACAATGATGAACATGCAGGCCCTAAGGAGGCTTTCAAGTATGACTTGATTGAACACTTCAAGCACATACCTGCACGTCTGCACATCCTAGATTTGTTGCGAATGTCTCCGCACACTCGTGATAATCTCATCTCGGAATTACAAAAGCTGAATGAGGATGTCGACAAACATGCCCCGCAAGTCCTCCAAATTGAAATGGATTACCGGGTCAAAAACTCAGAAGTCTCCTCAAAGGGAGAAAAGAAGAAAACTGAGGGATCATGCATTGAATGCCTCTCGGTTAAAAAAGCAGCCAGTGCAACCATCGCCTTCACAAAGTAAGACCTCCTACTTGGCGAAACCAGGCATAACCGACCCCTGTACTTCACAGGGTATATCAAGGAAATGCCTATGCCAGAGTTCAGATCGACCCAGGTTCTGCACTCAACCTCATCTCCACATCGGCTCTTGAAGAGTTGGGCATCCCACCCAGCAAGCTAAGCCACACATCTGTATATATCTTTGGATACGATGGGAGTACTCAAAGGCCTATCGGCAAAATCAGGTTCAAGTTGCAGATCGGTGATCTTATCTCTGAGGTCACAGTGTATGCAATAAAAACCCCTTCATGCTACAACATCCTTCTCGAACACCCTTGGATCCACGAGAATGGCATTGTCCCTTCAACTCTACATCAATGCATCAAGTTTGTTGGCGACGACGGCATGATACATCGAGTCTTTGCGGACAGAAAACCCTTCAAAGGTAAAGAAGTCCACTTCGCAGACTCACAGATGTATGAAGGTGAAAAAGAAAAAGAGGAGAAGCACACAGCATCCTTTGCCGAAAATCTCCAGAAAGATAAAGGTAAAGCTCCTCAATAATCACCGGAAGAAAACAAATCATCCGGTAAATCCGAAGAGAGCATTCAAACTCCCTTCATCATCTCCCTCAAACCTTCAAAGCCTTTGTGTGATCCCCCGGAGTCCCACATCGACTATAGAGAGGAAAGTGAATAGGATTATATGTAAAGCTTACACCCTTACCTTGCATGAGGCCTTTTGATGGGTTGAGGCCCATCAGAAACAAAACCGTGAGACCAGTAGGTCAAAGCGGACAATATCATGCATGGGTAAGGGGTGGGGCGTACAAATGGTATCAGAGCCGACTCTCGTCTAGTTCGAGTGTGGGTCCCCCTGCCGTGGTCTGGTGCAAGTGGGCGGGCCTTTCCATGTGGGCGGGCCAAGAGGGCTCATCTGTCACGTCCCCCCGAACCCGATTAAAAGAAATAACCGAATCCGGAGAGTGAATTTTAGGACTATTTAAAAATTTTATCCTTTGGGCCCACGGATCGTAGTCCGCGGTGAGGATTTAATATTTCAAACCTCAAACCTCATGTGGTACAATACAAATAGAGTCCAAACAACTCTAGACATATGGAATCTCAAGCAATGGATAATAATCTCATTAAATTAAGTTTTGAAAGAAAGAGAAACAGAACTAAAAAGTTAAGTAATTTATTACAATGGCCAACCCACTAAACATGGCCAATCAAAGAAAACAGAGTTCAATGTAATATAAGGTTCGACGAGAGAAATAATGAATGAAAGCTAATCTAATGAAACCAAGTGTATCTCTCTCGTGCCAGGAGTGATGACGCTACTCTACGTCATCGGCACGCCACTCTCGTGCCTCATCTGCTGGTTGGAGATCCTCTGGATCTCCTCACCTGCCTGCTCCTCGTAATAGATGTATTCACCTGATGTGTCTGCACACCAAGGAACAAAGTCAACGACATGTTGAGCAATAGATATACAATAACATAATAAATACGACATGCATCAAGTGTTAGAGTAATGACAAGTTATAAGATCATATGAATACAAGAATCTGAAGCTAAGCATAAAGCGAGATTATTTTTGTAGAAAACAATACAGGAATCCTAGCAATGCATCTAACAATAACCACTAGCCATGCAAATGCAAGCAAGACCAAGCAGAGGGAGACTCCGAGGAATGTCCTATGCCACCCTCCCGGGGTACCAGTAACAATCCCCTTGGACTACTGATACCATAGTCCGGCTCCAGTGGATCCTAGCTCCCTGTCCTGGGAATAGCAGCACGGTCTTAGCCCGCTCCCAGCTATTCAACGCCATGGACGCCGTCCTACGCCGACTGCCCACCCCGACACCGGAGTAACCGATTCGTCATTAAATCCCAAACTGCATATGGCCATGATATGCAAATAATAATTAAGAGGTTTTGACTCATGGACAGACAAGACAAGCAAGTCTGGCTAGTTCAAGTACAAGATAAGTTGCTTAGGGATTATCTCTTCCAGATCAATACAAGACAAGCCACGTGATAATCCCCTTCATACTAGCCAGTCATGTTCATCAAAACAAGACACGGGTTCCTATGGTACCACTCTAAGTCAAGTCCAAGTCCTATCATTCTATAAGAATTTATGTTTCATATGTAATTAAGTATTTTATGTCAAGAGAGTGTACGAGGAATAGTAACACGGATACAAGTCACAAGTCAAGGAAGAATTTACTATCCAATCCTAGGTACGTGGTGTCATCCCTGTATTTGACGTGTTCTATCAGAGTTACATGTGGAAATTGAATCAATGATGCTTCTAGGGAAATCCCTTGGTGTACAATCATATTAAGCACTCGTTCAATCCAACTCCATATGCATTCGGTTACACACGCGTAATACACGAATACCTAGACAACTCATCGAAGCCCACCAAGCACGTACTTCGATTTCAATCCCATTAATGGTCAAGTGAGAGTAAATTCATGGTTTCCAATATCTAAGGCACAAACTTAGGTTACCAGTCTCATTTCCAATATAAAAATAAGTTGTATTAATAATTCAAGTATTTACATCACTTCCCGACCTCCGATCGTGATGAAACTAGAACCATTGGATTCTATGTCTCAAGGGCTTTCCAACGGTATATAGAACTCCAAATTCTGACGAACGAATCAAAAGTTATGTTCATTCGAAGTGGACGTTGCTGTCTGCACAATGCAGTCTCGCTATAGTGAGCCAAAGTCTCGCTATAGCGAGAATGCATTCTGCCTGGGCTCCAGAACAGTAGCAAAGCTCGCTATAGCGAGGGTTAAGCCCGCTAGAGCGAGCCTGCTTGCTGCCTGAGCCCGGAATGAAGCAAATTTGACCTGTTTAAGGTATTTCCAATCCCATTCACTTAGGGTCTATTCCCTTCATTCCTAAGCCTTTCTAGGGCATGTACCTGCATGAGAAGAGCCTCCATGCTCTCTCTCTCTCTCAAACCACATTCCATTCCATTCATCAAACCATATACAAGTAAAGTCCATTCAACCCATTTATTCCAATTTAGCATATGTAATCCAATTAACCATGACAAGCTTGGAATTTAGGCATTCTAACATGAAACATAATCAATCAAAGAACAATACAGACATATATATTATGAAATGCATATCTACTTGCCTTAACCAAGATGAAGATTGGAAATCGGTGAAATTTGAGGAGAAGCTTTTCTACCCTCAAAATCACAATCTACCCCGATCAAACACAACCTAATACACCAATGAGAAGAAAGAAAGAAAAAGAATCAAGATCGGACCTAAATCTAACCAAAAGAAAGATGACATAAAAAGATGAAGTTATCGGAAACCTTACCAGGTTGATACCGGAAGCAAGAGGGAAACGCGAGGATGACTTCTAGCGGATCAGATCTTCAAACAGGGTCTTCTAGGACTGAGATCTGGTTTGAGAAAGGAAGAAGAAAAAAGATGGTTGCGGTTCTCTCTTCCGTTGCAGAGAATAAAAGTTGGAATTAGGGTTAAAACATCATTTAAGAAGACGATAGGAGAGGAAAAGACCGAATTGTCCTTTAAGTGGGTCCGGTGAAAGAATGGACCACTTGGAAGGTTTCTAATCGCTGGATCGCGATGAGTCAAGAGACAAAAGTCATCAGAACGACGAGACCTTTCCAACGAACCCAAAAATCACGGCGTTTGGAATATTTTGGAAAAACACTCAATTTTCCCTAAATTGCAAACTACCCCCTTGCTATGATTGAACGAACTCGGAATCAAACGAAACTTCGCAGATACTATTCTAATGCTAAAAGAAACTCGCTCATGATCTAAACCCACTTAAATATCTAAAAATATAATTAATTATAATAATAACAATTAAGCGGGTTAACGGGCTGGGTTATTGGGCCCAACTTACCCAGTAAGGTCACAGACCTTACAACTCTCACAAATAAAAAGAACATTTGGTCCCCCAAATGCCTAAACATACCTCATCTGGAAAAAGATATGGGTACAGCTTTCTGAATCTGCTCCTTCAGCTCCCACGTAGCTTCCTCCGGCCTGTGGTTCTCCCACTGTACTTTGACCCATTGAATGGTCTTGGTACGCAACACTACCTCCTTCGTGTCGATGATCTGCGCTGGACGCTCCACGTAGGTGACATCCGCCTGAAGCTGAAGTGGCTCGTGCTGCAACACGTGGGTGAGATCGGGAATATACTTCTGAAGCATTGAAACATGAAATACGTCGTGCACACCCGCTAACTCTGGCAGTAGCACTAGACGATAAGCCACGTCTCCAATCTTGCTCTTAATCTCAAATGGTCCCACAAACCTCTTGGCAAGCTTCCCTTTCTGTCCAAATCTAACAACACCTCTCATTGGAGACACTTTCAGGAAAACCATATCCCCCACTTGGAATTCTAAGGGTCTCCGCCTCTTGTCTGCATAGCTCTTCTGACGATCACGAGACTCCTTCATTCGCATCTGGACAACTCTGACCTTCTCGCTGGAATCAGCAATCTCTGATGGGCCATGAAAACTCTGAACTCCAACTTCTTCCCAACATGCTGGGGTTCTACATCTCGTTCCGTATAATGCCTCAAATGGTGCCATACCAATACTTGAATGATAACTGTTATTGTAGGCAAACTCACATAGAGGCAAACTCTCATCCCAACTCTCCTTGAAATCCAAAACACATGCTCGGAGGAGATCTTCCAATGTCTGAATGGTACGCTCTGACTGTCCATCTGTCTGAGGGTGGTAAGCTGTGCTGAACTTCAACTGAGTACCCATAGATGACTGGAAAGTAGACCAAAACCGAGAGACAAACTTAGTGTCTCGATCGGACACTATGGACTTAGGCACTCCATGCAACTTGACTATATTGTCCCTGTACATCTTAATCATCTTATCCATAAACTGTCCAGTCTTGAATTGCAAGAAATGAGCTGATTTAGTCAATCTATCCATAATCACCCAAATAGCATCATTGCCTTTCTTGATATTCGGCAATCCTGACACGAAATCCATGGTGATATTCTCCCATTTCCACTGTGGAATCTCCAACGGGTGAAGTAAACCAGGAGGCTTCTTGTGCTCTGCCTTAATCTGTTGACAAGTCATACATCTGGAGACAAATTATGCAATCTCTTTCTTCATTTTCACCCACCAATAGTGATTCTTCAAATTCTGATACATCTTGGTGCTTCCTGGGTGAATAGAGTATCTGGTGTGGTGCGCATCTGTCATCAACTCTTACTTGATGTCTTGAACATCTGGCACACACAACCTATCCTTACAGTACAAAACTCCATCTATCAATCTGAACTCTGGCTTGTCATCCACATGATCAATGATTCTTTGAATTTCTGGATCATCCTTCTGGCATTTCTTGATCCTGTTAACTATCTCTGGCTCCCAAACTCCCATAGTAGCAACTAGGACCTTCTCATTAACTAGCCAGACTTCCACATCCATATCTCTGAATTGCTCCATCCATCTCCATTCAGGCATTATACACCCACTGAATGCTGCCTTTCTACTTAGAGCATCTGCTACCACATTCACTCTTCCAGGATGGTACTTGATTGGAAAATCATAATCCTTTATGTACTCCATCCATCTCTTCTGCCTGTTATTCAGATCACCCTGTGTAAACAGGTATTGCAGACTCTTGTGATCTGTATGCACCTCAAATCTCTCCCCATACAAATAGTGCCTCCACAACTTCAATGCAAACACCACTGCTGCTAACTCCAAGTCATGTGTGGCATACTTCTTCTCATGATCTTTCAATTGTCTCGATCCATATGCTATCACCTTGTTGTGCTGCATGAGAACACATCCCAATCCTACTCCTGATGCATCTGTGAAAATCACAAATCCTCCACTTCCAGCGGTTAAGGCAAGTATGGGATGCTGTAGTCAATCTAGTCTTTAGCTCTTGGAAACTCTTTTCACACCCCTCCGTCCACACAAACGGAATATCCTTCCTCGTCAACTTAGTCAACGGAGATGCTATAGTAGCGAACCCTTTCACAAATCTCCTGTAGTAACCTGCAAGTCCAAGGAAACTACGAATCTCCGCTACATTCCGCGGGCTACTCCAATTGACAACTGCTGCAATCTTCTTGGGATCCACTGTCAGTCCTTCCTTAGAGATTATATGGCCCAAAAATGCCACTTGTTCCAACCAAAACTCACATTTGCTCAACTTTACATACAGTTGGTTATCCCTCAAAAGCTGCAAAGAAGTGCTCAACTGATGCTCATGCTCCTCCTTAGTCTTCGAGTATACCAAAACATCATCTATGAAGACTACCACAAACTGATCCAAGAAAGGAGCAAATGCCTTGTTCATCAATGCCATAAAAACTGCTGGAGCATTTGTCAATCCGAAAGGCGTCACAAGAAACTCAAAATGTCCATATCTCGTCCGGAATGCAGTCTTAGGAACATCCTCCTTCCTGACTCGCAACTGATGATAACCGGAACGCAAATCTATCTTTGAAAAGAATTGGGCTCCCTGCAACTGATCAAATAGCTCATCGATCCTCGGTAACGGGTACTTGTTCTTAACAGTCACCTGGTTCAACTGTCTGTAATCAATACACATCCTCATAGTCCCGTCCTTCTTCTTCACAAATATCACGGGAGCTCCCCACGGTGAAACGCTAGGCCTGATAAAACCCTTATCCAACAGATCTCCAATCTGAGTTTTTAACTCTTTCAATTCTGCTGGTGCCATCCTTTACGGGGCCTTTGAAATAGGTGTTGTCCCTGGCTGCAATTCAATCGTGAAATCCAACTCACGAACAGGTGGCAATCCAGGAATCTCATCCGGAAATACATCCAGGAATTCTCTCACCACTGGAATCTCATCAACAGTCTTGGATTCCTTGTCTTCCGCAATAAATGCGATAAAACCTTCACAACCGCTCCTCATCAATCGCTCTGCCTTCAATGCAGAACTCATCCGAGTGGAGATGGGCTTTTCAGCTCCAATAAACTCAACACTACGATCTGCACTCTGCAACTTCACAGTCTTGTTAAAACAATCTAACACTGCTCGATTCTTAGCTAACCAATCCATACCGAGTAACACATCAAACTCCGCCATTGGTAAGATGATCAAACTGACGGTCAGCTTAACTTCCCCAATCTGAATACTACACCTAGGGTAGATGACATTACTGCAAAATATTCAAGGTTAGATCCTATATGCCCTAAGCTAACACCTATATGCCCCAAGCTAACATCACAATGCTAGAAACAAAACTAAGAGATCAACCTACTGACTAACGAAATCCTCACACGCGTCCTATGGTTTCTACAATTTTTACCCTGAGAAACCAACCACTGCTCTGATACCAATCTGTCACGTCCCCCGAACCCGATTAAAGAAATAACCGAATCCGGAGAGTGAATTTTAGGAACTATTTAAAAATTTTATCCTTTGGGCCCACGGATCGTAGTCCGCAGTGAGGATTTAATATTTCAAACCTCAAACCTCATGTGGTACAATACAAATAGAGTCCAAACAACTCTAGACATATGGAATCTCAAGCAATGGATAATAATCTCATTAAATTAAAGTTTGAAAGAAAGAGAAACAGAACTAAAAAGTTAAGTAATTTATTACAATGGCCAACCCACTAAACATGGCCAATCAAAGAAACAGAGTTAATGTAATATAAGGTTCGACGAGAGAAATAATGAATGAAAGATAATCTAATGAAACCAAGTGTATCTCTCTCGTGCCAGGAGTGATGACGCTACTCTACGTCATCGGCACGCCACTCTCGTGCCTCATCTGCTGGTTGGAGATCCTCTGGGATCTCCTCACCTGCCTGCTCCTCGTAATAGATGTATTCACCTGATGTGTCTGCACACCAAGGAACAAAGTCAACGACATGTTGAGCAATAGATATACAAAACATAATAAATACGACATGCATCAAGTGTAGAGTAATGACAAGTATAAGATCATATGAATACAAGAATATGAAGCTAAGCATAAAGCGAGATTAATTTGTAGAAACAATAACAGGAATCCTAGCAATCATCTAACAATAACCACTATCCATGCAAATGCAAGCAAGACAAGCAAGAGGGAGACTCCGAGGATGTCCTATGCCACCTCCCGGGGTACCAGTAACAATCCCCTTAGACTACTGATACCATAGTCCGGCTCCAGTGGGATCCTAGCTCCCTGTCCTGGGAATAGCAGCACGGTCCTAGCCCGCTCCCAGCTATTCAACGCCATGGATGCCGTCCTACGCCGACTGCCCACCCCGACAACCGGAGTAACCGATTCGTCATTAAATCCCAAACTGCATATGGCCATGATATGCAAAAATAATAAAGTGGTTTTGACTCATGGACAGACAAGACAAGCAAGTCTGGCTAGTTTCCAAGTACAAGACAAGTTCTTAGGGATTATCTCTTCCAGATCAATACAAGACAAGCCACGTGATAATCCCCTTCATACTAGCCAGTCATGTTCATCAAAACAAGACACGGGTTCCTATGGTACACTCTAAGTCAAGTCCAAGTCCTATATTCTATAAGAATTTATGTTTCATATGTAATTAAGTATTTTATGTCAAGAGAGTGTACGAGGAATAGTAACAACGGATACAAGTCACAAGTCAAGGAAGAATTACTATCCAATCCTAGGTACGTGGTGTCATCCCTGTATTCGACGTGTTCTATTAGAGTACATGTGGAAATTGAATCAATGATGCTTCTAGGGAAATCCCTTGGTGTACAATCATATTAAGCATCGTTCAATCCAACTCCATATGCATTCGGTTACACCACGCGTAATACACGAATACCTAGACAACTCATCGAAGCACACCAAGCCACGTACTTCGATCTCAATCCCATTAATGGTCAAGTGAGAGTAAATTCATGGTTTCCAATATCTAAGGCACAAACTTAGGTTACCAGTCTCATTTCCAATATAAAAATAAGTTGTATTAATAATTCAAGTATTTACATCACTTCCCGACCTCCGATCGTGATGAAACTAGAACCATTGGATTCTATGTCTCAAGGGCTTTCCAACGGTATATAGAACTCCAAACTCTGACGAACGAATCAAAAGTTATGTTCATTCGAAGTGGACGTTGCTGTCTGCACAATGCAGTCTCGCTATAGCGAGCCAAAGTCTCGCTATAGCGAGAATGCATTCTGCCTGGGCTCCGGAATAGTAGCAAAGCTCGCTATAGCGAGGGTTAAGCCCGCTAGAGCGAGCCGGCTTGCTGCCTGAGCCCGGAATGAAGCAAATTTGACCTGTTTTAAGGTATTTCCAATCCCATTCACTTAGGGTCTATTCCCTTCATTCCTAAGCCTTGCAGGGCATGTACCTGCATGAGAAGAGCCTCCATGCTCTCTCTCTCTCTCAAACCACATTCCATTCCATTCATCAAACCATATACAAGTAAAGTCCATTCAACCCATTTATCCAATTTAGCATATGTAATCCAATTAACCATGACAAGCTTGGAATTTAGGCATTCTAACATGAAACATAATCAATCAAAGAAACAATACAGACATATATATTATGAAATGCATATCTACTTGCCTTAACCAAGACGAAGATTGAAAATGGGTGAAATTTGAGGAGAAGCTTTTCTACCCTCAAAATCACAATCTACCCCGATCAAACACAACCTAATACACCAAGGAGAAGAAAGAAAGAAAAAAGAATCAAGATCGGACCTAAATCTAACCAAAAGAAAGATGACATAAAAAGATGAAGTTATCGGAAACCTTAACAGGTTGATACCGGAAGCAAGAGGGAAACGCGAGGATGACTTCTAGCGGATCAGATCTTCAAACGGGGTCTTCTAGGACTGAGATCTGGTTTGAGAAAGGAAGAAGAAAAAGATGGCTGCAGTTCTCTCTTCCGTTGCAGAGAATAAAAGTTGGAATTAGGGTTAAAACATCGTTTAAGAAGACGATAGGAGAGGAAAAGACTGAATTATCCTTTAAGTGGGTCCGGTGAAAGAATGGACCACTTGAAAAGTTTCTGATCGCTGGATCCCGATGAGTCAAGAGATAAAAGTCATCAGAACGACGAGACCTTTCCAACGAACCCAAAAATCACGGCGTTTGGAATATTTCGGAAAAACACTCAATTTTTCCTAAATTGCAAACTACCCCCTTGCTATGATTAAACGAACTCGGGATCAAACGAAACTTCGCAGATACTATTCTAATGCTAAAAGAAACTCGCTCATGATCTAAACCCACTTAAATATCTAAAAATATAATTAATTATAATAATAACAATTAAGCGGGTTAACGGGCTGGGTTATTGGGCCCAACTGACCTAGTTAGGTCACAGACCTTACACTTTGGTCATCACAACTAAAGTGAAGAAGGCAAAGCAAAAGACTGGGGGCAAATTTGTTGTCTCTTTCGTGTCTATCATGCAAGACACGGATTCGGATTCAGAGCTAGAAGACGACACATCGTCAAGCCAAGCTGACACTCAGCAAGTTCAGCCTGCTCTCACTCCAATGGAGACAACTTCTGACATAGAAGATCCTACGTCAGCTTCCTTCGTTGTTCCAGCAACTTCAGCAAAGGAAAAGCCGATCTTCTTCCATAGATCGGATGCTTCTTCATCAAACTCCATGCTTGAACCTTTCCAAAATAAAGGTACGCCTCAACTATCCTTATACAGTTCTGTGGCACAAGCTATTATGAAGAAAATGGGCTATGACGCTCAAAACCCAGTCGGTTTGGGAGAAGGACGCGGTATTCTCACGCCATTGGGGCCCGTCTTGACCAAAAGCCAGCTGGAAGATTGGAGACTCTACGGCTATGTAGAAAAGTCTTCACACGGGTTAGGGTATGATCCCGACACTCCCTTGAGACAGTTGACACAAAGGCTTAAAAGTCAATATACTGACCAAGCCTCAACATCCCAAGTCCATGAAGACATCGATCTCCCTGGATATCTCTTTGATGAGTCACCTGACAAAGATCCAGGAAGCTCATCCAATTGGCACGATTTCTTCGAAAATGAAGAGGAGTTGTCCGATGGCACAAACTGTGGTCTTCTGACCCAGAAGAACCCTCATCTCCAAAAGAAGTAGCCTACTTCGACCCGGTTTCAACAGGCGATTGGGATCATCTCATAGCAAGCCTTGGGAAAATTACCGATCAAGAAGACCCGTGGAAAGGAACAAAACCTTGGTCTGGAAATGCCTTTGAGACCCCAGAAGGTTTCGTTGAGCTGGAAGCCTCCGAAAATATTGTGGAGGAACCACCTTCGAACCTTCTAACAGAAGATCCTGTTCAAAAGATAGACTTGGGAACACCAGATAACCCACGTCCTGTATTCATAAGCAAGAATATAAAGGATGATGAGTTACCCGAGTATATCGCCTTTCTTCGTGAGTTCGTTGATTGCTTTGCATGGTCTTACGCTGAAATGCCAGGCTTAGACCCCAAAATAGCGGTTCACAAACTCAATCTTCAAGAAGACATCAAGCCTGTCAAGCAAGGCCAAAGAAGATTCCGTCCAGATGTGATGGATAAAATTGAACAAGAAGTCCAAAAACTCAAAAGCGTCGGCTTCATCCGTGAGGAACAACATCCTGAATGGTTGGCCAACATTGTCCCCGTGACAAAGAAAAATGGGCAGATCAGGGTCTGTATTGACTATAGAGACCTGAATGGCGCATGCCCAAAAGATGAATTTCCGCTCCCCATACCAGAGGTAATGATTGATAATACCTGTGGATTCGAGCGAATGACATTCATGGATGGTTTCTCTGGCTGCAATCAGATAAAGATGCATCCTGAAGATGAAAAACATACATCTTTTCGGACCCCATTTGGCGTGTATTGCTACACTGTCATGCCATTTGGTCTGAAAAATGCTGGTGCCACATATCAGAGGGCTATGATGAAAATATTCCAAGATATGCAGCATAAGACGGTTGAATGTTACGTTGATGACCTCGCCGTCAAAAGCAGAAGAAAAGAAGATCATCTCGAAGACCTTCGAGAAGTCTTCCTCCGGCTTCGCAAACACAAACTGCGAATGAATCCTTTGAAATGCTTCTTCGGCGTCTCGTCGGGTAAGTTCCTCGGATTCTTAGTTCGGAAAGCTAGAATAGAGCTTGACCCCATAAAAGTCAAAGCCATTCTAGAAATGCCCTCTCCAAGAACCTTGAGAGAACTCAAAGGGCTTCAAGGGAGATTGGCCTACATCAGACGGTTCATCTCCAATCTTTCGGGGACATGCCGTCCATTCTCCCGGTTGATGAAAAAAGGTGTAAACTTTGTCTGGGATGCTGACTGTGAAGCTGCTTTCCAAGACATCAAGTCATACCTGATAAAACTTCCAGTGTTAGCTGCTCCTACCACTGGAAAACCATTCATCTTGAACACAAGAGCCCTTGATCACTCTTTGGGAGCTCTGCTTGCGCAAGAAAATAATCAAAGAAAAGAAGCTGCTCTATATTACCTCAGCCGCATGCTAGTAGGTGCAGAGCATCGCTACTCTCCAGTCGAAAAAGAATGTCTTGCAGTGATGTTCGCCGTACAAAAGCTGCGTCACTACTTGCTTTCCAACACAGTATACTTGGTCTCGAGGGTCAACCTCTTGAAGGTCCTTGTCACAAAGGCAGGTTCTCTCAACGCTCGACTGGCAAAATGGTCCATCCTTCTGTCACAATTTGATATTAGGTATGTACCACAAAAGGCAATCAAAGGGCAAGCTCTAGCGGACTTCCTCGCAGAGCATCCATTGCCTAAAGATTCTCCGCTTAGAGATGATCTCCCAGACGAACCAGTCTACAATGTGGAGACTTTCTCACAAAGTGCCTCCTGGGACATGTACTTTGACGGTGCAACCAGGACAAATGAAAAAAGATAGCTGGTCTCGGGAGTTGGCATCCTCTTTGTTAGCCCCGACAAATACATGATTCCACACGCTTTCTCGCTACTGGAACCATGCACAAACAATGCAGCTGAATATCAAGCTCTGATCTTAGGATTGGAACTCGCCATCGAATCCGGTATCACCATGTTGGAAGTCTTTGGAGACTCTCAACTGATCGTCAACCAGATGAATCAGAAATTTGAAGTCAGGAAGCCAGATTTGCTGCCTTACTACAACAAGGCACAATCACTTCTGCAAAAGTTTGACATCTGTCACATCACCCACATTCGTAGAGGTGAAAACATACGTGCAGATGCCCTAGTTGGACTTGCCGCATCCATGGCAATCCAGGAAGGGGAAAACATGCAAATCACAGTGTGCGAAAGAAGAATCCTTCCTCCTCTTAACACACACCAAGCTGTTGCTGAATGCCACAAAGTGGTCGGAAGTCGGATTTCAATCCTTCAAACTTCAATCGGCGACTGGAGGGATCCGTTCATTGATTACATTATGTTCGGAATCCTACCTGAAGATCCAAAAGAACGGGTAAGCACCCAAAGGCGAACCCCAAGCTTTCATTTGGATATTCCTTCAAAAATCCTTTACAAGAAATCCTTCAACGGAGTACTTCTACGCTGCTTGTCACAACAAGAGGCTGAAGAAACACTCAAAGAAGTTCATGCTGGTCTTTGCGGAGCTCATCAGGCTGGACCCAAGCTCTATGATCAGATAAAAAGGTTAGGATATTACTGGCCGACCATGGTAGCTGACGCAATGCAATTTGCTAAGCGCTGCCAACAATGCCAAATTCATGGAGATTACATTCACATGCCTCCAGAATGGCTGCATCCTACAGCGATCTCATGGCCTTTCGAAGCCTGGGGTATGGACATCATAGGTCCTATTTCTCCCCCTTCGAGCAAAGGTCATCGCTTCATCTTCGCCGCTACGGATTATTTCTCCAAGTGGGCAGAAGCATTTGCGTTCAACGAAATGAAGACCTCATCAGTCCTTCAGTTCCTGCGCACCAACATCATTTGTCGTTTCGGCATACCCAAAAGATTCATCCGTGATAACGGACCACAATTCCGGGATCATCGATTCTACAAGTTATGCGACAAATATAAAATCCAAAGCTGTCCTTCGACTCCATACAATCCGGCAGCAAACGGGTTAGCAGAAGCTTTCAACAAGACACTCTGCAAAATCCTCAAAAAAATGGTCTCTAGTCACAAAAGAGACTGGAGCGACAAAATGTCTGAAGCTTTGTGGGCCTATCGAACCACCGTTCGAGGACCAACCCATAGCACACCATTCTCCTTGGTCTATGGATGCGAAGCTGTCGTGCCATTGGAAGTACAAATTCCTTCCTTGAGGGTATCCTTGCAAAATGACATGACTCAAGAAAGCAATGTCAAATTGCGACTCCATGAGCTTGACAATCTCGATGAGAGACGGCTCGAAGCTCAACAAAGAATTGAACTTTACCAAGCACGCATGGCAGGATCTTTCGATAAAAAGGTTAGGCAACGCGCCTACAAAAAGAGTGACTTGGTTCTTGCGGTAAAAAGACCAATGGTCTTCGCTCATAAATCCAAAGGCAAATTTGAGCCAAAATGGGAGGGACCCAACGTCATCGACAAGGTTTTCTCTAATGGCGCATACGCACTCCTAAACATGGAAGGTGACAGATGTATGCTGCCCATCAACGGCAAGTTCTTAAAGCGGTACTACCCTTGAAGACTTACCTAACTGGGTAAGAGCAATGCCTGTATGGCCAAAACCAGTTTCCAGGTACACGCTCGCTAAACCCACCCTTTTTTAGAATTTTCATATCAAATGTTGAAATTTCTAGAAATTTAAAACAATGCTTACTTTCATCGTTTCATTGTCCAAAAAAAAAATCCAAGTTTAGGAACCTTTCTCTAACTTGACCAAGATTTTCAACCCTTGAAACCAAAATTCATGGTTTGAAACAAAATCCGGATTCAGGGATTTCCACCCTAGTCCACCATGCCTTTTACCGCCAAAATGGTTTTAGGTCAAAATTTATGACCCTCGTGTCTTTAAACAAAGAAAAAATGGTTTTTCAAAAACCGCGGGGAAGCGACGCTTAGTCGATACTCGCACAAATCGGAAGCAAGCGAACCACGTTCGACACTTCCAAAATCGCAGGGAAGCGACATTTCGTCGGGTACTTGCAAAATCCAAAACTGTGGAGATGCAACATTTCAGTTGATATCCACAACCCAAATTTCAAAGGTTCGAAAAAACCTAAAAAACTGTGGAGACGCAACATTTCAGTTGATATCCACAACCCAAATTTCAAAGGTTCGAAAAAAAACCTAAAAAACCATGGAGACGCAACATTTCAGTTGATATCCATAACCCAAAGGTTCGAGAAAACCACAAATTTCAAAAATCATGGGGAAACGACATTAAGTCAGTACCCGCAAAACCAAAATTTTTGAAAAGCAAGGATGCGACATTCCATCGATACTTGCACCCAAATCCGCGAGGATGCGACATTCCATCGATACTTGCAAGAACATTCAGCAGGGAGGCGACTTTTAGTCGATACTTGCATTTTTGAAAACCAAACCGGCTATCAATGCCACCAAAACAAAACAGGCTATAAATGCCACAAACCGGCTATCAATGCCACCAAAACAAAACGGGCTATCAATGCCACAAACAAAAGATTGGCTTTAAAAAAAAAAAACCGGGTTATCAATGCCACGAAACTTGGCTATCAATGCCACAAACTCGGCTATCAATGCCACAAGAAAAGCTGGCACTCATGCCAAAATTGGCTTCCATGCCACAAGCAAAAATCTGGCTTCCATGCCAAAACAATCATTTGACAAAAGATTTTCACAAAATGACAAGCTTTTGATCAAATCCCATTTAGCAATTACTTTTATCACAAAAAGATTCAAGTGAGCGTAGGGATAACAAAAAAAAAGAAGGCATCCCATTTAGCAATTACTTTTATCACAAAAAGATTCAAGTGAGCGTAGGGATAACAAAAAAAAAAGTGTTCACAAGCACTACAAAAAAAAAGAGTACCAAAAAATACATGTGGTACCAAAAAAGAAGAAGAAAGTGTTCACAAGCACTACAAAAAAAGTAAGTACCAAAAAAAATACAAGTGGTACCAAAAAAGAGAGAAGGATGGTTTCTGTTTTAAAAAAAATAATACAGGAGCTTAATCAAAAATGGTCTCCAGCCAAGAGTTCAGCTCCTCAAGCAAACTTTTGGCCTCAGCCGTCAAGGATTCCAGGGCACGATTCTTCAAGAACTTGCCATGAGATGCTGGGGTGGGTTGAAACCCTTCTTTCGCACCGGGAAGCTTATCCCGAGCAGTTTTCCATCGTTCGCTTTCTTGAGATTTCCTTTCAAGAACTCGATTGGCATCTGCAACCCGGCGAATCAGAGCACTCTCCCTGTCACGAGCCTCCGTTGTTGCAGTCCACTTGGCAGCGACTTGTGCCTGTAGATGCTTAAGACGTTTTCTGGCCTCATCGACCTCCCTATCAAGGATGTTAAGGTCATGTGTCAGCCCGATGATGGTTAGCTCTTCTAAGTTCTTCTCTCGGACTACCTGCTTCCTGCTTTCTTTAACCTCATCCAGGTTAGACTGAGCCTTATCCGCAGGGTCCAGGAACATCTCCTTGAAGAACTGGTCATCAGGAAAACCCATGGTCTCAAACCACCTGTCACCCAGCTCAATGATCCTATCAACGATCGCCCTGGCATCTGTGACATCCAGACCAGCCTCTTCGGCATCACTGAGAATCTCCTGCACATGCTGGATCATGCCAAACCCGGCTTCTAAGTGCCCAGAAAAGAGAGTCTCAATCTAAGAGCTCAGAACCCGCACCACCACCTTCTTCACAAAAAGAAGAGATGGCCCAGCTGAAGATTCGCCCAACTCCGTTGGTCGGCCGCTCATGTCATCATCTGTTGGAAGAGTAACAAAAAAACTCTTTCCAGTTGAAGCTGCTCCTGCTCGGGAAGGAATCTCAGCACGAGGAATCTCCTCAACATTGTCAGAACTGGTCCCAAGAGTCTCTACCTCTGGATCAACCTCTGGCATCCCTTGCTCTGGAAGCGACGGATCCTCCTCTGTCACTTCAAAACCTGCAAAAGAAACACAAAAGGTATGAATATGATCCTGTTTGAAAATCATTATCAGGGTTATAACTACAAAATACCTTCTTCGACGACTGGCGGAACACTTTCTTCCTCCATGAATTCATTGGAAGCATCATCAACATTTGCGTCCATCGATGGTTCAAAGTCATCGGAATCATGTGGCAAGTCAGCTGGCAAGAAAAATGTTAGCAAACCAAGTCACAGACACACAAAAAAAAAAAAAAGAAGCAAGAGAAGTCATACCAATTGGAGATTCTGGATTCACTCCAAAGTCCCTCGGTTCTTCTTCAGGTGCCCCGACAGGATCCGTCACCACCTCATCGGTTGGAACCTCAGGCATCACCAAGTCTTCCTCTGCTAAAAAAGAAAAGAAAAGAAAAGAAAAGCAGAAACAAGAAGCAAATCAGAACATGGAAAAATCCCATGAAAAGAAATGAAAAGAGAAAAAAAGGAAGAATCATACCTTCACCGACGGTCTCTTCTTCTCGACTTCTCTTCTCTGGAGGCTCGTCAGCATCTACTGGCACATCCTCATTGATAGTAAGAGGAACTTCTAAGTCAGGAGAGTCCTCATGCTGCCCCTTGCTGCGATGATGACTCCTCCTCCTCTTACTCCTGCGGGCTCGCTTCTTAGAGGAACCTGCCCCGCTGTCAGAGTCAGGTTTCCCACTTGAGTCCTCACTGGATGGTCTACTCTTGCCAGTAGACTCCACAGAAGCTTGCCTCTGTGCCGCTTGCATCCAAGCGCCAAGTTCGGCTTCCTCCTGTTCTAGCTGCTCTAAAGCCTCATCAAGTATTTCTCGAGCAGCTTCAGAACCAATGACGCCCTGGTCACCGAGAAAGCCTATCTTGTGCTTCTCTCCAGAAAGGAAGGCCCAAACTTCCTCTCGCCGGATGCCATCCGACTTTCCAAGGCCCTTTCCAGATGCCAGCTTCACATCAAGCTCCTTCTTGGAAAGCCCCCGATATGCCGAAAAGCTCTCCGCGAACCACTTCGCAAAGCCGGCAGTCCGGGAAGTCAGCAACACAGGATAAGAAATCATGGCTGTAGTGTCTTCAGCACTATAGAAAGCCTATGCATTTCTCCCATCCTGTAAGCCTCCAAAGCGCTTCACCATGCTTGAAGGCGCTCCAACAACGCCTTGAGAAAAACCCAACTGCAAAGCAAAGCGAGAGGGTACATATGGCTGGATGTCGACGAAAAGATGTCTACGGTACACCATCGTGCCTACACATATGCTGAAAAGCCACTCTCTCTCTGCATTGGTCAAGGAATAATGCCTTCCCGACCCCGCCCTGGTAGAGTCTCGGGAGGCACCAAAATCAAAAGCCTTCTTCCGCAATTCCGGAGAAAGCTTCACTGAAGACTGCCCCATCTCGACGTCCCTGAACCGTCGGATCCTCATGCGGGCAAACAAAAGTGATTCGGACACGGCTTTGCCCTTAGCCAGTCGAATCATCAGAGGATCATCATCCTGTGCAGCACCCAGCCGGTGGAAGCCAGGACAGTGGTACACGTACCACGAATAAAAGATGTGGGCTGAAAATACCCTATTCATGGGAAGCCCAAGCCGAACCAAAAAAGCAGCAGCCTGCAGTTCGGTACACAGGTAGGAGTAAAGAGCTGGCACCAAAGCAAGCTGCTCTCCAAACGCCATCTGACAAGCCGGAAAAATACAATGCGGCCTGATGTGCGTTCCATCTCCTCCAGCAAAAATAGCCTCACCAAGCCAATAAGTGAGGTAAACAGCGAGATCTCTCCGCAGTGCAATGTCAGGACATATGGCGTTTGTACTCGCACAGAAACCTCTCAACTCTTCTTGCATGGCCAAGATCTTCTTTGAACTTGGATCCTGAGCTCCGGCTTCTTGGGTCACGCCATCAGAAGACTCCCTGCTATCAAAAAAGTTGGGGAATGAAGAGCTAGAACTCTTCCAACTGCTGGATCTAACTTTCAAACCCTCTTTCTCCTTCAGAAAATCATAGAAGGCGACGAGCTGAAAGTACAGAAGCCTGAACTCCTCAGACTGCCCCTCGAGGACGCTGTCAATCGGCATAAACTCCTCATAGAGTTTGCCGAGGATGGGCAATCCAGTAATGGCGCTCAGCTCCTTCAAAGAGAAACCAATCTCACCATTCGTCACAACGAAGGTATTGGTTTGTGGGAGGAATGATTCCAGCATAGCCATGAAGGCCTCGTCGGAAAAGATCACGGTCTCCCTAAAGGCACGGACCGCATCAAAAATACCGGCTTCCTTCAAAACGGCGCCACCAATCAGCAGGACGCGATCAGTCCACGACTTCCACTCGGAGTCAGCATTGAAACGGCCACGAAGTCGAAAAGGCTTGATCCAATTGCTGCCGTCACCGCTAAAAATACCAAGGCCCACCGGTCTCAAATCGACCGACGGATAATCAGAACCCTGGTAACCGCTGGATGGCATCAAAAGGTCCATGTCAACAGGCGACTTCTCCGTATATCCAGGAGAACCGCCAACAAAAACCCCGGTCTTGATTACATTTGTCCTTCTCACCCAGCTTGGAGGATCTTCCCTCTTAGGGCACGTGGGGGCAAGGCTCAGAATCGAGACGGTGCGATCAAACGTCGACCGGGTAACAACAGTCTTCTTCTCACCATCTGTTGTGAAAGAGAACTGAAAACATCTCCTCTGGTATGTCATGTCATCAGGGACTGCATCACCAAAGAAGAAGGTAGGCTTGGGCAAAACGCTCTGATCTTCCATCACCCATGGACGACTGCTTACCATGATCTTATAGAATTCCTCTCCCTTAAGAGTGATCAGTCGCTGCCTCATCTCATCTCTGTTGAGGGAGTCGCATTCTTCTAGATTTCTCTCAACATACTGGACATTCTCAAAGGCCTGCTGAACGGCCGGATTAGAAGATCTAGAAGATCGACGAGGTACGCTTGTAGCAGGCTCTTTACCCTTGTTCGTTCTGGAGGAACCACCTGCAAAGGATGGAAAAGAAAAAGATCAAACATCAAAATGACAGAATCTCGCTAAAAATCTGGCGAAATTTTGACATGATGCCGGGGCAGTTTCGAAGAAAAGGAACTATCCCGAAAGAAATAAAAAGCTTGAAGATGGGCTCAACATTGTTGCGAGCTCCGAAACTCCAAACTTTCGAAACCTCAAAGTCTCCACAAAATCAGGAAGGGCTCAACATCACTGCAAGCTCCAAATTCCCAAATTTGCGAAAACTTTCAGGTATGTTATCACATCATGCTACAATTCAATTTACAAAAATATACATGCATGAACATCTTGGTAAAAAAAAATGCATTATCATGATGGGCAAAAAAAAAGAGAAGAAAAGAAACTTTCTCAAAAAAAAAAGGAGAAAGAAAAAAAAATAGAAACTTTCTCAAAAGAAAAAGAAAAAAAAAAGAAAAGAAACTTTCTCAAAAAAAAAGAGGAGAAAGAAAACAAACCAAAAAAAAAAAAGGGGGCTGGCCCACTGGCCACGTGGCCATACGGCCAGATCCGTACGGATCTGTCCGTACGGCCCACAAAAAAAAACAAAACAAAACAAAAAAAAAAAAAAAAAAGAAAGCAAAAAAAAAAAAGTGAGAAAAAAAAAGAAGCAAACACGTGAAAAAAAAAGAAGAAAAGAAAAGAAAGAAACAAAAAAAAAAGAACTTTTTTTCCTACAATGGGGTTTTCTTGAAAAAGGGAACTTACTTGAAGCCATTGATGGAGAAGAAGAAGAAAAGTCTTGAAGATCTTGAAGAAGAAGAACTCTTGGTCTTGAAGCCCTCTTGAGATTATTGCAAAAGAAAGTAATAAGAGCAAGAGATCCAACCTCCTCCTTGCTTTTATAGAAGAGAGCAAACCAAAGAAGGAAAGAAGAAAAATGTAAGTGTTATTAATTAGTAACCTTACCAAAAGAAAGAGATTAGAAAGATTATTTCCCAAAAGAAAGATATCTTGAAGGATTTTCTCCCAAAAAGAAATCAATGAGAGATTTTCTCCCAAAAGATAGGATCGATGAAGGATTCTTTCCCAAAAGAAAGATATCTTGAGATATCCTATCCCAAAATAAAGGGAATATGAGAGATTCTCTCCAAGTAAAGATATTCTTAGATATTCTCTATCCAAATGAGATATTTTTGGATATTCTTTACAAAAATGACACCATATGAGATCTAAGCCATTTCAAAAGCTTAAGGTTCCAAGGGTTAGCCCATATGAGCCAGGTTTGACCACCTAGGCACTTTAAAAAAAAGAAAAAAAAAATTGGGCTTTTAGTCAAAGAGAAATCCCTCTTACCAAGAGCATACAAAAATGGTTCCATGGCTCTTTTGAGTTGATTGGACCATACAAAGAAAATTCCAAGCCCCATGAGCTTCCAAAAATCAAACCATCCAGCCTCATCTACCAAATTGAGCCAAAATCTTGAAATTGACATTCCACAAAAATCAAACCAAATCCTGGTCCCCTAACTTGCCACATACAGCTTGTTGGGTCACAAGACCAAAAACCAAAACCTGATCCCCTAACTTGCCACATACAGCCTGTTAGGTCACAAAATCAAAACCAAAATTGATCCCCCAACATTCCACATACAGCTTGTTGGGTCACACGATCAAAACCAAACCCGACCCCCTAACCTGCCACATACAGCCTGTTAGGTCACAAGGTCAAAACCCAAATCCACATCCCTGATGTCATCTTCAAAACTTTGCCTTGAGATGGTACGTGATCCTTTTCACTACCATAAAATTCCCCTGGAAGCTCAAAAGGCTACAAATACCGAAAAGAAAGCCTGCTCAAAGACTCTTGGTCAAGTTACAGGCTCTCATTCAAAAATCTCTTCGAGGCACATCGACTACAAATGATAAGCAACTCGTCGCTGTACCTCGAGGGGGCATTTGTTGACACCAAAAATGTCACTTTGCCTCTTCAAGATCGAAAGAGCTACATGAAGTCGTAACCTGCCATAAATAGGTAATGCTACTTTCAAAAAATCAAATCTTGTCAGAATCAAACAAAAACTGCAAGATTCTTCAAGACAGCTAAAAGAGAAGTACACAAGAAGTTTCAGGCCATTTCAAAATCATTTGGCCTAACTTCGCTTCTCCGGCATCCGAAAAGGAGCTCCCGGCAGCGAAAGCATCGGAGACACCAAATCTTCGATCAGAGCCAATGGATGGCCTCCAAATACATCCAAAAGGCTCCACGTCAAGTTCCGAGTCAAACCGACAACGTTTGACCCTACATCAACCCTCGAACAGCTAAATCAAACCTCTCGGCGGCGAGAACCACCGAGACCATCACTCATCAGATAGAGCGCATGGACGGCTTCAAAATGCTTATAAAGGGGTACACGTCAAATTTCAGGTCATTTGGACAACATTTGACCATAGTTTGACGCTCGGAAGCCAAATCAGGCCTCTCGGCGGCAAAGCTCTCCTGGACCATGGTTTCCAAGACAGAGCCTATGGATCATCTTAAAATGACTCCAATGGGTTCCCTGTCAAATTTCAAGTTAATCGAACATCGGCTGACCGCACATCAAACCGCGACATCTTCATCGCGACAAAAGCGAGTCTACTGGTGATAGGACCCCAAACGGCTTCAAAACTCAAACAAAATCCTATGGTTGGTCTTATTTATTGCTCAGGAGGCTTCACACCGAATTTCAGGTCATTCCGACATCGTTTGACTCAGTTTCAGCTTCTGACGGAAAATCGGCAGCTCTGCGCGACAAAGTCTTCGGCTTTCTCAGGAAATTGGAAACTTTGCAAAATAAAATGCAAGGATTCTCATCAGGTTTCCTACAAGGAAATCAGGCCAATAAATGATCAAAAATGTCAAGGAAAAATACAGAAGAAAAAAGAATCGAAAAACAGCAAAAACGGACACAAAACGGGACAAAAAGGGGGAAAAAAACCCCAGGGTCGTAGGCCCCTGCGACCCTGGCCCAGGGTCGCCGGTGACCCTGGAGCCCGGGGTCGCCGGGAAGGCCCCGAAAACCCCGGTTTTCGCCGTTTTTTCGCGATTTGAAGCGCCCAGCCTCTGGTACTTTCCAAAATTCATGCTTTTGAGACACCAAATCCTCTTACATCCATCCAAAACACGGGTCAATCATCAAGAGTATCGAAAAAAACATTGATCGCCACCTGGTCAACCAAAAAAAGTGTGCTTTCTACCCGACCGATTGAGAAATCGACAGGACAGATGGCACCGACCCGCTGTTGGCAACAAACACCTGAAATTACATGGTCATCTGATGTCGATCTACATGAAGATCCATCGATGATCATCACCAGAAGAATCCCAAAAGACGCGGCACGGCCCGCGACTCTTCAGATGCTCGGCGACCACTTAATGCGATTAATTGACTAGCTTTATTACAGTCATTAATCCATTTCTTTGGACGGACCAATCAGATTCAAGCATCCGGGAGTTACAAGTCAAGAGATTCATGGCATTTAACCCATGAAACTCCTCCCATCATGGCGATTAAAGGCGATTAAATGCCCTCAATCTCCTCCGGCCAATCAGAAGCCAAGAAAAAGGAGTTACAAAATAAAGAATTCAATTCTGTAACTCCTCCCTTTATGTAGCTTTATGACAATCAAGGCTCATAAACCCTCCTAAATGGCTACCTAAAAGCCTATAAATAGGAGAGCTCACCAAGAAGAAAGAGATCGGAAAAAAACACAGAGACACAGACAAAGCACAGAAATTCAGAGAAGGAAAAGAGAGAAAACTCTGCGGAAATCCTACACCGACCACCGCTACAAGGTGACAAAAGTCCCTTGGGGGTACCCCCCCCCCCAAGGTCCTTGCCTTCTCCTTCTGCCTCCAATGGCTTAGATGTGGCTTTTCAGCCCGTCTACTCGGTTTTTTATTGGACATAGGACCTCCTTTTGGTCTTTGTTCTCTAAAAACCTGAGGTTATAGCCAAGCCAAGCGAATCAATAGCATCCTCTGTTCTCATCTGCATGGATGATGGCGAAGCCCACATATGGCTTGCGACCGTCAATCTGAACGGGTCCCCCATAATCTCCTGAGAAGTTAGATCCTCCTTTTCTTGCTTTTCATTGTAGTTTGTATTTTCTAAAAAGAGACAAAAATCACAACTCTTGTCTTTCATTATTGATAAGGATTGTAAAACGGCTATAAACGCCAAAAATCGGCTATAAACGCCAAAATCGGCTATAAATGCCAACAAAATCGCCTTTCACGGCAAATCAAGAAAATGTCTCTTTTCTTAAATATATGTGCAATGGAAAACTTGAAAGAAGTTGATTTCCTTTTTACTTGCGAAGGTTGATCTCCGGATCACCACTTGCAATTCCAAGTAAAATAGAAAATCTGGCACACCCACACAAAAAAATGTTGATGCACGCCCTTGCCCCCCGATTACGAAAGGGTCGGACCCAACGGACTCACACGTCCGCAGACCTCGGTAGGACTCAGGCAGGAGCGCGGTCCATCAGACGGCATCTTGAACTTCCGGGGAAGCGGGTAGTTCACCACATCGGGCTTGAACGGTGTGTCCGTTCGCCCGATTAGGTGATCCACTGTCTCCGGTGCCTTCGCCTTCATGGCGTTGTAGACTTCTCCCAGCTGGTTCTGCATCTCCTTGATATTTTCGTCCCAGGGATTGGGAGCTTCCCTGGATGGGTCACGAAAATAACTTCCCTCCTCCATGCTTTGGTTTTCACTCTCCCCTTCTTGAAAATGAGGATCCTCTCCATTAGAAGAAAAGGGAGGAGGTGGAAGTCCTCCAAGCTGGGCTCTACCAGGCACTCCATGAGGGGCGCCCTGGGGAACTCCTTGGGGAACTCCCTGGGCGCCCTGGGGAACTCCCTGGGCACCACCCAGAGGATGGGCGCCCAGATGGGGAGCTCCCTGGGCGCCGCCCATCTGGGGAGCTCCCTGGGCGCCCGGATGGGGAGCTCCACGGCATGGAGCTCTTGGAATTCTTTGGTGCGATACTCATTGTGGTACTTCTCCAAATTGTGCTCCTCCTTGCCTTGCCAGCACGAGTTGTAAGATTTGCTGGTTTTGGGCTACCAGCTGTTGCATGGTCTCCAACATCTGCTGAGGAGTGGGAGCAGGAGCATTCGGGGTAGAATTGATTGGTGGAGGGCTACCCTCGCCCTCTGCTCGTCTTGTCGATCTAGTGGTGATCACCATAATTTTGAAAAAAGGACTTTTGTTCGGTTCCCACAGACGGCGCCAAACTGATGATGCGAAAATAGGGTTTCGGACACCACCGGTCAAGTAATAAATGTAGTAAATGCAATAATTAAAGAAGAGAGAGAAAGGATTATAGTGGTTCGGTCAAGATGACCTACGTCCACTGCAGAAAGGCAGAGGTTGCCTGTGGTGTTTTACTTCCTCAATAATTATTACAAACTAGAGGAATACAAGAGTCGAAGTGAATAGAGAGAGATCCATCCTCCTCAAGTGCTGGTGGGGCTTCTCGATTTATAGTCCTCCCCTAACAGATGGGGACGACTCTTCAGCAACGTTCGTCCTTGGAGCCCTCGAACTGCCCTCGCACTGGACGAGGCAGGTGAGATATTCCTCCGCAGGACCTGGTAGGAGGGAGACTGCTTCGGAAGCAACGTGGCTGCCCTGACTTGGTCTCTTCGTGGGCTTGGACCTGAGCTTCATCCTCATGGGTTGGGTCATTTGGGCTTGACTCATCAACTACTGTCCTCATGTGGTCCACCCATATAGAGGTTAGTAGAGAAGCTAGAAGAGGATTTACATTTCAATTTGAATTAAAACTAGCTTAGCAGAGTTTTAGTGAATGAATCTTCTTGTGTAGCGACTGTGTTCTATATATGAAACTGTGTGGGGAGATTTCCAAAACTTCAGGATTATGCTAATCACGGCTGTAAGATGGGATTAAGCATTCTCACGTACCTCCCGCGGGCCATCTACATGGCACCAGACTCACCTCGGCTACCAGGGCAGAGGTCTCAGCCGAAGTCAGACAGGTCTTGGCCGCAAGCGTCGAGCTCAGCTACCCAGGTGCCCACCTCAGCTAAAAGCTTGACCTCGGCCAAAGGAGCCGGGACGAAAGCCGAAGCAAGAGAGAATCTCCACTCGCGCCCTTCGCCCGCCACGCCATCGGACACGTGGAGGAATACGGGCGCGAGCCAGTGAGACAGATGCGATATCCAGCCGTCCACAATCTTCGCCAGATCACTGACAGGGCGGCATCCAGTGGCTGAAACCAAATCAGGGCAAGGCCCGAGGGTGGATCCGATGGTACCTCTACCGCCAAAGGCGTCCAACAAGATCTGGCCCAACATGACACGCATTAAATGCGTTATGGGCTGATCCGACTGGCATTAAATGCAACGTGGGCTGGAATGGACCGTATTTATTACTTTGTGGGCTGATCGGACCCTCATTTAATGAATGGTGGGCTGACATGATGACGCCCCTAGACATGCTAGGACGTCATCATGAACCTCCCCCATGCAACGTAGGCCTCTTCCTCGATAAGAGGAGGAGCGATCTCCATTACAGGTACGCACACCTAAAACCAGAGAGCTGTTACTCTGCCTCTCTTCTTCCTCTCCTTCCTTTGTTTCAGTTCACTCACTGACTTAGGCATCGGAGAGCCTTGCGCCGCTTAGGCCAGGGTCCTCTGACTGTTTGCTCTTCGCTTTCAGGCTTTGAGGCAGCAGATCATCTTCTTCATTTGGATAAGTCCTGTACGGCACCCCGATTATTGTGGGTCATATTTTTCTGCATCTACAGAAACTAAGTGGGATAATTGGAGAAACAGAAATAGAGGGCTTCATTCATTATGGACTTGATACCATGTTGATATGATCCAAAAAGAGAAATACATATAATCAGTTCTGAATAGAAAAACCAGGAACAGCAGTTGCATGCATGCCACGCTAACCACATATAATACATGTTCTTCACAAGTACTACTTAATCCATAAAGAGAAGACAGAAGGAAACACAGCGAGCGAATCAATATTTACATGACTGGAGCACTATTGAGGAACACAGTGAATTAATCTTTACATGACTGGACCATTGTCTATCTATACTGATCATGAATCAACAGCAACCAAAAGACAATGAAGAATTCAATCTTGAGACCAAAAATGAACACTGAAATTAAAATAAAGCTAGCTTTTTTTTTTGGCTAGGAAAAATAAAGCTGGTCATTAATCACATAAAAGATGGGCAAATCCCACATCGTATTATATATAATTTTAAGCTAACCAAGATGAAGAAAGTGGTACTTTAAAAATCATCATGGCTCCCCTTCCCTCACCACTTAAAATCCCAATCACCCTTTGGGCCAAAATACCCTAATTCAACACCTTCAAACACAATAAGCTCCTATAGTATTTTTTGGGAACAGTAAGATAAACCAACAATTCAATTACTCTGTCTATGTGACACTGCAATTACTAAATAAAAACAAAGAAGAAGAGAAAAACAGTTAGACATTTTCTGCACCATTGCACCTAGTGTGGGAGCTCCCAAGCGTGAGCTCTAGTTCGTCTGAGCCACATTCCTCATGGATCCTCTCTCCCTCCCATGGTTTCACCAAACCAATTGTGTTGCTGCCAAATGCAAACTCATTTGAAGCCACATCCGACATGTGTACATCAGCAGGGATGGGTGCTCCTGTCACGGCTGGGGAGCATGTTCCACTTTGCCCTGGTGTCCACATGCGGGATCCACTGCCTGCCAATGCCTCCTCTTTGTATCCAAAAGGGTTGCTGGAGACGAGGCTAAATGTAGGAGAAGATGGCCCAACGGTTGGAAGTCGGATCCCTGCAAGCCATCCAGAGTCAGGTAGGACCTGACGACCGGGGCTAGGAGGAGTGGAAGATGGCAGGAAGGAGTAGTGATTTCCCCAAGGGGAGGGTGCCGCAGAAGAGTCATCCCAATCAGTTTTAATTCGAGGGGTTCGAGCTGTAGGGGAGCTCAATGGAGGTGTAACGGGGGCACTAATAGAGCCCGCATGAATGTAGAGGTGGTGGGGGAGCTTAGAGGAGGATGCTGATGAGGATGATGAGGAAAGGTTCTTGAGCCATGGAATAAGGGAATTGGGATCGGCATTTGTGTTGCCATTGGCAGCATAAGATGAGGCAGGGCTTGGGAAGGAGGATGAGGCTGGGCTTGGGTTATAGGAGGCACACGGGCTTGGGTGAAATGATGAGCAAGGGCTTGGAGATGCTGAGCCACCCACAACATCCATGCGCTCCAACGGTTTGCATCCCTGAAAGACACCAAAAGAAATCAACGAAAATCATCATTCAGCATGATTAGGCAAATGGAACTCGAGCTATTCCAATTGGTCGTGCACAAGTACTAACCCAGTTAAAACTGTTAAGTGTGGAAAAGATATGTCTGAAGTTATAGGGTATGCTCAGATGAGATGAGACTCATAATACCTGAACACCCAAAATACTCACCCATAAATAGGGGTAAGGGTTTAGAGTGGACTCATTTAATTCATGATCAAATCCAGGTCTATTGGGTAGCAGGACCCGCACATTCACATGACACGTGTGATTATATTAGTATATTTATTGCAGTAGTCTTTGGTACACAAGATCTTTAACACATTAAATGAATAGTTCACATAAAAGGATACCTGCACCTTGACTCCAGGTTTGTATCTTAAATATACAAAATATTCAATATCTGTTTTAAAGGAAATCTAAGTATATAACACAATTACCACGACCACCATAATAATTTCCATCATCGTCGAAGCCAAGCACATGTTCTCATTAGAATCACAGTCCATCATATCTTTCTCGCTAAGTCATTTAAGGTCTTTAATGGTCTTCCTCTTTTCCTAGTGCCTAATACTTGCTTAAGCATGTAGACTATCAAAAATATCTTACAGGGGGTTGTTTCAAAGTCTTTTAAGAATCTTAGTCATATGTCCTATCTTTGTGATGTACATGCCCTAAAGCTCAGATAGAGTAAAAGGGTTAGCATCAAATAGACAATTGACTAAAAAAATGCCTAGCTTGAATATAAAATATACCACAATCTTAGGTTGCAATCAAGTATGGGTGTGGATAAGGGTTTACAAGCTAAAATTGAGCATGGGTGCGAGATTTACATACTAAATACCTATTTGGGGCTGAGACACAATCTGAGTACACCATGATCCCAACCTGTTCACATCACTAGGGTATGATGAGCAACAGAAATGGGGCCATGAATACCGAATACCCAAATATAGGGTGAAGAAAGACCAATATGGGTCCAAGATTTCAACTCGTTTTCTTATTCCGGTCAGAATTAGGGTCCACTGCACAAAACCAAATAAAATCAAGCTGTGGTCGCAATTTTTGAGTTCTGGTTCTTACTACAAATCCAACCCAAACATATTTATCGCCAAGGCTTAGGCATAGGTGATCATGTGATATCACACGCACAATGCCAATTTAATGAAAACAAGCCTCATGTACAATTGATGGCACCTCCATGAAAAACCAGAATTTCACCTGCGACTGTGAAAAAACTCCAAAAGTACCTCACAATCTCAACACTCACACAGGAATGGAGATTAACATTTGGGTCACACAAATTACTCTAAAAAAAGAGCCACTTTATAAACAAGTTCACATGGGTAAGCATAGTTCATTGATTCTCTAGGATTAGGATCATGGGCCCATCCATACTGCGCACCTCAGTTGGACAGATTAAAGTAAGCAATGTGAAATCTTCAGAACCAGCCACCACAGAGAGCTGGGAATGAGATTCACATTAACACGCCCACCCACCTATTTAGTAGTTACATCATTTACATTGAATCCTCTATATTATGTCCATAGCAGATTTCTAGGAACCCCCCTGCCTATAGGATTCTAAAACTTGTGGCTGACCAAGGATGGAACCTCACCTAGTGTAAACCCAGTAAACCCTGCATTAGGAGGCTGTTGTACATGGGCAACAAATCAACAATTTTTTAACAAATTTCAACAATAAGACGTTACTTGAAAAAAAGTTTATTTGCATATACATTTGGCTCAATTATATAAAGAGAAGTGATATTGGCACTCCTTTTCCTTCACAAAATTTTAGAATGCCTTCATCCAAATTGGGAAAAAGGGGAGTGCCAATATCAATTACCTTATATAAAACGGATCCTCTATAGTAAAAAAAAAAATCCCTATTCCATTTCTACAGTGATCATAGAACCTAACTAACTTCGTCTGGGATTGGACTGAATGAACTGGTGGTCTGGGTAAAATTTCCAAGATTTACCAAGTCCAGGCTGTTGGGGGGGGGGGGGGGGGGGGGAACAAAAATATATGGCCTAGGATTCCTCACTGGTCCATGGAAAAAGCAATTATGCGGTCCAGATCTCAACAACTTTTTTAATTAAAGGGAACAGCTTTCACTGCTTTTGAGCGAAAATTACTCCTGGAAAGAGTCCGAGAATCTCGCAAATCAATCATTCTATATCGGTGAGTCTTCTAAACCTCAGTGGCCCCTTTTAACGTTGAAAAGATATATGTACCCGGGGCCAGCGAAATACGGAAAACACCCTCATTCTTGCCCCCACTTCCACAGGGGTATTTTCGTCAATTAAACGCAAACACTTCAAACGCCCTCGAAAAAAAACAGTGAAAGTTCAAAGGAACCAGAGCACGTACACGGACCGGAATCGAATCCATTTGCAAATGGAGCTGCACGGAATCCTGGATTTGACAGATTTGCCCCTCGGTAATGGATGGATTTCCAGATTCGGCTAAAGTTCAAAATAAGCCATTTCGTTACAGAGGGTGGAGGGCACTTTCGTCCATCTTGATTCGGCAAGTAGCCGAACCTCTGCAGTCTGCCTAAAAAGAGGGGACAGATCTAAAGTGCGCCGATGGCGCACGCGCTGGGCGACTCAGCCCGGCGAGTTTCGCCCCAGCTCGTTGTCGCCGCGTCGACCAATCCCGTGAGTGGAATGAGCGGTCCGAGATCCCCATTTGGCGCGGTGCGCATGTTAGCATTCCCGGCTGATCCCACTGGCTGCTAGAATGCGCAAGCCGGCCCAAATCTACGCTGATCAGGCCAAACGATCGAACCTAATCGCTACAGGATCCACCGTTCGATTCCGGCGCACGGTAGCACGCTAGTTATCTCAATTATTGCTAAATTGATCTGGAACAAGCCCGGATGCGCCGATCTAATCCGGTATCCGCTTGGCGCGCACGTTAGCACCGCGCCCGATCAAACAGTGGTTGCTAAAATGCACGTTGGCGCAGCCGCGCAAGTCAATGGACGCGCACTTTAGCGCCGCTAGCGCTCCGTCCGATCCGGGGATGGATGCTAAGATGCGCCGGGAGGGTTCCGGGATCCGGAATCGATTCCCGACCAGACGGATCTAACGGAATCAATTTCCTAACCGCCATCCGCTACCCGCGTCGACGGGCGCGCACGGTGGCTCTCTGCTCGATGGAGAAGCTCTATCGTGCGCTGGATTGAGGCGGGAGATTGGAATCGCAACAAAAAAAAACGAAAAGAAGCAGCTTTTGAGATGAGATTTGTTACCTTTCTGTAGGTGGTTCCGTCTTCTTCGACGGTCCAACCGGCCTCCTTGCAGAGCGCCTTCAGGACCTCGTTGTTGTCGCAGTGCTTCGGCAGCTTGTAGTTTCCATACATCCTAAGCCCCGCGAAGATCTTCGCAGCGATCGCTCTCCTCCTCCTCTCCCTTTTCTTGTTGTTCTCTCTCTCCTTCCATGTCGGAAGCCTCGTTCCCGACGTCATGCCTCTCAAATCAATCCTCCCAAACACAACTCGATCTCACAAAAAAAAAAAACCACCGAAATCTCTCTTCCACTCGCTCAGATCAGATCAAACCACCTGGAGATCCATCTCCTGGTATTCCGGAGAGCTCGCCGATCGGAAAAACCAAATCAAAACCAGACAACACTTGGAAAAACCAAATTGATACAGGGAACAGCTCCGAGAAGTAGAGATCTGAAACCTACAGGAGTTGTTTTTCAGGAGGAACGAATCGGAATGCGGAATCTGGTAGCGTTGGAAGATGAATTGGATCGGGAGATGGGAAGAAGATTCAGACCGGAAACCGCTCCGGATTGCATTCTTCGGCTTTGAGTTGATTGGGAAACCGCTCGGAAAACCAGGAGAGTTGCACGGCGAAAATAGATTAGCGGGTTAGAGAGGAGGAGAGTAAATAAGTACTGGTTGTTTCTTAAAATGGTCATCTTAGAAGCTGAATTTACAGGTATGCCACTGAGCTTTCTGAAAGTAACCTGGTTCACGTTTGGCCTTTTGGGTCAGGGCTGTGTGACCTGGGTGTGTTTATTTGAAGGAATTTTTAACTGAAATTTGGTCGGTCCAATACGTTCGGAAGCATTGTCGGTCGATAAGTAGACCTTTTAGAGATTCAGCTTTGTAAATTGTTAGTTTTACCTTTTTAGTATCATCTAAGTTTTAGATTTCTAAATAATTTTTTGTGTTGAGTATTTGAAAATTTGATTGAAAGATAACAATGAAACGATTTGTATATTTCTAACAAGAATTTTAACAATTCTTGCATGCAAGTAAACAATGGGGGATCAATCTCTGGTGCAGTGCAGTTAGTGATGGGCTTGCAAAGCATAATTTCAGAAAAAAAAAATACCACTGAAGTAGTTATTAATATTGTGTGGGGAGATTTTCAGAACCACAGGATTACGCTAATCACAGCCATCAGATGAGACTAAGCACTCTCACGTGCCATCCGCGTGCCGTCCACGTGGCACCAAGCTCACCCCGGCTACCAGGACAGGGGGTTCGGCCGAAGTCAGGCAGCTCCGGGCCACTAGCGCCGAACTGAGCCACCCCGGGTGCCATTTCGGCAGAAAGCTCCACCTCGGCTGAAGAAGCCGGGATGAAAGCCGAAGCAAGGAAGAGCCTCCACTTGCGCCCCTCACCCCCCACGTCATCTGGCACGTGGAGGGATAAGGGCACGAGCTAGTGGGACAGATGCGACATCCAGCCGCTCACGATCTTCGCCAGATCCCTGACAGGGCGGCATCCAGCGGCTGAGGCCACATCAGGGCAAGGCCCGAGGGCAGATCCGATGGTATCCTACTGCAAAAGGCGTCCAACACGATTTGGCCCAACAAGACGCGCATTAAATGCGACGTGGGCTGACCCGACGCGCATTTAATGCAAAGTGGGCTGGATTGGACCGCATTCAATGCAACGTGGGCTGATCGTGACTTCCCAGTCGAATCACGGGACCCATACCAAAATATCCTCCAAGGATACAACACAAACCTCTATAAATAGAGCCTCAAACCACCATCAAAGGTACGCACATTTTCATACACAGAGCCGTTACTCTGCCTCTCTTCTTCCTCTCCTCCCATTGTTCCAGTTCCTTCACTGACTTTGGCATCGGAGAGCCTTGCGCCGCCCAGGCCAGGGTCCTCTGACCGTGTGTTCTTCCCTTTCAGGCTTTCGGACGGTACCCAGTCATCATCATTGTTGGATAAGTCCTCTAAGGCTCCCCAGTTATTGTGGGTCATTATTTTCTGCACCTACAATTGGCGCCGTCTGTGGGGAAGTAATATCCCAACCTTCCCAACCTTCCCAACCTTCTTAACCTCAATCTCTCAGAAGCCATGCCTCCGAAAGCTAAGAAGGGCGTAGAGTCCTCGAGAGCAGCGCTCGAGCTGCCCCCACCGTCGGCGGACGTCCCTCCTCAAGGGCGCTCCCGCACGGTGCAGGGCACGTCCGCAGGCGAGGGCCGCTTAGGCTCTCAGCTCTTTGTCGAGTTCCCCTCCAAGAGGGGCTCGAGGCCTCGATCTCAGCAGAAGAAGTCATGCCACCCAGACGCGATGAGCATCGGCATGAGCGTCCTCGGAAGGACAAAGCCGTGGCCGTAGGAGAGACGCGCCACGTTCAACCCCCTGCCACTGGAGGGGTTCTCGAAGCCCAAACTGCTCTCCTCCAGAGGCAAGAGCAGCTGATTCGCGAGCTCCAGCAGCAGCTGAGGGCAGCGCAAACTGCCTCCTTGAGGCAGGTCTCTGAGCCTCAAGGGAAAAAGGGGGACGCCCCCAGCAGGGCAGCCCAGCCTCCCCGCAAGGACCTCAGAAATCATCTGGACCATAAACGGAGCCAGATTCGTGACGAAGGCTCGAGCAACAGCCGGAGTCATCATAGCCGCGATGGCCGAACTCATAGCCATCGTAGTCCGAGCCACCCCAAGCGAAAGCCCAGAGCTCAGACCCCAGAGAAGGACGATGAGCAGGAGCGATTTGACAAACGCGTCAGATTGGCTCTCCAACACAACTTGGACGTGCGGGATCAGAAGCAGATCTGTGGTCACACTGATCTGGGGGGCTCACCCTTCACGAAAGACATTGAGCGTGCCCCCTTGCCTAGAAAGTTCTCCGTCCCGCGGTTCGTCCCCTATGACGGACTGTCCGACCCATCCGCTCACCTCCGACACTTCTCCCAGAAGATGTCCATCTGGGGGAATGAGGGTCACCTGAACTGCAAAATCTTCTCCTCCAGTTTGGGTGACCTCCCCCTGAAGTGGTTCTGTTCTCTCCCAGAGAAGTCCATTTCGAGTTGGAAGGAGCTCCAGCTCTCCTTCCTGAAGAAGTTCCAAGCCTACAGCGTCGTCCCCAAGAAAGAAGGGGACCTCCTCGCCCTGAAGATGAAGCAGGGTGAGACCCTCGCCATCTTCGCCCAGCGATTCTGGGCGGTCTACAGCCAGATTGAGGGCACCAGAGAAGAGATAGCAATCTACGCCTTCCAGCATGCCCTGATCCCCGGCCACGACTTGCGGAAGGACTTGGCCGGGAACCCCCCAGAGTCCATGCCAGAGTTGATGTCCCGGGTAAAGCGCTTCATCGCCCAGGAGGAAGACGAGATCCGAGCCCGGGATCAGGAAGGGCACCCGGAGCCCGAGCAGAAGAGTAGCCAGCCTCGGCAGAGAGGCGGGAGGCCCTTCCAGGAGCAGGAGCCCAAGCAGGCCTGGGTCTCCAGTTCGGCAAAGCCTGCGTCGTCCAGGTCTGGGGGCGCCTGGAAGCCCAGACCACCCTCCAGCGCCAATCAGAGCGTCAACGTCGTCTTCAAGGAGCTGATCTACCGCATCCTGACCAAGATCAGGTCTAAGCCGTTCTTCAAGTACCCTCAGCCCATGAAGAATGAGCCCACCTCCGGCAGCCGAAGCAAGCTCTACTGCTCCTTCCATAGGGGTAACGGGCACAAGATCGAGGACTGCAAGAATTTGCAGTGGTACCTGGAGAAGCTGGCCGAAGAAGGCCACATTCTAGAGTTCGTCAAGGCAGGTGATCCCGGCGGCAGCAAGGACCGGATTCACCAGAGCGCAGCCCAGGCTCCAGACAGTGAGGATTCAGAGAAGATCATTACCGTGATCCATCTGGTGTCCTCAGCTCCCGCTTCCTCGTCCCGGGGCAGCTCCCAGGCCCGTGCCGAAGCCAGGCGGGCTTCGCACGCGAAGGAAGTAATGAAAGCCGAACTCTCTCCGGCATCCAAGAAGGCCCGCCGCGACCGACCCGCCATCTCGTTCTCAGACAGAGACCTTGAGGGAATCCAGCTCCCTCACAGCGACCCCCTGCTCCTCACCATGAAGCTGAAAGACTTCACAGTGAAGAGGATCCTCGTCGACTCCGGCAGCTCCTCCGAAGTCCTCTACTACGACTGCTTCAAGAAGATGAAACTCTCCGAAGCAGACCTCACGGAGGTCCGTACACCCCTGCTAGGGTTGTCCGCCACGCCAGTCTACCCCAAGGGCAGGATTACCCTGGAGACCCGAGTTGGCGGCGCCTCCGTGACGGCCGACTTTCTAGTCGTGGACGCCCCTTCTCCCTACAACGTCATTTTGGACAGAACATGGCTCCACAAGTTAGAAGCAGTCCCTTCTTCCCTCCATCAAAAGCTGAAGTTCGTCCTTGAGAACAAGGAGGGCAAGATGGAAGTAGTCACAGTGGAGGGAGATCAACAGCAAGCCAGGCAGTGCATGCTGGCCGCAGTCCCAGCAGGAAAAGAGCCAGAGCGCGTCAACCTCGCCGAGTTTGAGAAAGGCCTCGACGAAATCGGCCGCGATCCCGAGAAGAAGAGCATTGAAGATCTGGCCGAGGTCAGGCTGAGCCCGGCAGACCCAGACAGATTCTTCCTGGTTGGCACCCAGCTGCCAGACGAGGAGAGGGCCGAGCTCTCTCGGTTCTTGATGTAGAACGTCGACGTCTTCGCTTGGAGCCCAAGCGAAATGCCTGGGGTCGACCCTGAGGTCATGTGCCACAAGCTGAATGTGGATCCCCCCACAAGCCGGTAGTGCAGAGAGCCCGTAGGACAGGGCTGCAGCAGACAGATGCGGTCGTCGAAGAGATCGACAACCTGCTAAAGGCAGGAGCCATCCGGGAAGTCCAGTACCCGGTGTGGCTGGCCAACACGGTGGTGGTTAAGAAGAAAACTGGAAAGTGGAGGGTGTGCGTGGACTTCACAGACTTGAACAGGGCCTGCCCTAAAGATAGTTTCCCCCTTCCAAAGATTGACCAACTGATCGACGCCACCGCCGGTCACGATCGGATGAGCTTCCTCGACGCCTACAGAGGCTACCACCAGATCCCGCTCTACGAGCCTGATGAGGAGAAAACATCATTCATAACCCCCCGCGGCACTTACTGCTACAAGGTGATGCCCTTCGGGCTAAAGAACGCGGGGGCAACCTATCAGCGCCTCGTCACGAAAATGTTCCAAGTGCAGCTCGGCCGAACGGTAGAAGTGTACATCGACGACATGGTCGTCAAATCAGTGCACTCCAGCGACCATCTGGCGGATCTTGGCCAAGTCTTCGACATCCTTCGTGCGTACAAGCTCAAGCTAAACGCTTCCAAGTGCGCCTTCGGCGTAGCCTCCGGCAAGTTCCTGGCAGCTTGGTAACGCGGAGAGGGATAGAGGCAAATCCGGATCAAATCACTGCCATTCAGGGCATCCAGAGCCCCTCTACCACAAAGGAAGTTCAGAAGCTCACAGGAATGGCTGCAGCACTCAATCGCTTCATCAGCCGGTCATCAGATAAGTGCAGGCCTTTCTTTCAGCTTTTAAAGAAAAATTTGAAGTTCCAGTGGACTCCCGAGTGCGACCAGGCATTGGCCGCACTCAAAACCTATTTAATGTCACCACCCTTACTCTCCACCCCAACTCTGGGGGAGATTCTGTATTTGTACCTTGCGGTCTCGGATCACGCAGTGAGCTCCGTCCTCATCAGGGAGGACGAGGGAGTTCAAAAACCAATTTATTATACGAGCAAGACCCTGCTTGATGCCGAGACCAGGTACCTTCTATTGGAAAAGCTTGCGCTGGCCCTTGTCAGCGCCTCTCGCAAGCTCTCCCATTATTTCCAATCCCACACCATTGTGGTGATCACGGAGCATTCACTCCGTTCAGTGTTCAAAAAGGCTGACTTTTCAGGGCGAATATCAAAGTGGGCAGTTGAACTGGGGCAGTATGATATACAGTACCGTCCCCGAACTGCGATCAAAGCCCAGATTCTGGCAGACTTCATTGTCGAATTCGTCTCCCCCAACCCGGTTCCGACCTAGCTCGGCACGGCACTGGGGGGCACAGGGCACGAACCAGAGCTGACTGAGATCGAACAGCCTCCCACCTTGGCATGGAAGATCTTTGTCGACGGGTCATCCACCTCCAAGAGAGCTGGTGCCGGCATAGTCCTCCAGTCGCCAGAGGGTCTGGTTATAGAGCAGGCTTTCACCCTCGACTTCAAAGCGACAAACAATGAGGCAGAGTGCGAAGCACTGATTGCAGGGTTGAACAGCGCCCAAATCCTCGGAGCCCAGCACCTGGTGATCTTCAGCGACTCTCAACTGGTAACTAGCCAGCTCGCTGGAGACTACCAGGCCAGGGACGACAGGATGGCGGCCTACCTAGCCCTTGCGAAAAAACTGCTCTCTCATTTCCAGAAAGCCGAGGTCAGGCAAATATCCCGAGATACCAACACGCACGCAGATGCGCTTGCAAACCTGGCCTCCGCTGTCGAAGTAGGGAAGAAAAGGACCATCGAGGTTGGGTCAGTATCAAGGTCAAGTTTAGAACTCCATTCATCTCGGCTTGTCCTCTGTGCTGACCTCGGCCCAAGCTGGATGGATCCAATTGTCGCCTACTTGAAGGACGACCAGCTCCCCGAGGACAAGGCTGAAGCCCACAGGATCAGACTCAAAGCAGCGCGATTCTGGCTCTCTCCCGAAGGCAAACTCTACAGGAAATCCTTCACAGGTCCATACCTCCAATGCGTCCATCCAAGCAAGGTGGACGACTTCCTGTATGAGTTCCACGAAGGAATCTGCGGCAGTCACATAGGAGGCCGATCCCTGGCTTACAGAGCAATAAGCCAGGGTTACTGGTGGCCCTATAAGCAGAAAGACGCGCAGGTCTACGCCAGGAAATGCGAGAAGTGCCAGAAGTTCTCCCACTCCCTCCATCAGCCAACACAAGATCTGAGTCCCCTCTCTAGGCCATGGCCCTTCGCTCAATGGGGCCTGGACATTGTGGGGCCTCTTCACCGAGCTCCAGGAAACAAGAGATGGCTGATAGTGGCTACGGACTACTTCACAAAATGGATAGAAGCTGAACCGTTGTCTTCAATCACGGACAGGGACTCCAGGAACTTCGTTTGGAAAAACATCCTTACGAGGTTCGGCATCCCCCGGACCCTGATTTCGGATAACGGGACTCAGTTCGACTCCAAGTCCTTCAAAGACTTCTGCCGAGAGCACGGCATTAGAAATCATTACTCCACTCCGGCATATCCACAGAGTAATGGCCAGGCAGAAATCTCCAACAAAGTGATCCTGGACGGCCTGAAGAAACGACTGGACAAGGCAAAGGGCAGATGGACAGAGGAGCTTCCGAGCGTGCTGTGGGCATACAGAACAACTCCAAGGAGATCCACCTCGGCAACACCTTTCTCTCTGGCCTACGGGATGGAGGCAGTCATTCCTTTGGAAATCGGCCTTCCTACCCTGAGGACAGAGCTGGTCGACCAAGGCCGAAATGAGACAAACCTGGCAATGGAGCTGGAGCTGGTAGACGAGCGACGAGAAGCAGCAGCCCTGCGACTAACCGACTATCAGCAGCGGTTAGCCAGGGCATACAATCAAAATGTCAGAGAAAGAAAGTTCTCCGCGGGAGAGCTGGTTCTAAAGAAAACCCTGCCAGCTGACAGAGAGCCGAACGAAGGGAAGCTGGCCCCGAACTGGCATGGCCCGTTCGGAATAGTCTCACCGGCAGGAAAGTCAGCCTACAAGCTCGAAGACTTAGAAGGCAAGCCACTGCCGAGACCATGGAATGCATCCCACTTGAAGAAATTTTATTTCTAAGGATGTATTGAATCTCAGAATCAATAAAAGCAGCTTTCGCCTTGTCATCAATTTGTCGTCTCTCTCTGACTGATTCCGGCAGCAATGGGTCTATGCCCTGGAAATAGCCTGGAGTTTTTACACTCGGCCGAATTCCTAAAGTCCCGGGTTTTGAACCCACTCAAGGGTCTACGCCCTGGAAATAGCCTGGAGTTCTTACACTCGGCCGAATTCCTAAAGTCCCGGGTTTTGAACCCACTCAAGGGTCTACGCCCTGGAAATAGCCTGGAGTTCTTACACTCGGCCGAATTCCTAAAGTCCCGGGTTTTGAACCCACTCAAGGGTCTACGCCCTGGAAATAGCCTGGAGTTCTTACACTCGGCCGAATTCCTAAAGTCCCGGGTTTTGAACCCACTCAAGGGTTGACAGCCCTTGGAAAAGGCCTCGAGTTCGGACACTCGGCCGAATTCCTAAAATCAGGGTTTTTACACCCCTCAAAGATCATCGCCGAGCTCACGCTTCCATAGCCGAGACCAGCGGAATGATGACTCCACTTCGGCACAAGCAGCTCGTATCGACCAAAGCCAGCTATTTCGGCCAAGGTCAGCTTTTCAGAGAGAGAGAGCTGCGCCAGCACTCAAACACACAAAAATGCAAGTATTCCAGAACAGTGCAAGGAAAGTAAGAAAGAGCTCAAAAGCATTGTACACGGTTTGGGTGATCACAAAACTCCTCCTTTTTATTCATTGAAAGTTGCTTTATTACAAGAGTTACAGAACAGAAAGCAAAGTACAAAAAGGAGGATCACAGTCCTCTAAAAAGCAGAAAATAAAGAAAAGCTGGGAGACTCTGATCTTCACTGACTCTTCGGGCTGCAGACTTCAAGATGCCGGATCATGGACTGGAGGTCCTGAGTGATCCTGAATTTCACCGAGCTCCACAATGCGCTTTGGTTGGTCAGACCAAAGCGATTGCAGAGCCCCCCCAGTTTGGAGGCACAGGACCTCGCCGAGCTCTTCAACACCCTCCGGTCAGTGAGACCAAAATTTGAAGAGCCCCCAGGTCCTGTAGGCCTCAACTCCACCCTTAGTCTTACCATCCTGACACGGCGCCCGCTCGATGCAACGCAGGACCCTGCAGGATCGGCAGACACCCAGGGCCCGACCATCCCGTAGTTGCAGAGGATTCCCCTACAACCTGACCAGGGATGGTCGGCCATGAACCCGCGTTCAGAGAGCGCGTGGTCCACGGGGAGTTCCTTCAGAGAGCGCGCAGACCACGATGGGCTTCCCCCCTTGGAGAAAGCCGTCTACAGGCGCAAGGGTTCCCCCCGGATCGAAGAAAGCAGAATGTCTGCTGGGCATGGCTCCTACGTCTATGTGATTTAAACTATCCTACGTTCTGTTCTTCTCATCGCCCATGGCGAGCCTATCGCCCCTACTTATAGGAAGAAGAAGGGCTCAATCTCCGAAGGGAGTTAAGGGGCGAAGTCTCCTACGCGTTACCCGGGATGCACGCCTTCCTGCCTGTTGACCAGCGATTCCTGTGGCGCCACGTGGAGACATCCGCCCGTTTCCCTCGTCGGCCGTAGCGCCGAGTTTACTGCTATTTATGATCTCCGGAATACGGAGAATCGGCACAGACCGCTATGAGGACCGTTTGACTCCCTCTACCTCAAGAGTCACGCGTTATATTAAAGGCATTCAAATACCATTCAATGCCACATCCAGAAATGAAAGAGAGACAAATGCAGAGAAAAATGCAAGAGTAAAGGAGCCCGACTTTCATTGAATTGACAGAGAATATTACAAGGCTAAGAAGCAAAAACATTACATGCAAGAAGACAGAAATAAAAAGGAGCCCGACTACTGTGGTTTCGGCGACTCCACTAGGTCGATCACTGTATCCGTTGGACCAGTGGGCTCGACCGAAACCGTGACCTTGCTTGGAGCGTCGCTGGCAGAGGAGGCTTTGACCGGTACCTCACCCGAACCAGGGGCAGAAGAGGTCTCACCCTGAGGCACGGCCGAAGCATCACTGGCCGCCGGGGCATCGCTCGAGACCGGGGCAACGGGAGCATCGTCAGCAGCAGGAACAACTGCAGGAGCTTCAACTGGGGCACTTTCGGCTGCAGGAGCGGAGCTCGGCTCAGGAGCCGTGTCCGAGTACTTCGGCAGGTCCCGATAGACAGGATGGTCTTCAGGAACCCCCGCACGTCTCAGTGCGGCCAGGCATCCTTCCTCGAACAGGATGGCGGTGATCTCCTCCACCTGCTTCTCATACAACTCAGTGGCGTGATCCACCCCATCCTGGAAGGCGGACTGGGCCTCAGATAGAAGAGAGGCCTTCTCCTTCTCCAACTCGGCGTTCTGAGTCTTCAACTTCGCCGTTTCGGCTCGCCCAGCCAGCACTTCCCCGCGCAGCCTCGTCCCTTTGGCCGACGATTCAGCCTTTAGCCTGGCCAGCTCCGACTCCAGCTCGGCGGTCTTCTTGTTCCTCGCCCAGATCTCGCCCTTCAGCTGGTTGGTCTTCGCCGTAAGTTCGGCAACACCAGCCAGAGCCGACGCCAGCCGAGCGGTCTCCTCAGCGCTGGCCTTCTTCATCCGCTCCATTCCCGCCTGCAGCTCCTCCAGCTCCTTCTTCAGCTTGTCCCTCTCGGACTCCAGCTGAGTGACCCTTGCAGCATTCCTATCTCTCCGCCCCACCACGGTCAGGAGCCTCTGCACGTTCTGCAAAAGGAGAAAGATGAGTCAAGCTGGGGCAGTCGAGCCAGATTGCTTGGAAGGAAAACACTGAAAGGACTTACCAGGAGGTTAGCCTGAATCGCCGAGACCATCAGGCTCTCGCTATCGAACCTCTCGTGCGTTTCCATATCCCGTGGCAGAGCACAGACCTTGGCAAGGGCCCCGATAACGTCGGCGTTCCCCAGCAGCCGATCCTCGACGTTCAGAGGCTTACCGGGTTGCGTTTCCATCCTCGGCCTCCATGGCGCTGGGGTAGTTCGGGGTCCGGAGGACGACCCGGATCCCTGCCCCGCCGAGGTGCTGTGCTCGCGAGTCGTCCTGCCGGACGGCTCGCCTGCCGGCACGTTCTTCTCAGCCGGTGCGCTCTTCTCAGCCGGTGCACCCTTTTCAGCTGGAGCCTTGACTCCGGGGACCCGCGCAGGGGTTTTGCCTTTCGGAGGCTGTTCGGCCCCCTGGTCCTTCTCTCCCGCCTTGGACTTCTTCCTGGGCGGGGATCCCTCCCTCGGGCGCCCCGGCGAACGTTGCCGAACTCCCACATTCGAAGCAGGAGCAGGAGCAGGAGCAGGAGCGGAAGTGTCGCCAGCACCTCCCGAGCTCGTAGCTGCTCGGGTGCTGGCAGAAGATGGCGTCGCAGAGGAAGAAGACCCCCGCCTGAACTTGGCCGCTAGGTCCTTGACAGCAGGCTCCCTCGATCTTCCCGCCATATCTTCCTCCTGATCAGAAGAGTAAGCGTCCACTATCTGCCTCAGGTTCGGCGGCTCCGAACTGGAAGTGGACGCCTCGGATCCAGACGCGGCTCGGCTAGCGGCAGGATCGCTCAAAGGGATCCCGGCAGGTATAGCAAGGGAGACGGTTGGACGGTCAGGATGCGCTTCGTCCACCTCGGGTACCCCGGTCCTCTGGTAGTGGCCGCGGTATCTCGGCGTGTATCCAAGCAGCTTCCAAGCCGACCTAGTCTCGTGCCCCTTGTACCTCTCAACCTTGTTGATGTCGTCCGAGTTCCTCCTCCAGCCCTCACTCGCAGCTCGGCGTCGTCTCGCACCTGCCTCTGCATAACAAATAATAGAGGAGTCAACTCGGCATCGTCAAAATTAAGCAAAGAAGATGAATGAAAAGGAGCGGTGTTTACTTGGGACTGTCCCGGGGCGGCGCGGGACCGCTAGCCTTCTACTTTCGCCAGCACCGAACTCCCAGTCCCCCGAAACACAGAAGAAGGCTTCTTCGGCATTCTTAGTTGAATCTTCCAAGGCCAGGACGAAGCCTCTTCGCTGCGGCTTCACCCGGAGATAATATCTTCCCTCCCCAGCCTTGCAGATATCATATGTATCCTCGATGTCGTGAGGACCTAGGTTGGTCCCCAAGATCTCGTTCAACTTCGCTGTGCCCATGATGACCTTATAGCCATTGGGCATCAGCTGACCCGGGGCAAGGGACCAGAGGCTGAGGCAGGCCCTAAGCAGGGGGTGCAGAGGAAATCTGACCCCGCCCTCGATCATGGAGATCAGAGGGAACGGCATCCAGCCGCCGTGACAGCGATACAGGGCACTGTCGGCAAGGTCCGCCGGCTTGAGGAGGACCCCCTCCGGAATGCTGAAAGCAGCTCTAAACCTGGCCAAACCCTCGTCGGTATCTACCCTAAATCTAGGGGTGCCCATGTCTAAAAGGATGACGACGAAGGAAAAACCCTAGAAATCGCAAAAATCCTAGAAATCGCAAAGTCCCAAGGAAAACCAGACAGAAAGACAAAGCGACTTACGGAGACGAAGAGGCAGATCCAGACACGCCCTGTGGTCGTCCTCGCTAGAAAGATCTTGAGCAGCAGAGCAGAAATCGGAGATGAGGGCGAAGGCGAAAAGAAATCAGAGACGAGAAGAGAAGAAGACGACCCTATTTATGGAGAAGAAACCCTCGGCGCGCGCTGCTTTCGAAATTCGAAAGGACGGATTTCGCGATCCGCGCCCGTTCCATCAACAAGACAGCACAATCAGTGAAAAGGCGACGCGTGTAACCGTCGACTCGCTTCCCAGCGCAGACAGGTCAGAGCGTTTATTGCTTCAGGACAGTTGAAGCGACACCAGGCAATGATCGCCGCACCCCCAGACGGATTCTTCTAGCTTTCCACCCCTAAAAGCTAAGGCGCTTATGAGGTCAAAAGCTAGGGGGCAATTGTGTGGGGAGATTTTCAGAACCACAGGATCACGCTAATCACAGCCATCAGATGAGACTAAGCACTCTCACGTGCCATCCGCGTGCCGTCCACGTGGCACCAAGCTCACCCCGGCTACCAGGACAGGGGGTTCGGCCGAAGTCAGGCAGCTCCGGGCCACTAGCGCCGAACTGAGCCACCCCGGTTGCCATTTCGGCAGAAAGCTCCACCTCGGCTGAAGAAGCCGGGATGAAAGCCGAAACAAGGAAGAGCCTCCACTTGCGCCCCTCACCCCCCACATCATCTGGCACGTGGAGGGATAGGGGCACGAGCTAGTGGGACAGACGCGACATCCAGCCGCTCACGATCTTCGCCAGATCCCTGACAGGGCGGCATCCAGCGGCTGAGGCCACATCAGGGCAAGGCCCGAGGGCAGATCCGATGGTACCCTACCGCCAAAGGCGTCCAACACGATTTGGCCCAACAAGACGCGCATTAAATGCGACGTGGGCTGACCCGACGCGCATTTAATGCAAAGTGGGCTGGATTGGACCGCATTCAATGCAACGTGGGCTGATCGTGACTTCCCAGTCGAATTACGGGACCCATACCAAAATATCCTCCAAGGATACAACCCAAACCTCTATAAATAGAGCCTCAAACCACCATCAAAGGTACGCACATTTTCATACACAGAGCCGTTACTCTGCCTCTCTTCTTCCTCTCCTCCCATTGTTCCAGTTCCTTCACTGACTTTGGCATCGGAGAGCCTTGCGCCGCCCAGGCCAGGGTCCTCTGACCGTGTGTTCTTCCCTTTCAGGCTTTCGGACGGTACCCAGTCATCATCATTGTTGGATAAGTCCTCTAAGGCTCCCCAGTTATTGTGGGTCATTATTTTCTGCACCTACAAATATCAATTCATAGGAGTGATTGTAGGTTTTTTTTTTTTTATCAATAAGGCATAAACCAAATGCAAGACAGAAATACTTTCTATTTTTTCTTTTCTTTTGAAAATAAACCAAATGAAAGAAATCTCTACGGGTGCACTGCCCCAGTCGACCCAAGTCAACCTGATCCAATTCCAGTTGCAAACAAGGGGAGAATTCAATTCACACAACTTGGACCCTTCCTCCTTATAATATGAAAAGAAGCAAGGGCAAAATGGATACTCTCCACAAGATTATTATACCATCATCACTTTATAGCTAAAAGTAGAAAAGCAAAAGCACTCCGTTGCTTTTGGACTTTACGACCGGAATTGCAAGAGAGATATAGTGAGTAAAAATGAAAAGCCAAAAGAGCTACTGGTATTTCTTGAAATGAATAAAATAAGAGTCCTGCTACATGGACAGAGTTATAGACTAATCTCATAATTTTCATCCAAATACATGGACAGAATTATGGACTAATTCCATGGTTCTCATTCAAATATTAGATGAGAACCATGAGATTAGTCCATGGATTAACTCCATGAATTAGCCCATGTAGACTTTTTGATAAAATAATAGAAAGAGGCTAGGGAATAACACCTCTCCTCACTGGAAGCTTAAAATGACAAAAACACCCTTAACTATGACACTGTTTTTATAAAAACACATCCCAACATTACTTGTTTACATGTTCCAATCCCCGGTCAGATATAGCGGTTTGGGCTTTGGAAGAGAGGAGGGCATTTTCGTCTTTTAAAGGGTAAACGTTGAAAAGTCATGGTTTCCTGCTGCAACAGCTTCTCGCCACGTTGCACGCGTCCTCGAAGCTGTCCGAAAAACGTGACGGGGCCCACCACCCTTCGCATGTGTCGCTGCCGCCACACGCGTAGGGATGGAGTGGGTTTGATCTTGCTTGCTTGCGGGGGGTGGGTTCGGCGCACAACGACGTGGATGGATAGAGATGCTTCAATCGTGTGGGCCTCGTGATCAGTCCACACTTGCACGGAAATTGACCAGTCAACATTAAACACGATTAGGCTTTTAGGTGGCTAGCTTCGTGTAAGCGGCCGGTTTCCCGCGTTGATTAGGCCCTTTTCTTTTCTAGACTTTATGACAGGAGTTCGGTTGCCTTGAAATTCAGGAATTCCGGTCATAAATTCGGCATTTCATGAGAAGAATTTTGGACATTTAGAAATTCTGGCATCACAGATGCCAAAAAGCAGGCATTTTTAGATTCCACTTCTTTAATGGGCATTCCAAAATCCCACCATTTTAGAAATTTCGGGAGAACTTGTGTAGGGTTTAGCGAACACCTCCGCCCTCTTTCTACTTTCTCCTTTCTGCGTCAATCTCCAAAACCCTCTCGGCCACGCCATGATTCTAGTGGTCAACAAGCTCCAAGACATATTGGCTCAGCTCGGAAGCTCGTCGACCATCGACCTGCCTCAAGTCGCCGTCGTCGGGAGCCAAGCAGCAGAAAATCCAGCTTCCTGGAGGCCCTCGTCGGCCGAGATTTCCTTCCGAGGGGCTCTGACATCTGCACGCGCCGCCCGTTGGTTCTGCAACTCGTGCGCTCGACCCGGAGAGGTGGCGATGGCGGTGGGAAAGATGAGTCCGAATGGGGCGAGTTCCTGCACTTGCCCGGGAAGCGCTTCTTCGATTTCGCTGATACCGTTCTTCTCAAAACCCTACCAACCGAATGATCTCTTCTACAATCCCTGTTGCGGCGTTTTGGCAATCTGATTCTTTCATGGTGTCTCAAAATCCAAACTACTAAGACCAATACCATTCAGCAAGATATCCCCCACCGTGAGCTTTGCGTCTACATGTGATTATAATGAGCATGCATTTCCCCATCTTAGGTTAAATCCTTTTTTTTTTTAAGACGAACCCATCTCTCCCCCAAGTTCCATTTCTAATCTCCTTTTTAGAAAACAGTGAAGTCTAATCCGATCACCATTTTCGTACTGTTTCAATCACAAATTAGGTAATCTCCCTCCACTCTCTCCTTCATCACTTGATCTCTATTTTCAGTCATTAGTTTCCTGAAAACCCTTGATCTAAAAAAAAATGAACATGCCCTGAGATTCGGAGAGAAATTCATGTGAGATTCAGAGGGAAAAACAAACGGTGGTGATTCGCTAGAAAGGGATATTGATTGAGATGGCATCAGCATCAGGGCCGTTGCTTCTGATGACAGTGGCCAGCAGATTGGACGGCTTATCTCCTTCAAATGAGGTTTACTCTCCAGAGCTAATTTAGCTCAACCTTTACCTTTCCCCTTTCTTACCTGCTTGTAAAACAGTGATTCTTCAAGGTTGCTGATTGTAATTAATACATGCATAAATTTATGCATCTGAACCCATTGTCTATAGCATTGCCCCACTTTTATTTTTTTTTATTTTTTGGGGCCAGGTGGATTTTTTTTTTATTTTTTCGAATGGTAAGGGGCAAGGTGGAAATTGGAACCCATAGCTGGAAATTGAAAACCAAATCTACTACTAAGAGCCTGCAATGAAGTTTCTTAGTGATGAATTTGCTTGGTTTTGGAATTGAATGGACTTTATAATTCTGCATTGCTAAGTATTTTTTTCCTTTCTTTTGTTGTTGGTGATTTAGTTGGTTGGCTCTGACCTCTGATGCTGTGATGATTATAGACGAATGATGTTTGTAACCATGTGTGGAGCTACAAAATTAGAAGTAGTTTGTTGTTACTGGTTTGATATACACATCCAACCATTGGGTTTGTTCCAATTCCTTATGATTTTTTTTAATGGGTGTGCACAAGCTTGGTTTTTTTTTTTTTTCGAATAAAGGATCCATTATATTAAGAGGAGGGGTTTGATGTCGAGCAACCGACAATACAAAAGATGTAAACATGAAGATAAAAGTTAACATAAAGCGATAAAAAAACAAGGTGCATGACAACAAAAAAACCAAGCTTGGTTGGTTGTTGGCAATTTCTGATGAGACCCACTCTTTGGCTCATGGACATGTGATTAGTTTTTGCATGAATGTTGTTTTTTATTTTTTATTTTTGCTGCTTGAATTGTGAAATTGGTATGTAAACAATGCATACAGGAGTAAAATTTCAGTCAGAAATCCTTATAGTTATGAAACAGAGAATTCAGAAAATCCAGGAATTCATGAAATCTCAAGTAGGAATTCAAACATAAAAGAAACATGGAATTCAGAAATGACATAATTCAATAGCATTTCAAAATTCCAGCATTTGAAAATCCCAAACAGCCACCAGACATGAATTCCAGGAATTCTAGGAGCCTTTTTAGAGTTCACATCCTACGCATCTCTCTCTCTCTCTCTCTCTCTGTTGTTGATATTTTGAATTTGTCGGGATGATATTGTTATATTTAGTTGAAAGTAAGCTTGCAGGGATATTACCATGGTCAATTCAATTTAACTTTTTTTTTTTATTACAATATGATTACAAATATATTATGCGGTGTTGAGGAGTTAGGGGGGACAAGTTTTGTTGTAAGTTTGTATGGAATTGAATTTCTGAAATTCATAGTAAAATACATTCTAACAAAGAATTATTAAAGAGGTAAGTAAGGCCGTCGAAGGGTCAGACTCCGCCGGACGTGGTCCAAACTCTACTGTCAATATATATGGATTGGGCCCAAGGTGGGCCAAAACCGAGGACTTATATTACCTATGTCCTTACTTACCCCTTGCAACCTAAGGCAAGGGCAAATGAAAACGTGTTTTTTTATATTTTTACTTTGTCACTAGCCACAAAGTACAAATTTAACATAAACCTTCATTCTCTATCTAAGCTTTGATATCTGTGGGACAAGCCACATGGCGATAGATTTAAATCTCACTTTATTGCCATCTGATTTAGTAGGGTGATAGCTAGGTGATTATTTAATATTCAAGAGAAACTATATGCTATATGACTATATTAGTGAAATTTATCTTTATGTCATCAATTTTAGGAACTCAATAGAATGTATTGCATTAAATTCTCATTAGTTAAGTACCGCGTAATAGATCCTAAGATAGAAAAAATGAAAAAAGCTACCTTATAATTTCCTCCACAAAATGTAATTTGGGTCCTGTAACACTTTGTCCTTTTAGACTATGGTCCATCAAAGAGGTGGGCAATTGGAGTTGAATACGAATATGACACGTCTAAACAACCAATAATCAAAGAGAAGTGATCCCATGTTTTTTTTTTTTTTCTTTTATTGTTTTTTCATAATGGAGGGTGTCCTAGCCTTTTGTGCCAGAATAATCCCTATAGGCCATGGGGAGCCGGATAAATTCCCTGTGCTCCCAGTGTCGGAGTATACTTTTGAGCCCTCAACCTCTAGGTGCAACCATGGTCCTAGGCCAACTGAGCTACCATTCGGGGTTGTGATCCCATATTATTAAGAGCCCATAGAAGAATCATGCTCAAGTGAGCCCTTATGCATGCTCAATTAAAATTGCATATATAAGCTATTGAAAAGAAAAATCGCATAAGAATCACGCATGATTTATTTACTTAAAAATCACATAAGAATTAAGAACCGCATGAAATCACATAAGAATATTAAAAAATTAATATAAGAATCATAGAAGAACCCACTTGAGAATCATGCTCAAATAACCACACACATATATAAAAAGGGTTGAGATGAGTCAAGCCTAATATTGTTCAAGCACTGCTCTCAAATTGGTGGGCCTGCAAAAACTTTGTCTAAGCCTAGTTCCCATGCTTTTTAATAAAAAAACAAAAGCTCTCATTTTATGGTCTTTTTAAGGGCCGGGCTCGTACCCTCATAAAAGGGCCCAATTAACAGCATTAAAGGTAAGGGGTGAGGGACAAAAGATGAAGATTAAGATAAACTTTGGCTTTCCTAGAATTTAATATACTAAAGTGATAGTTGCGTGTTTATTTCTTATCTCCCTTTATTTTTTTGTAAATTAGCGAAAGGTCCCTGAAATGAAACGTTTAAAGACTTTGGTCCACACAAGTTTGGTTTAAGGATTGTAGTCTACGCAGCTGGACATATTTTGACGAGAGGTCCCTAGATACACCACATCAGATATTTTCATGACTAATTTGCCCTTTGAATTATATATGCATAAAATTTTAAATTTAAAATTTCAAATATTCCATTCTCCCTCGTTCCTAAGTCCCCCCCCCGATCATCACTACCCAAAAGAACCCCTTCTTCTTCTTCTTCTTCCCGCTTTCAAATCTTCCATTCTCCCTCATTCCAGGTTCTTCTTTAAAGAACAAAAAAAATGACTTTTAGCGTCGAACTTTTTGCCGCGGCCAGTGTTTTTATGGCTCTTTCTTACTTGTTGCCATGACCAATAGAGTTAGTGGAAACAAATCCCATTTTGCCTCGCCCGTGTCTGCCCGTGATAAAACGTGTCCTTATTGCAACCACTTCAACCTGGCCGTGTCTTTAAGTTGTTCCTTTTGTCACGACCATGTTTTGGCGCGGCTTCAAGTACATATTTTGCTTCGATTGGGCAATAAGATCTAATAATTATTTTCTGAAAAAAAAAAATGTTCGCGCAGCGGTTTTATTCTTTCCCTCCCTTCGTTTTTGGTGAAAAAATTAAACTCACCGAAACTTCTCAAATACCAAACTAAAAAATAAGAAAACAAATTAAATCCCCAAACTTCTCCTTACCATCCCGAAACTTCTCCTTCTTCTGCTCCAGCCATAAGCAGAGGATCATAAGTAAGTGGGTCATAAGCTGTGGTCCTAATAAACTGAGCTACGCATCAAGATCAAGTATCAATTTTTTATTGAGCTTTACAAAGGCCCGGATCTAACCTAGAGGCCTAGTTGTTATGCCTGGATTCAGTCAATAGGCAAATACATTGAGTCGAGGTGAAATATTGGCCCAGATATGGCTTGGGTTTTCCTGGCCATTGAGCGCGCCCACTGTCAGGATTAAATCGCTAAATGACGCGGCAATAAAATATAAAATATAAGAGAAGAGCTTGAGTTTGGTGCCAAATGTGAAGTACTTGGCGCCCTTTCATGCTGTCTCTTTCGATTGGATGAGGGCAATTTGGTATTTTGAACTCTGAAGTTTTAGAAAATGGCAATTTGCTCCGGATGCCAGAGACAACACATATCCAGCCACATGAGGCATATCTTTCATTATTATCGGAACCTTCAATAGCTACAGGAAGGTCCTTGAGAAAAAAAAAAGATAAAGTAAGGTATGGTCATCATTCTTCAAGTTGAAGGGGTCGACATGCCTACTAAAATACCCTTCATTTCGAGATTACTCTTTGAGATTGCAATTTTATTTATTTATATTTTTTTTTCTGAATGTTTCTGCAGGTTACTTTCTTGGGTGATGTCATGTCCCCAAAATAAAAATTGGGGAAAAACGTGAAAATTAAAATCTTAAATTCAAATTCCTGTGTTTAATACAACACAAGCTTCCAAAAGTGGACCCATATAAAATTTCAACATGTGGTGAGTCAAAATAAATTTCATCAAATGCAACGGAAGCTTTATTCAATTGGTATTCGAAGTTCATAAATAAAATCCAACACAAAAATCAAACAAACATTAATGGTTAATGTGGAAGAATAAATCCAATAATTACTAAGGAATAGTTATCGTTAAAAGAAAGTTCATCTAAAGAATTACTAAGATGACGTTCTCTCTAATGCAGGCTCAGACGGCTCCGAAACTGTCTCCGGCATCCCACTCGGGTTCGTCAGTTGGCTCAAACGTTTGAAACGTTTGATCCTCCTCCGTTTCCTCGGTAAAGTAGGGCTCGGTACCTATGCACCAAATATTACAAAGTAAATAGCAAGTACATAATCATAATTCGAAATTAAATACCATTACGAGAAGAATAAAGACAAGTGTGATCATATAGAAGTAAAGGCAAAGATATAACACGAATGAATGTATGATATAAATTCAAATAAAAAAAATGGAGCAATAAGATTCACACGGATACAAGTGTCCCCGTTGTGGGTGGTCAACCCTACATAATCAGGAAAGCCCGTCCATAACGTCGGTGGTCATAAACCGATCAATAAACAAATATCAGGATAACCTGTTCACATTTATAGCGGATTATAAGTGATCCGGACACATCGGTGATCAACCGTCCATATACGATCTGCAGTCGTTCATAAATGACCCACATAAAGAAAAACATATATACATAATAGACCCGAATAAATATGCTCCGACACAAGAGTCCTAAGTCATAGTAAAGTGCTGGCCATTCCACATTCCATATCATAATCAAATCGTTATACAAAATTTGCCAAGCCACTTTATAGTCCATAACACAATAGGGTATGCATATAAAGGAATACATATCCTAAACCAATATATACATATGTGCATGCGAAGGTTAAAGAATAATCACAAGTCAATCCTAAGGTCAGACATAAGGTCTCGTGCCCAACAACCACATGAATCTCTAATAGCTAAAAGATCAATGCATCCCTTTTCCATCAATGGTGCATAGACCCAATTAAGGGTTTTCCAATAGAGATGGATTGGACTCAAATCTACTAGGATTTCCCCGAGGTTATATGAAGTACTAAACCCCATGTTAGTAAGATACCGCGTGCCCAGTCGGTATTTACTCGGGTCTGAAGATCTAATTAATAACGTATAAAAACATAATACTAACCCATGAAAAATCAAAGATACCATTTAAAAATTAATTTGTATTTATAAATCAACTAAGGCCCTTTCTTCAAATTCTTAAAACTAATGGAGTGTATGGGAAAGCTATATAAAGTTGGACTTCTTTTTCCAAGACAAGTCCAGGTCAACACTCATATTATAATAGATTAACACCAAGTGGTATCTCTCTCCTCATGTATATCCAGAGAGCCAAACCACTCTCTTTGTGCATAACAGAACCCAGCCACTTCCAGAAGTTGAAATTCACGCCTGATGTAGCATGGATACTAAGATAGTGGGCCCCACCACTCTACTTAATGTAAAATAAGAACACCTCTGAACCCATGTTCTGTAACAAGAACTCCTTTATCAAATACACATACAAGACCAAAGCCGTCTCCTACACAACCGAGAGCATTGATAGGGAGCTTCACGCCTGCAAAACTGGGGCATGTGGATAGTGGGCCCTCACGGATCACAATTCCAAAATGACTATGACCTCCATGGTCTCCCAGTCCTGAGCGGATAGATCAATGGGCTAGATCCATGATCTGATGGATCCCACATCATGATTAAATGCAAATAAGATATCTTCATGGTGATGCACGCCCAAAAATTTAGAATCAATAGATGGTGGCCATATATATGTAAGGTCTCATCACAAAAAGAGAAAATCAAACCTTAAAGGGCATAAAAATGGGTTTCTACATGCATCCACACTCGAATCAACAAAAAAAAAACACAAGCATTAAATTCACAAATTATGATTAGGTACTTGCCTTTCACCGGGGTTGAAGAAAACGCAACAGATCTAACCAATACCCAACCCAAGATTACCGAGGCGCTGGATCACAATCCTATCGCCAATCTGACATAATAGATGGGAAAGAAATGCCCAGATGAGCAAATCTATTATAACCCTACCCAAAACCTAACATTGGAAAGAAGAAGAAGATAACCCAAGAGTATAGATTTACTTCTAATGGTTTGAGGAGATGGTTACCTGAGATAGGAAAGTCGAACCAAGAATGATGGTATCTTCAGATCTTGATTCTGATGGCTGGATCCTAGAGTTTCAGAGGCTTGGGAAGTTGAAAGAGGAAGAAAATAAACAGGGAACGGGCAGAGTTGCAGAGGGAGAGATAAGGACGAGCGTTCGTAATAAGGGGGATAAGGTTAAGAGAATAATGGGCTTACGTCATTGGGTCGGGTCAAACTGCAGATCAGGACATCTACCCATTAACCCAACTCACCAATTTGCGCATCTAATCTAACGTGTGCCCCACTTAATCCTAACCACTTAAATAACTAAAATACATTCAATTAAAATGATAATAATATCTAATTGAAATATATTAAATATATATAAGGTGGGACCGGGATCTTACATTCTCCCCCCCTTAGGACATTTGGTCCTCCAAATAAAAATCATACCTCTGGAAGAAGAAACGGATACAACTTCCTCACTTGGTCCCGAAGTTCCCAAGTGGCTTCTCGAGGACTATGGTGCTCCCACTGGACTTTCACCCAATGTATTGTCCGAGTCCTGAGAATTTGCTCCTTTGTGTCGATGATCTGAGACGGTCGCTCCACGTAGGTAACATCTGGCTGCAATTCCAATGGCTCATAGTGCAAAACGTGCAAAGGGTCTTTGATATACTTTTTCAACATCGAGACATGAAAAACATTATGCACTGCTGACAACTCTGCTGGTAAAGCCAATCTGTAAGCAACTTCTCCAATTCTTTCCAAGATCTCGAATGGGCCTATAAATCTCCGAGATAACTTTTCTTTTTGCCCAAATCTCAATGTTCCCCGCGTCGGTGAAACCTTAAGAAATACATGTTCACCAATTTCGAATTGAAGATCTCTTCTCTTCATGTCTGCATAACTCTTCTGCCGGCTTTTAGCAATTTTCAACCGATCATGGATTTGCTTCACTTGCTCACTGGTATCACTGACAACAGATAGGCCATGAAAACTTCTAACACCAATCTCTTCCCAACAAATTGGGGTTCTGCATCTACGTCCATACAACGCTTCAAATGGTGCCATGCCGATACTAGAGTGATAACTATTATTGTATGCAAACTCGCATAATGGGAGACTCTTCTGCCAGTCTTTCCCAAACTCAAGGATGCATGCTCGCAACATATCCTCCAGTGTCTGATTAGTCCTTTCAGTCTGTCCGTCAGTCTGAGGATGATACGCTGTATTGAAATTCAATTTCGTGCCCAAGGCTACCTGAAGTTCTGTCCAGAATCTGCTCAAAAATCTAGGATCTCTGTCTGATACAATCGATAGAGGAACACCATGAATTGTGACAACCTTCTCCATATACATTCGAGCTAATTCATCTCGAGGTTTTTTCATGTTCATTGGTAAGAAATGTGCCACCTTTGTCAGCCTATCAACTATCACCTAGATACTATCTCTGTTATGAATCGATGGCAATCCAAAAATAAAATCCATCGTTATGTGTTCCCATTTCCAATCTGGCACTTCCAATTGTTTCAAAAGTCCTGGGGGTTGCTTCCGTTCTGCCTTTACTTGCTGACACACCAAGCATCTTGCTATAAATCCTGCTACTTCCTTCTTCATGTTATTCCACCAATAATGATTACGCAGGTTCTGGTACATCTTTGTACTACCTGGATGAATGGTATAACAGGAATGATGCGCCTCCGTCATAATCTCATTCTTCAACTCTTCTATGTTTGGCACACATAACCGGTCTTGAAAATACAACACACCCTCTAATAATCTGAAATCTGGTCTGCTGTCAATCTGCTCAATCACTCGAGCTAGCTCAGGATCCTCTACCTGCCTGCTTTTGAGCCTGTTCAAGATCTCTGGTTCCCAAACAAACATGTGAGCCAACATAACATTGTCATCAATTGGCTGCAAAGTCACTCCCAAATCGAGGAAAATTTCTGCCCAAGACCATTCTGCTCTCAAACATGCATTATTTGCTACTCTTCGACTCAATGCATCGGCCACTACATTGGCTTTCCCGGGATGATATTTGATTGGAAAGTCAAAATCCTTCATGTATTCCATCCACCGGGTCTGTCTCATGTTTAATTCAGGCTGAGTAAACAAATATTGGAGACTTCTATGGTCTGAATGAATTTCAAACTTCTCACCGTAAAAGTAATGACGCCACATCTTCAATGCCATGACTACTGCTGCAAGTTCCAAATCATGAGTAGCATACTTTTCTCATGCTCTTTCAATTGTCTAGAGCCATAAGCCACTACCTTCCCATCCTGCATAAGCACACAACCCAATACAACCTTCGAAGCATCTGTGTAAATGACAAATCTACCATTGTCCGTAGGCAATGTGAGTACTGGAGCGGTAGTCAACCTATTCTTTAACTCCTGAAAACTTGCTTCACATTCGTCAGTCCACACGAAAGGCACATCTTTTCGTGTTAATCTGGTCAATGGCGCAGCTATGGATGAAAATCCTCTCACAAATCTCCTGTAGTAACCTGCTAAACCTAAGAAACTACGAATCTCTGTAATAGACATGGGTCTCTGCCACTTGACTACTGCCTCAATCTTTCCAAGATCTACCGCCAACCCTTCTTTGCTGATGATGTGACCCAAGAAAATAACTTGATAAAGCCAAAATTGACACTTACTCAACTTGGCATAGAGTTGATGATCTCTCAAAGTCTGCAATGCTGATCTCAATTGATGCTCGTGATCTTCTCGAGACCGTGAATACACTAATACGTCATCTATAAAAACAACGATGAACTGGTCGAGAAATGGAGTAAATATCTTATTCATCAAGGCCATAAATACTCCCGGAGCATTAGTTAATCCAAACGACATTACTAAAAAGTCGTAGTGGCCATATCTCGTCCTGAATGCTGTCTTCTGAATGTCCTGATCTCGAACTCTGAGCTGGTGATATCCTGATCTCAAGTCTATCTTTGAGAAATATTCAGCTCCCTGAAGCTGGTCAAACAACTCATCGATCCTGGGGAGAGGGTATTTGTTCTTGATTGTGACCTGATTGAGTTGTCTATAATCAATACACATCCTCATGGAACCATCCTTCTTCTTCACAAATAGGACCGTTGCACCCCAAGGTGATACACTTGGTCTCACAAATCCTCTGTCCAACAAATCCTGCAATTGAGTTTTCAACTCTCTGAGTTATGCTGGAGCCATTCTATATGGAGCTTTAGAAATAGAAGCTGTCCCTGGTACCAATTCGATTGAGAAATCTATCTCTCTGACTGGAGGTAAGCCTGGAATCTCATCGGGGAAAACATCCGGAAACTCACAGACCACTGGAATATCCTCCTCCCCTTTTGACTGTTTATCCTCCGTGATAAACGCTAAGTATCCTTCACATCCAGATTTCAACGATCTTTCTGCTTTCAGTGCCAAGATCCGGCATGTCTGAATCGATCTCCTTTGCTCAACGAATTCAACAGTATCCGAATGCAACGACAACTTGATGGTTTTATTAAAACAGTCCATCACTGCTCTATAGGTCGCTAGCCAATCCATACCAAGTATGACATCGAAATCCTTCATCGTTAAAATAATCAGGTCTGCAGGTAAAATGAAATCTCCGACCTGAACTCGGGTACTCGAAAAATATTGGTAACAATGGACCTGCGTGCCCACTGGGGTACCCACTACTAATGCAACATCTAATCTCACTACATCCTCATTGATATGTCTAGCAAAATCATGAGAAACAAAAGAATGTGTAGAGCCAGGGTCAAAAATGGCCTTAGCTTCTACCTCTGAGATTAGAACAATACCTTCCACCACTTCTGCAGAAGCATCTGCATCCTCATGTGTAAATGCATACACTTTGCCCATTTGATAGGCTTGGTTCTGCTGCCCTTGGACTGGCCTTGGTGCTCTTGGTTGGCCCACTGGTTGTTGCCTCTGTTGTTGGAACTGCCTCTATTGTCCCTGAACTGGCCTCTGCTGTCCTTGAGCTGGCCTCTGTTGCTGTGGTGCTGCACCCCTATACTGCTGATACTGAGGAGCTGGTGCCCTGTACATCTGTTGCTGTGGGGCCCGATAAATCCGTTGTGGTCCCTACGGAGGTGCTGTCCTCCAAGTCTGCTGCGTAGGAGCACGAGAAGCTGCTAGCTGGGATTTTGGCAACTGATTACCGCCATTGGGACAATCACGAACTTGATGTCCGATTTGCCCACAATGAAAACATGCCCCAGTCTCCTTGTAGCACTGCTCAATAGGATGATTCTTCCCACACCGTCCACACAGTTGTCTCTGACCACCTGAGGGTTGTCCTTGAAACTTCAGTTTCTTCGGGTTGCCTTGGCTAGAAGACTGCCTTGACTGATGCTGCTGAAATTTGGCCTGCCGTTCTGCTGATTTCTTCCTTAGTGCACCTTCAGCCCAATATGCACTTTTCACAGTCTCCTGAAATGTAGGGCGTTGATTGTCTCCAATCATCATGTAAATATCAGCTGATAAACCATCAAGAAAACGCCTGATTTTCTCTTCTTCAGGAACTACTAGCGCAGGAGCATACTTAGCCAATCTGGTGAACTGCTGCTCATACTGCTGTCTGACATGTCACATTGCACCAAGTTCTGGAAATCTCTCTTCCACTGGTCCTTGACATATTTGGGAATAAGTTTATCCATGAACTCCTTGGTGAATGTTTCCCATGAATGTTCTTCAGCCACTGCATCTGCTTGCACTACTATCTTCACAGAATTCCACCATTGAAGAGCTATCCCTCTAAACATGTAGGCTGCCAAGTTAACTCGCTGCTTTTGAGTACAGCGGAAAACTGCAAAGATCTGCTCCAACTGCTCTATGAAGTCATTTGTTGCCATTGGATCTTCTGACCCGTGAAACTCAGGAGGAACCCTCTTCCTAAATTTCTCGTAGATGTCATTAGGATCCACTTCCCGAGGAGGCATAACCACTTGTACTGGCTGAGCTGCTCTGTCAGTCAATGCTATGATCTGAGCCTGGAATGCTGCTCTATCATGATCTGCTTGTGCCCTCTCAGCAGCCCTATCTTCTCTTTCTTGTTGCTTCTCTACAGCTCGTTCAGCCTTAGCTGCTTTTTGCTGCTCATTTTGCGTGGTCTGCGATTGCATAAAAGCTTGCAAGAGCTGATTGAAACGCTCATCTGAGTTGTTTGATCCATTCCCAGGTTCCTTGTCCTGAGATCTTGTATTACGTTGGGCCATGACCTGCAATAAAATAATAATGGTTTAGTTCCTCAGAAACAAGCTAACAAACAATTCTATAGGCTTAAAAATTAACACTTAAAGTCTATCTAACGGAAATCGCAATCCTCACCACATCCTATTGTTTCTATCCATTTTTAATATCCGAAGATCATGCTGGGCTCTGATACCAACTGTCACGTCCCCAAAATAAAAATTAGGGAAAAACGTGAAAATTAAAATCTTAAATTCAAATTCCTGTGTTTAATACAACACAAGCTTCCAAAAGTGGACCCATATAAAATTTCAACAGTGGTGAGTCAAAATAAATTTCATCAAATGCAATGGAAGCTTTATTCAATTGGTATTCGAAGTTCATAAATAAAATCCAACACAAAAATCAAATAAACATTAATGGTTAATGTGGAAGAATAAATCCAACAATTACTAAGGAATAGTTATCGTTAAAAGAAAGTTCATCTAAAGAATTACTAAGATGACGTTCTCTCTAATGCAGGCTCAGACGGCTCCGAAATCATCTCCGGCATCCCACTCGGGTTCGTCAGTTGGCTCAAACGTTTGAAACGTTTGATCCTCCTCTGTTTCCTCGGTAAAGTAGGGCTCGGTACCTATGCACCAAATATTACAAAGTAAATAGCAAGTACATAATCATAATTCGAAATTAAATACCATTACGAGAAGATTAAAGACAAGTGTGATCATATAGAAGTAAAGGCAAAGATATAACACGAATGAACGTATGATATAAATTCAAATAAAACAAAGGGAGCAATAAGATTCACACGGATACAAGTGTCCCCGTTGTGGGTGGTCAACCCTACATAATCGGGAAAGCCCGTCCATAACGTCGGTGGTCATAAACCGATCAATAAACAAATATCAGGATAACCTGTTCACATTCATAGCGGATTATAAGTGATCCGGACACATCGGTGATTAACCGTCCATTTATGATCTGCAGTCGTTCATAAATGACCCACATAAAGAAAAAAAAAATATAATAGACCCGAATAATAATGCTCCGACACAAAAGTCCTAAGTCATAGTAAAGTGCTGGTCATTCCACATTCTATATCATAATCAAATCGTTATACAAAATTTGCCAAGCCACTTTATAGTCCATAACACAATAGGGTATACATATAAAGGAATACATATCCTAAACCAACATATATATATGTGCATGCGAAGGTTAAAGAATAATCACAAGTCAATCCTAAGGTCAGACATAAGGTCTCGTGCCCAACAACCACATGAATCTCTAATAGCTAAAAGATCAATGCACCCCTTCTCCATCAATGGTGCATAGACCCAATTAAGGGTTTTCCAATAGAGATGGATTGAACTCAAATCTACTAGGATTTCCCCGAGGTTATATGAAGCACTAAACCCCATGTTAGTAAGATACCGCGTGCCCAGTCGGTATTTACTCAGGTCCGAAGATCTAATTAATAAGGTATAAAAATATAATAAAAATTGGGGAAGAATGTGAAAATTAAAATCTTAAATTCAAATTCCTGTGTTTAATACAACACAAGCTTCCAAAAGTGGACCCATATAAAATTTCAACATGTGGTGAGTCAAAATAAATTTCATCAAATGCAATGGAAGCTTTATTCAATTGGTATTCGAAGTTCATAAATAAAGTCCAACACAAAAATCAAATAAACATTAATGGTTAATGTGGAAGAATAAATCCAACAATTACTAAGGAATAGTTATCGTTAAAAGAAAGTTCATCTAAAGAATTACTAAGATGACGTTCTCTCTAATGCAGGCTCAGACGGCTCTGAAACCGTCTCCGGCATCCCACTCAGGTTCGTCAGTTGGCTCAAACGTTTGAAACGTTTGATCCTCCTCCGTTTCCTCGGTAAAGTAGGGCTTGGTTCCTATGCACCAAATTTTACAAAGTAAATAGCAAGTACATAATCATAATTTGAAATTAAATACCATTACGAGAAGAATAAAGACAAGTGTGATCATATAGAAGTAAAGGCAAAGATATAACACGAACGAACGTATGATATAAATTCAAATAAAACAAATGGAGCAATAAGATTCACACGGATACAAGTGTCCCCGTTGTGGGTGGTCAACCCTACATAATCGGGAAAGCTCATCCATAATGTCGGTGGTCATAAACCGATCAATAAACAAATATCAGGATAACCTGTTCACATTCATAGCGGATTATAAGTGATCCGGACACATCGGTGATCAACCGTCCATATACGATCTGTAGTCGTTCATAAATGACCCACATAAAGAAAAATATAATACTAACCAATGAAAAATCAAAGATACCATTTAAAAATTAATTTGTATTTATAAATCAACTAAGGCCCTTTCTTCAAATTCTTAAAACTAATGGAGTGTATGGGAAAGCTATATAAAGTTGGACTTCTTTTTCCAAGACAAGTCCAGGTCAACACTCATATTATAATAGATTAACACCAAGTGGTATCTCTCTCCTCATGTATATCCAGAGAGCCAAACCACTCTCTTTGTGCATAACAGAACCCAGCCACTTCCAGAAGTTGAAATTCACGCCTGATGTAGCATGGATACTAAGATAGTGGGCCTCACCACTGTACTTAATGTAAAATAAGAACACCTCTGAACCCATGTTCTGTAACAAGAACTCCTTTATCAAATACACATACAAGACCAAAGCCGTCTCCTACACAACCGAGAGCATTGATAGGGAGCTTCACGCCTGCAAAACTGGGGCATGTGGATAGTGGGCCCTCACGGATCACAATTCCAAAATGACTATGACCTCCATGGTCGCCCAGTCCTGAGCGGATAGATAAATGGGCAAGATCCGTGATCTGTTGGATCCCACATCATGATTAAATGCAAATAAGATATCTTCATGGTGATGCACGCCCAAAAATTTAGAATCAATAGATGGTGGCCATATATATGTAAGGTCTCATCACAAAAAGAGAAAATCAAACCTTAAAGGGCATAAAAATGGGTTTCTACATGCATCCACACTCGAATCAACAAAAAAAAAACACAAGCATTAAATTCACAAATTATGATTAGGTACTTGCCTTTCACCGGGGTTGAAGAAAACGCAACAGATCTAACCAATACCCAACCCAAGATTACCGAGGCGCTGGATCACAATCCTATCGCCAATCTGACATAAGAGATGAGAAAGAAATGCCCAGATGAGCGGATCTATTATAACCCTACCCAAAACCTAACATTGGAAAGAAGAAGAAGATAACCCAAGAGTATAGATTTACTTCTAATGGTTTGAGGAGATGGTTACCTGAGATAAGATAGTCGAACCAAGAATGATGGTATCTTCAGATCTTGATTCTGATGGCTGGATCCTAGAGTTTCAGAGGCTTGGGAAGTTGAAAGAGGAAGAAGATAAACAGCGAACGGGCAGAGTTGCAGAGGGAGAGATAAGGACGAGCGTTCGTAATAAGGGGGATAAGGTTAAGAGAATAATGGGCTTAAGTCATTGGGTCAGGTCAAACTGCGGGTCAGGACATCTACCCATTAACCCAACTCACCAATTTGCGCATCTAATCTAACGTGTGCCCCACTTAATCCTATCCACTTAAATAACTAAAATACTTTCAATTAAAATAATAATAATAATCTAATTAAAATATATTAAATATATATAAGGTGGGACCGGGATCTTACAGGTGAAGTCTAATTGATTCTTATTTAATACTTTCATTTTATTTTTTTTCTTCTTTTGTTTGCATCTCTTCATTTTAGGTGCCTTGACAATTTTCCTGCCAGTTTGCTTCTCAGTTCGTCCTCAAGCTCCTCTAACAGGTGGGCAAATAACTATCTTCTTCAGAATCTGGATGGTAACGAACTGACTGGAATATACTGCTGTTAGTAATACCTAAAGTCCTATTTTGGGATGTGCATTTAACTTTTTTGTCTATTCAGTAATTGGGTCACATTTATAGGGCTTCCCATTGGGTGAACTTTGGATTTCCACTGGGTTGCCTGTTCACATTGTCACCATGGTTTTAGAAATAGGCGAAAACCAACTGGATTGGCCCCTTTGGTAATGTTTCGACATTACCTGTATCATTCTCTGTTGTGCCTAGACTAGAACTCCAATATTGGTGAGAAATATTTATGAGAACTTCATTCTCACCATATTTAATTCTAGTTTCTTGTTTTGTTTGTGTAAGTGCAAAAAATAACGACTCATGAGATTAGGGGTGCCTGATAGGACTTATCCAAATGAAAGAAGAAGATCGGCTGCCTCAAAGCCTGAAAAGGGAAGAGCAAATAGTCAGAGGACCGTGGCCTGAGTGGCGAAAGGCTCTCCGATGCCTAAGTCAGTGTATGAACTTGAACAAAGGAAGGAGAGGAAGAAGAGAGGCAGAGTAACAACTCTCAAGTGTGAATATTGCGTACCTTGGTTATGGAATGGGGTCCTATTTATAGAGGACCCTGGATGATATTTTGGATGATATTTTGGAGTGGGTCCCTTGATTTGAAAGGGAAAGTCTTATCAGCCCACAAAGTAATAAATGCGGGTCCATCTCAGCCCACAAAGCATTTATTGCCAGTCCGATCAGCCCACATTGCATTAAATGCATATCATGTTGGGCCAGATCATGTTGGACGCCTTTGGCGGTAGAGGTCCCATCGGATCCATCCTCGGGCCTTGCCCTGATTTGGTTACAGCCGCTGGATGCCGCCCTGTCAGCGATCTGGCGAAGATTGCGGACGGCTGGGATGTCGCATCTGTCCCTCTGGCTCGCGCCCCTATTCTGCCACATATTTGATGACGTGGCGGGCATGGGGCGCGAGGGGGGTTCTTCTTCATTTCAGCTTCCGTCCTGGCTCCTTTGGCCAGGGTCAAGCTCTTTAGCCGAAGTGGATCCTTGGTAGCCGAGCTCGGCGCTAGCAGCTAAAGTTAGTCTGGTTTAGGCCGAGGCCTCTGTCCCGGCAGTCGAGACGTGTCTGGATGGCACGTGGATAGCACGTGAGAATGCTAATTAACATCTTATAGCCGAGATTAGCATAATCCTGGTGTCTTGAAAATCTCCCCACACAATTGCCCCCCAGCTTGTGACCTCTTAGGAGCCTTAGCTTTTAGAGGTCGGAAGCTAGAGAGTCCGTCTGGAGACGTGTCTGATCATTACTCGGTGCCGCTTCGACTTCTTCGAGGCAATTTAATGCTGTGTCCTGTTCACACCGGGAAACGAAATGGGGGCTACACGTGTCGCTGCATCACTGACTGCGTCGTCAAATTGATGAGACAGGCGCGGATTGCGATTCTGTCTTTTTGAATTCTTGAAATGGCGCCCAAGGGGTGCTTCTTTCTCCTATAAATAGGGTCGTCTTCCTCCTGACTACTTCCTTTATCTTCTCTTCTGATTTTCTTTGCTTTCGATTCCTGCTCTGGTCTTCGTCTGTCTTTTCAAGAATCTCTTGTAGTGCTCTGGCGAGGACGATCGCAAGGTGTGCCCAGGCTGGTTCTTTTCCCTGACTCGCCCTTCTGTTTCAGTAAGTAACTTCGTGCCCTAATCTTTTTTAGGGTTTCTGCCTTTAGGGTTTCTTTTCACCTTCTCCTCCTAAGCTGTAGAGATGGCTGCCCCTAGGTTTCAGTTAGATACGTCTGAGGGCATGGCTAGGTTTAGGGCAGCGTTCAATATCCTGGAGGGGGTCCACCTCAGGCCGGCGACTCCCATGCGACCACGCCCTGCGTTGCTGGTCCAGCGGCTAGATGTCATTCCCTATTATCTTTGTGATCGAGGGCGGGGTCAGATTCCCTCTGCATCCCTTACTTAGAGCGTGCCTTAGTGCCTGGTCCATTACCCCTTGCCAGCTGATGCCCAATGGCTTCAAAGTCATCATGGGCATGGCGAAATTGAACGAGATCTTGGGGATCAACCTAGGTGTCTGTTGACACCAAAAATGTCACTTTGCCTCTTTAAGATCCAAAGAGTTACATGAAGTCGCAACCTGCCATAAATAGGCAATGCTACTTCCAAAAAATCAAATCTTGTCAGAATCAAACAAAAACTGCAATATCCTCCAAGACAGCCAAAAGAGGAGTACACAAGAAGTTTCAGGCTATTTCAAAATCATTTGGCCTAACTTTGCTTCTCCGGCAGCTGAAAAGGAGCTCCCGGCGGCGAAAGCATCGGAGACACCAAATCTTCGATCAGAGCCGATGGATGGTCTCAAAATACATCCAAAAGGCTCCACGTTAAGTTCCAAGTCAAACCGACAACGTTTGACCATACATCAACCCTCGAACAGCTAAATCAAGCCTCTCGGCAGCGAGAACCACCGAGGCCATCACTCATCAGATAGAGTACATGGACGGCTTCAAAATGCTTACAAAGGGCTACACGTCAAATTTCAGGTCATTTTGACAACATTTGACCATACTTTGACGCTCGGAAGTCAAATCAGGCCTCTCGGCGGCGAAGCTCCCCGAGACCATGGTCTTCAAGACAGAGCCTATAGATCATCTTAAAATGACTCCAATAGGTTCCCTGTCAAATTTCAAGTCAATCGGACATCGGTTGACCGCACATCAAGCCGCGACATCTTCATCGCGACAAAAGCAAGTCTACTGGTGATAGGGCCCCAAATGGCTTAAAAACTCAAACAAAAGCCTATGGTTGGTCTTATTTATTGCTCAGCAGGCTTCACTCCAAATTTCAGGTCATTCCGACATCGTTTGACCCAGTTTCAGCTTCTGACGGAAAATCGGCAGCTCTTCCCAACAAAGTCTTCGGCTTTCTCAGAAAATTGGAAACTTTGCAAAATGAAATGCAAGGATTCTCATCAAATCTTCTACAGGGAAATCAGGCCAATAAATGATAAAAAATGTCAAGGAAAAATACAGAAGAAAAAAGAAACGAAAAACAGCAAAAACGGACACAAAACAGGACAAAAAGGGGGAAAAACCCCCCAGGGTCGCAGACCCCTGCGAGCCTGGCCCAGGGTCGTCGGCGACCCTGGGGCTCGGGATCGCCCGGTGGGCCCCGAAAACCCCGTTTTTCGTCGTTTTTTCACCATTCGAAGCGTCCGGCCTCTGGTATTTTCCAAAATTCATACTTTTGAGACACCAAGTCCTCTGACATCCGTCAAAAACACGGGTTAATCATCAAGAGTATCGAAATCAACATTGATCGCTAACTGGTCAACAAAAAAAAGTGTGCTTTCTACCCGACCGATCGAGAAATCGACAGGACAGATGGCACCGACCCACTATTGGCAACCAACACCTGAACCTACATGGTCATCCGATGTCGATCTACATGAAAATCCATCGATGATCATCGCCAAAAGAATCCCAAAAGACGCGGCACGGCCCGCGACTCTTCAACTGCTCGGCGACCACTTAATGCGATTAATTGACTAGCTTTATTACAGTCATTAATCCATTTATTTGGACGGACCAATTAGAAGCAAGCATCCGGGAGTTACAAGTCAAGAGATTCATGGCATTTAACCCATGAAACTCCTCCCATCCTGGCGATTAAAGGCGATTAAATGCCCTTAATCTCCTCCTGCAAATCAGAATCCAAGAAAAAGGAGTTACAAAATAAAGAATTCGATCTTGTAACTCCTCCCTTTATGTAGCTTTATGACAATTAAGGCTCATAAACCCTCCTAAATGGCTACCTAAAAGCCTATAAATAGGAGAGCTCTCCAAGAAGAACGGAGAGACAGCAGAGAAAACAAACAACAGACTGTAGAAAATTCGGAAACTCAGACAGAAAAAGGCATCAAAGAGAGAAAACTCTGCGGAAATCCTACACCGACCACCGCTACAAGGTGACAAAAGTCCCTTGGGGGGTACCCCCCCCCAAAGGTCCTTGCCTTCTCCTTCTGCCTCCAATGGCTTAGACGTGGCTTTTCAGCCTGTCTACTTAGTTTTTTATCGGATATAAGACCTCTTTTTAGTCTTTGTCATCTAAAAACCTAAGGTTATAGCCAAGCCAAGCGAATCAATAGCATCCTCTGTTCTCATCTGCATGGATGATGGCGAAGTCCACATATGGCTTGCGACCGTCAATCTGAACGGGTCCCCCACAATCTCCTGAGAAGTTAGATCCTCATTTTCTTGATTTTCATTGTAGTTTGTATTTTTTTTAAAGAGACAGAAATCACAACTCTTGTCTTTCATTATTGATAAGAATTGTAAATCGGCTATAAAGGCCAAAATCGGCTATAAACGCCAAAAATCGGCTATAAACGCCAAAATCGGCTATAAATGCCAAAAAAATCGCCTTTCACGGCAAATCAAGAAAATGTCTCTTTTCTTAAATATATATGCAATGGAAAATTTGAAAGAAGTTGATTTCCTTTTTACTTGCGAAAGTTGATCTCCGGATCACCACTTGCAATTCCAAGTAAAAATAGAAAATCTGGCACACCCACACAAAAAAATGTTGATGCACGCCTTTGCCCCCCGGTTACGAAAGGGTCGGACCCAACGGACTCCCACGTCCGCGGACCTCGGTAGAACCAGGCAGAAGCTAGGCTAAATGATTTTGAAATGGCCTGAAACTTCTTGTGTACTCCTCTTTTGGTTGTATTGAAGGATCTTGCAGTTTTTGTTTAATTCTGACAAGATTTGATTTTTTGGAAGTAGCATTGCCTATTTATTACAGGTTGCGACTTCATGTAACTCTTTGGATCTTGAAGAGGCAAAGTGATATTTTTAGTGTCAACAAATGCCCCCTCGAGGTACAGTGACGAGTTGCTTAACATTTGTAGTCGATGTGCCTCGAAGAGATTTGTGAAGGAGAGCCTGTGACTTGACCAAGAGTCTTTGAGCAGTCTCTTTTTTTTTTTGGTATTTGTAGCCTTTTGAGCTTCCAGGGGAATTTTATGGTAGTGAAAGGGATCACGTACCATCTTGAGGCAAAGCTTTGAAGATGACATCAGGGATGTGGATTTGGGTTTTGACCTTGTGACCTAACAGGCTGTATGTGGCAGGTTAGGGGGTCGGGTTTGGTTTTGACCATGTGACCCAACAAGCTGTATGTCGAATGTTGGGGGATCAATTTTGGTTTTGATCTTGTGACCTAATAGGCTGTATGTGGCAAGTTAGGGGATCGTGATTTTTTTTAAGTGCCTAGGTGGTCAAACCTGGCTCATATGGGCTAACCCATGGGACCTTAAGCTTTTGAAATGGCTTAGATCTCATATGGTGTCATTTTTGTAAAGAATATCCAAAAATATTTCCTTTGGATAGAGAATATCTAAGAATATCTTTACTTGGAGAGAATCTCTCATGTTCCCTTTATTTTGGGAGAGAATATCTCAAGATAAAAACTGCAAGATTCTTCAAGATAGCCAAAAGAGGAGTACACAAGAAGTTTTGGGCCATTTCAAAATCATTTGGCCTAACTTCGCTTCTCCGATAGCTGAACAGGAGCTCTCGGCGGCAACAGCATCAGAGACACCAAATCTTCAATCAGAGCCTATGGATAGTCTCAAAATACATCAAAAAGGCTCCACGTCAAGTTCCGAGTCAAATCGACAACGTTTAACTCTCCATCAACCCTCAAACAGCTAAATCAAGCCTCTCGATGGCGAGAACCGCCGAGGCCATCACTCATCAAAAAGAACACATGGACGGCTTCAATATGCTTACAAAGGGCTACACGTCAAGTTTCAGGTCATTTCGACAATATTTTACAATACTTTGACTCTCGGAAGCCAAATCAGGTGTCTCGGTGGCGAAGCTCCTCGGGACCATGGTTTCCAAGACAGAGCCCGTGGATCATCTTAAAATGACTACAATAGGTTCCCTATCAAATTTTAAGTCAATTGGACATCGATTGACCGCACATCAAGCCGCGACATCTTCATCGCGATAAAATCAAGTCTACCGACGACAGGACCCATACGGCTTCAAAACTTAAATAAAAGACTATGGTTGGTCTTATTTAATGCTCAGGAGGCTTCACCTCAAGTTTCAGGTCATTCCAACATCGTTTGACCCAGTTTCAGCTTCTGACGGAAAATCGGCAGCTCTACGCAACAAAGTCTTCAACTTTCCCAGAAAATTGGAAACTTTGCACTCCAAAAAGCAAGGATTCTCATCAAGTTTTCTACAGGGAAATCAGGCCAATAAATAATAAAAAATGTGAAGAAAAAATACATAAGAAAAAAGAATCGAAAAACATCAAAAACGGCCGCAAAACGGGGACCAAAGGGGGAAATCCCCCCCAGGGTCGCATACCCCCACGACCCTGGCCCAGGGTCGCCGGCGACCATGGAGCTCGGAGTCGCCGGGTTTGCCCCGGAAGGCCCATTTTTCGTCATTTTTTTTCGCAATTCGCAGCTTCCAACTCCTGGGATTTTCCAAAATTCATACTTTTGAGGCACCAAATCCTTTGACATCTGTCAAAATCACGGGTCGAACGTCAAGAGTATCAAAATCAACATTGATCACCAACCGGTCAACCAAAAAGTGTACTTTCTACCCGATCGATCGAGAAATCGACAGGACAGATGGCACCGACCCGTTGTTGACAATCAATGCCTGAAATTACATGGTCATCCGATGTCGATCTACATAAAGATCCATCGATGATCATTGCCAGAAGAATCTCAAAAGACGTGGGACGGCCCGCGACTCTTCAACTGCTTGACGACCACTTAATGCTATTAATTGAATAGCTTTATTGCAGTCATTAATTCATTTTTTTGGACGGCCCAATCAGAAACGAGCATTCGGGAGTTACAAGTCAATTGATTCGTGGCATTTAACCCATGAAACTCCTCCCATCATGGTGATTAAACGCAATTAAATGCCCTTAATCTCCATCTGCCAATCAAAAGCCAAGGTCCAGGAGTTACGAAATAAAGGAATTAAACCTTGTAACTCCTGCCATTATGCGGCTTAATGACGATTAAAGCCCATAAACTCTCCTAAATGGCTACCAAGAGCCTATAAATAGGAGAGCACTCCAAAGAAATCTAGATCAGAAAAAATCAAACAACTCTCAGAGATAAGAATCAGATCAGCTTCCAAGCACAGAAAATCCAGAGAAAGAAGGAGAAAAGACTCTGTGAAAGTTCTACACCGGCCGACGCTAATAGGTGACAAAAGTCCCTTAGGGGGTACCCCCCCCCCCCAAAGGTCTTTGCCTTTTCCTTCTGCCTCCAATGGCTTAGACGTGGCTTTTTAGCCCATCTACTTAGCTTTTTATTGGACGTAGGACCTCCTCTTGGTCTTTGTCCTCTAAAAATCTAGGGTTATAGCCAAGCCAAGCGAATCAAGAGCATCCTCTGTACTCATCTGCATGGATGATGGTGAAGTCCACACATGGCTTGCGAACGTCAATCTGTACGAGTCCCCCACAATCTCCTAAGAAGTTAGATCCTCCTTTTCTTGCTTTTCATTGTAGTTTGTATTTTTCCAAAAGAGACAAAAATCACAACTATTGTCTTTCATTATTGATAAGATTTGTAAATCGGCTATAAACGCCAAAAATCGGCTATAAACGTCAAAATCGGCTATAAACGCCAAAAACCAGCTATAAACGCCAAAAAAATTGCCTTTCACGGCAAATAAAGAAAATGTCTCTTTTCTTAAATAATGTGCAATGGAAAACTTGAAAGAAGTTGATTTTCTTTTTACTTGTGAAGGTCGATCTCCGGATCACCACTTGCAATTCCAAGTAAAATAGAAAATATGGCACACCCACACAAAAAAATGTTGATACCGGCTTCTGCCTTCCGGGTGCGAAAGGGTCGGACCAAACAGACTCCCACGTCTGCCAACCTCGGTAGCACCGAGTAAGAATGTGCAGTCCATCACTAGCAAGAACAGCTAAGGCCAAATAAGGAGCCTTATTCCATGGTGAGCCCCTGGAAGTACCCACATGACAAAACTCGAAAAAGCTATACTATGGTTTGAATCTCTTTTGCCTCAACTGTAAAAAGTTTATTCTTATTTTAATCTATAAATAAAAACAAATAGAATTATTGAATAACCTGTTCATGCAAAGAATTTTCTCTGTCATGTCTTCTTCAACGGTGTAAGTGCAAACAATGTAACTCACAAGAATAGGGGGGGTGCCTGCACGGACTTATCCAAGGAGATTAGGAACACCGATGCCTGCGCCTGAAGCCTGAGAAAAGGAAGAGGAATAGAAGGTCAGAGGACCCTGGCCTGGGTCTCCGATGCCTAAGTCAGTATACGAACTGGACAGAGGGTGGAGATTTTTGGGAAAGAAGATGGCGTACCAGCGTGTATTGTATTCGTTGGCCTCCCTTGCTTGTGAACTGTTATTGTGTTTATATAGAGGAAGAGAGGAGGCAAAGGGGTAGTTGACTATCTTGTCATAGCCCACATTGCCTGGTAGTAGGGAGGCGCGGTCCCATTGTAGCCTGCTCTTATTTAATTGCAGTCCCATTGAGCCTCTCGATGTTCCGAGTCAAGCCGACAACGTTTGACCCTACATCCAAAATACATCCAAAAGGCTCCACGTCAAGTTCCGAGTCAAACCGACAACGTTTGACCCTACATCAACCCTCGAACAGCTAAATCAAGCCTCTTGGCAGCAAGAACCACCGAGGCCATCACTCATCAGATAGAGCACATGGACGGCTTCAAAATGCTTACAAAGGGCTGCACGTCAAATTTCAGGTCATTTCGACAACATTTGACCATAGTTTGACGCTTGGAAGCCAAATCAGGCCTCTCGGCGGCAAAGCTCTCCGGGACCATGGTTTCCAAGACAGAGCCTATGGATTATCTTAAAATGACTCCAATGGGTTCCCTGTCAAATTTCAAGTTAATCGAACATCGGTTGACCGCACATCAAACCGCGACATCTTCATCGCGACAAAAGCGAGTCTACTGGTGATAGGACCCCAAACGACTTCAAAACTCAAACAAAAGCCTATGGTTGGTCTTATTTATTGCTCAGGAGGCTTCACACCAAATTTCAGGTCATTCCGACATCGTTTGACCCAGTTTCAGCTTCTGACGGAAAATCGGCAGCTCTGCGCGACAAAGTCTTCGGCTTTCTCAGGAAATTAGAAACTTTGCAAACCAAAATGCAAGGATTCTTATCAGGTTTCCTATAGGGAAATCAAGCCAATAAATGGTCAAAAATGTCAAGAAAAAAATACAGAAGAAAAAAGAATCGAAAAACAACAAAAACGGACACAAAACGGGACAAAAAGGGGGAAAACCCCCCCAGGGTCACAGACCCCTGCGACCCTAGCCCAGGGTCGCAGGCCCCTGCGACCCTGGAGCCCGGGATCGCCGGGAAGGCCCCGAAAACCCCGGTTTTCGCCGTTTGTTCCCGATTCGAAGCGTCCGGCCTCTGGTAGTTTCCAAAACTCATACTTTTGAGACACCAAATCCTCTGACATCCGTAAAAAACACGGGTCAATCATCAAAAGTATCGAAAACAACATTGATCGCCACCCGGTCAACCAAAAAAAGTGTGCTTTCTACCCGATCGATCGAGAAATCGACAGGACAGATGGCACTGACCCGCTGTTGGCAACTAACACCTGAAGTCACATGGTCATCCGATGTCGATCTACATGAAGATCTATTGATGATCATTGCCAGAAGAATCCCAAAAGACGCGGCACGGCCCGCGACTCTTCAACTGCTCGGTGACCACTTAATGCGATTAATTGACTAGCTTTATTACAGTCATTAATCCATTTCTTTGGATGGAGCAATCAGAAGCAAGCATCCGGGAGTTACAAGTCAAGAGATTCATGGCATTTAACCCATGAAACTCCTCCCATCATGGCGATTAAAGGCGATTAAATGCCCTCAATCTCCTCTGGCCAATCAGAAGCCAAGAAAAAGGAGTTACAAAATAAAGAATTAAATCCTGTAACTCCTCCCATTATGCGGCTTAATGACAATAAAAGCCCATAAACCCTCCTAAATGGCTACCTAAAAGCCTATAAATAGGAGAGCTCTCCAAGAAGAAGGGAGGACGGAGAAAATCACAAACACACAGACAATAGACTGCAGAAAATCCGAAAACTCAGACAGAAAGAGGCATCAGAAATCTAAGAGAGAAAACTCTGCGGAAATCCTACACCGACCACAGCTACAAGGTGACAAAAGTCCCTTAGGGGGTACCCCCCCCCAAGGTCCTTGCCTTCTCCTTCTGCCTCCAATGGCTTAGATGCGGCTTTTCAGCCCGTCTACTCAGTTTTTTATTGGACATAGGACCTCCTTTTGGTCTTTGTCCTCTAAAAACCTGAGGTTATAGCCAAGCCAAGCGAATCAATATCATCCTTTGTTCTCATCTGCATGGATGATGGCTTGCGATCGTCAATCTGAACGGGTCCCCCACAATCTCCTGAGAAGTTAGATCCTCCTTTTCCTGCTTCTCATTGTAGTTTGTATTTTTTCAAAAGAGACAAAAATCACAACTCTTGTCTTTCATTATTGATAAGGATTGTAAATCGGCTATAAACGCCAAAATCGGCTATAAACGCCAAAAATCGGCTATAAACGCCAAAAAAATCGCCTTTCACGGCAAATCAAGAAAATGTCTCTTTTCTTAAATTTATGTGCAATGGAAAACTTGAAAGAAGTTGATTTCCCTTTTACTTGCGAAGGTTGATCTCCGGATCACCACTTGCAATTCCAAGTGAAATAAAAAATCTGGCACACCCACACAACAAAAATATTGATGCGCGCCTTTGCCCCCCTGGTTACGAAAGGGTCGGACACAACGGACTCCCACGTCCGCCGACCTCGGTAGAACCGAGCAGAAGCGCGGTCCATCAAGCTGGCACACCCGGTGGGACACGTTCATTTGAGAACACGATGCTAGAAATAAAATATTTGCATATCATATATTTTGCTCTATACTTATATTTCTTTTCTCGATTCCTTGGTTACTTTCTAATTGGTGGCCTATGTTGGATTCCGCATCTAAAAAAAATGAAATGAGATTTTTTGGAAATTTCTAATTCTTTGAATTTATTTCCACTCTTTCTCTTTTCAAAAAAAAAAAAAACAAAAAATGATTAGATTTCTCATTTTGAATTCAAAATTGAGAAACCTTGATCCTTTCCTATCGTTCATTGCGCTTGCAGAAATGTTGAGCCTGTTCGACTAAGGTTTTGGGCCATCGTTTCTCTTCGATGAGTTCATTAAAGATCTAAAAAAAAAAAAAAAAAAAAAAAACAAATTTCTCATTTTGAATTCAAAATTGAGAAACCTTGATCCGTTCCTATCGTTCATCGCGCTTGCAGAAATGTTGAGCCTGTTCGACTAAGGTTTTGGGCCATCGTTTCTCTTAGATGAGTTCATTAAAAATAAAAAATATATATATATATATATAAAACAAAAAATTAGATTTTTCATTTTGGATTCAAAATTGAGAAACCTTGATCCGTTCCTATCGTTCATCGCACTTGCAGAAATGTTGAGCCTGTTCGACTAAGGTTTTGGGCCAACGTTTCTCTTCGATGAGTTCATTAAAAATAAAAAATATATATATATAAAAACAAAAAATTAGATTTTTCATTTTGGATTCAAAATTGAGAAACCTTGATCCGTTCCTATCGTTCATCGTGCTTGCAGAAATGTTGAGCCCATTCGACTAAGGTTTTGGGCCATCGTTTCTCTTCGATGAGTTCATTAAAAATAAAAAATATATATATATAAAAAAAAACAAAAAAAAAGATATAGACCACTAAGGTTAAACCAACTGTGTTCTTTGATCATGATTGATTCAAAGAAAAGCCTTGTCCAGAGTGTGGAGACAGCTTGACTGTTCTAGGCAAGGGTCCTCCAAACGGGTTCATTAAGTAATCCTACCCTTACCTGGGGGCAATTCTATCAATCAAGATTTCATAAGACCGGGTTAGGAGGCCTATGTGTACTCTCTCGTCTTTTAAATAAGTTTTTTTTAAAAATAATTTTTTTTTAAAAAAATAAAAATTTTAAAATAAAAAATAAAAAATAAAAAAAATTTTCAAAATTTAAAACAAAAAGATTTTAAAAAAAAAATCTTCAAAATCTTCAAAAAAAAAAAAACTTCCGTAATTTTGGGTTTAGATTGGAGAAATCTTGGTCTTCTCCTTTCTGAGCACTGGCGCTCGCGGAAATCGCTGAGCCCGTGTTCAGATTGGAGTGCCTTTTGCTCTCTTTGATGAACCCGATATTGGCCTTTCAAAAAAAAAACTCGTCATTTTTAGATTCAGATTCGAGAAATTATGGTTCATTTCTTTCTGAGTACTGATGCTCGCGGAAATCGCTGAGCCTGTGTTCAGATTGGAATACCATCTGCTCTCTTTGATGAATCCAATCTTGACCTTTCAAAACAGAGAATCTCATCTCATGGATGCGGTCTCAAAATATTTGTGTCTAGCGGTACTAGTACGCCCTTTTAGGGTCTACTGTATTGTGACTGGCACATCTGTACCTCCAAACTTTATATTCTTCTTATCTCGAGCAAGCTTTGCTTCTCGATAAGTCAAATTTAAGTTCACAATTGCTTATAGTAGTCACTGGGACGCTCATTCTGGGCTTACCATACCTGCGATCAGAACAATTGTACCCTTTATGGCATTTTGCCTTCCTCATATTGCTTGGGTCATCTCCCTCGAGCAATTTGAAAAGACGAAACCATAGAACTTCCCATTTATGATCATTATATTCTTGTGATTACTAATGGATGTTGTCTTGTTTCAGAGATTTTCGAAAAAAAAACTAACAATGGCAGCATCGCTTACCATTACCTTCGATGAGAACAAGCACCAAATCATGCTTCAACAGAAGCAAACTACGCGCACCTACGAGCGCCCCATCAGCTGCCGAAGTGTCAACTCCCTCGGCAACTCTCTGAACTCCGGGTCGACCTCGACTCCCCAGACTATCGTCTTTGGGACGCTGGGACCATTCCCACTTCCCGAGGAACAAACTGCTCCCTCCAAGAAGCAGAAACTCGCCTCTCAACGTGTCACTACCGTGACACCAAAGGCGAGCACCAGAAGGCCTGAAGCCCGTGGCACCCCCACGAAGCCTCGACCTGCAAACAACCAGGTCTATCCCAAGACTTGGTCCCCAAGACCTTCACCAAAATAAAGAAGATCCCAAACATCTTCCAAGCCAGCATTCCTGGCCCCACTCAAGGAGAACCAGTTCTACCCTCTTGCTTACATGAAAGAGGAGAGACCCATCTCCAACCTGACTCTCAAGTCAACCCAGCATGAGCCGGCTTGTTCCTACAAGCCCAAAATCAAGTCATGCATCACAAGGCCTCTGCAAGCACCTGCTAAGGCCTACAAACCTGCAGTTCGACCCTTCATCTCTACAGGGGCCGAACTCCAAAAATTCAAAGCTTCGCTGCAACAGGCGAAGGACAGGGTTCACATCCTGTCCTTGCCCAGCTACAAAGAAGATAGAGTGATCATTCCTCAAGCTCTTCTTCAAAAAGAATGAGCCCCAGCTCAGTCACCAGGACAGTTTCTTCGCTCGAATCACGAAGGATGAATGTCTTGGCTACAAATTCTGAGCCACCACCCCGTAATCCACCTCCAGAAGATGAGATCACCCGCATCCAGCAGTTGGAACAAGGCCAGCAGAGGATTGAAACTCTGATGGAAAACCTTCTCCTCGCCTTCCAAAATCAGGCGAACAATGAACCTCCTCCGAATCATCAAAACGATGAGGTAAATGGAGAAGATAATGAGTCACGCGCCCTTACCAAAAAGGACATAGACAGTATCCTCGCCAAAGCAAAAGAAGAGGATATACTCAAGGAGCATGGGATCAAGCCACCATATCCCTTATGGATGGACTCGGTTCCGTTCCCCACCAAATTTAAGCATCCTACTCTCCAAACATATACGGGGAAAGGATCAGCCAGACAGCACGTCATCCACTTCAAGATCCTGACGGGAGCTATCGCGGATCAAGATGCACTCAAGATCCGCCTCTTTGCAAGTACCCTAAAAGGTACGGCCTTCGATTGGTACTCCACTCTGCCGGAAGACTCAATCCAAAACTGGGCCATGCTAGAGACACGCTTCCTGACTCACTTCAAAGGTGAGGATCATCCCGCTACTATGGCTCAGCTGTGCAGCCTAAAATAGGGGGAGAATGAATCAACATATGACTTCATTCACAAGTGGAAAGCAATGGCATACAAATGCTCCGATGTATTGCCACAAGCGTCGCTAGTCGACATTTGCCGGAACAACATGAGAGCCGGAATCCGCTCCATGATCATCGGCAACAAATCAAAAAACCTGGGAGAACTCCTAGAAGCTTCCATGGAAGCTGAAACGGTGATTAAAGACCTCAACAGTCAGAAATCATCAAGAAAAGAGCCAACCGCCATTGCAACCTCTAAACCAAAGAAAAAAGAGGTCCTCAATGTGCAGACCAAGTCAGCTCCTCAGCCACCAAAGAAAGCTGAAAATAAAGTTGCTAGTAAGAGACCTGAACTCTCAGATGCCTTCAAATAACGAGTAGAGAAGAAATACCCATTTGATGAAGATGTTGATGAAATCTTCGGGGCTCTTGTGGCAAACGGCAAGCTCACCTTGCCTGAACCAAAAAGACCGGGTGATGTTGGCAAAACCAACGATCCTCGGTACTGTCCATACCACCAGATGATCTCACATCCTCTCAATCAATGCTTCGCTGTGAGGGAGAAAATAAACGAGATGTGGAAAAACGGAGTCATCACCTTTGACAAAAACTATGGGCCTGCCTCCGTCAACATGGTGACATGTGAACAAACATCAAAATCACCGAAGAAGAAGATCACTACTTCTTTCAAGGTAATAAACTCAATCCAAGCGTCCGAGGAACTGGTTCCTTACCCGACACTAGACGGACAACCGATATGGGTACATCCTGATCGCCTGGAAGATGAAAATTGGGAGGTCGTGAAAATAAAGCCTATATCTCAGCAGCGAAGGCAGGCTAGGAAACATCTCCTCAAGCTCAAACGGCAAGAGAAGACCTAGCCAAAACTAGAGGTCAAAGAAAAGGCAGAGGCTTCCTCTACCGTTTCACTGGAGGCAACAAAAATATCCCTTCCAGAGATTTCAAAGGGGGTAAGGAAATTCACTCTCAGTGATTTCATGCCACCTCAATTCAAAGAAGCCACGCATGAGGCATCATACTCTTGCAATTCGGTAGTTGGATTCTCCATTGATGGATACGAGTCCAGCGATACCGATGATGGATTCGAATCCAACTACACAGACGAGTGGGAGGAGTCCCTTTAAACAGGAGAATATCTCTCCGATGAAGAATGGGTTCCTGAGTCTCATCTTATGCCAGTAATCTGGTATAACCCCCTACAGCCACAAGGATCCTGGTCTGATGATGAAGAAGACCAAGAGGCTGTACAAGAAAATGCTGCTGACCCAGCACCTCTCATTACTCCAGTGGAAATCAACCATGTTGAGCCACAAATAGTTGATGAAGAAGAAGATCCGGCTCCCATGCCTGATCTTGAAGAATATGCAAGGATCTTGCAGCATCTCGCTCTAGAACAAGAGCAAGACCGCGTCAATGAGCCTCCTCGCAATCCAGAGCCTGAAGTCCCTGAAGACCATCAGGTACATCCTCCCTTAACTCCTGAAAATGGAGAAAATTGCTGGATAGACGATCCTCTTACATCCGAGGATGAGTCTGACTCCGTTCAGGCAACGTCTCCCGTCAGAGCTTCCTGTAATATGATAATTCGGGATTATAGCTCTTCCGAAGCATCGTCTGATGAGAGCACTTACACTCCGGCGACGCCTAGCAATGTATCTTCTGGAGCCACCTCGTCTCACGTGACTTTCACTGAGATGACACCCTCTTAGGTTTCTTCTCCTGAGACTGTGACTTCAAAGTTCACACCCTTCCTGACTGAAGAATTGCCAGCTATTGATGCTTGGGACGATGAATTAGTCAACGAAGAAGAAAGGTTGCTGGATGCTGTTCAGGACTTGTTCCCGGAAAATGCTCCGTGCAACACGATCACTGAGGATGGGAACTCTGCTGCTGATTCATCCTCAGCAAATGAAAAACGACAGCCTCTTGATCCTGAAGACAATCTTCCAAACGAAGACCCTTCTCAAGAAGCTCTCGAAGTTGGTAGAGGCACCCGCTCTTGCTGGGACTACCACAAAAATTACAACCAATCTTCCTTTACATATGTAAATCCTTCGGGAAAAGATGTTGTAAGCGCCCCTAGTGGCAACAATGATGAACATGCAGGCCCTAAGGAGGCTTTCAAGTATGACTTGATTGAACACTTCAGGCACATACCTGCATGTCTACACATCCTAGATTTATTGCGAATGTCTCCGCACACTCGTGATAATCTCATCTCGGAATTACAAAAGCTGAATGAGGATGTCGACAAACATGCCCCGCAAGTCCTCCAAATTAAAATGGATTACCGGGTCAAAAACTCAGAAGCCTCCTTAAAAGGAGAAAAGAAGAAAACTGAAGGATCATGCATTGAATGCCTCTCGGTTAAAACAGCAGCCAATGCAACCATCGCCTTCACAAAGGACGACCTCCTACTTGGCGAAACCAGGCACAACCGACCCCTGTACTTCACAGGGTACATCAAGGAAATGCCTATACACAGAGTTCAGATCGACCCAGGTTCTGCACTCAACCTCATCTCCACATCGGCTCTTGAAGAGTTGGGCATCCCACCCAGCAAGCTGAGCCACACATCTGTATCTATCTTTGGATACGATGGGAGTACTCAAAGGCCTATCGGCAAAATCAGGTTCAAGTTGCAGATCGGTGATCTTATTTCTGAGGTCACTGTGTATGCAATAAAAACCCCTTCATGCTATAACATCCTTCTCGGACGCCCTTGGATCCACGAGAATGGTGTTGTCCCTTCAACTCTACATCAATGCATTAAGTTCGTTGGCAACGACGGCATGATACATCGAGTCTTTACAGATAGAAAACCATTCAAAGGTAAAGAAGTCCACTTTGCAGACTCACAGATGTATGAAGGTGAAAAAGAAGAAGAGGAGAAGCACACAACACCCTTTGCCGAAAATCCCCATAACGATAAAGGCAAGGCTCCTTAACAATCGCCGGAAGAAAACAAATCATCCGGTAAATCTGAAGAGAGCATTCAAACTCCCTTCATCATCTCCCTCAAACCTTCAAAGCCTTTGGTCATCACAACTAAAGTGAAGAAGGCAAAGCAAAAACCTGGGGGCAAATTTGTTGTCTCTTTCGTGTCTATCATGCAAGACACGGACTCGGATTCAGAGCCAGAAGACGACGCATCGTCAAACCAAGCTGACACTCAGTAAGTCCAGCCTGCTCTCACTCCAATGGAGACAACTTCTGACATAGAAGATCCTACGTCAGCTTCCTTCGTTGTTCCAGCAACTTCAGCAAAGGAAAAACCGATCTTCTTCCATAGATCGGATGCTTCTTCATCGAACTCCATGCTTGAACCTTTCCAAAATAAAGGTATGCCTCAACTATCCTTATACAGTTCTGTGGCACAAGCTATTATGAAGAAAATGGGTTATGATGCTCAAAACCCAGTCGGTTTGGGAGAAGGACGCGGTATTCTCACGCCATTGGGGGCCCGTCTTGACCAAAAGCCAGCTGGAAGATTGGAGACTCTATGGCTATGTAGAAAAGTCTTCACACGGGTTAGGGTATGATCCTGACACTCCCTTGAGACAGTTGACACAAAGGCTTAAAAGTCAATATACTGACCAAGCCTCAACATCTCAAGTCCATGAAGACATCGATCTCCCTGGATATCTCTTTGATGAGTCACCTGACAAAGATCCAGGAAGCTCATCCAATTGGCACGATTTCTCCGAAAATGAAGAGGAGTTGTTCGATGGCACAGACGTGTGGTCTTCTGACCCAGAAGAACCCTCATCTCCAAAAGAAGTAGCCTACTTCGACCCGGTTTCAACAGGCGATTGGGATCATCTCTTAGCAAGCCTTGGGAAAATTACCGATCAAGAAGACCCGTGGAAAGGAACAAAACCTTGGTCTGAAAATGCCTTTGAAGCCTCAGAAGGTTTCGTTGAGCTGGAAGCCTCCGAAAATATTGTGGAGGAAGCACCTTCGAACCTTCCAACAGAAGATCCTGTTCAAAAGATAGACTTGGGAACACCAGATAACCCACGTCCTGTATTCATAAGCAAGAATATAAAGGATGATGAGTTACCCGAGTATATCGCCTTTCTTCGTGAGTTCGTTGATTGCTTTGCATGGTCTTACGCTGAAATGCCAGGCTTAGACCCCAAAATAGCGGTTCACAAACTCAATCTTCAAGAAGACATCAAGCCTGTCAAGCAAGGCCAAAGAAGATTCCGTCCAGATGTGATGGATAAAATTGAACAAGAAGTTCAAAAACTCAAAAGCGTCGGCTTCATCCGTGAGGAACAACATCCTGAATGGTTGGCCAACATTGTCCCCGTGACAAAGAAAAACGGGCAGATCAGGGTCTGTATTGACTATAGAGACCTGAACGGCGCATGCCCTAAAGATGAATTTCCGCTCCCCATACCAGAGGTAATGATCGATAATACCTGTGGATTCGAACGAATGACATTCATGGATGGTTTCTCTGGCTACAATTAGATAAAGATGCATCCTGAAGATGAAAAACATACATCTTTTCGGACCCCATTTGGCGTGTATTGCTACACTGTCATGCCATTTGGTCTGAAAAATGCTGGTGCCACATATCAGAGGGCTATGATGAAATTATTCCAAGATATGCAGCACAAGATGGTTGAATGTTATGTTGATGACCTCGCCGTCAAAAGCAAAAGAAAAGAAGATCATCTCGAAAACCTTCGAGAAGTCTTCCTCCGGCTCCGCAAACACAAACTGCGAATGAGTCCTTTGAAATGCTTCTTCAGCGTCTCGTCGGGTAAGTTCCTCGGATTCTTAGTTCGGAAAGCTGGAATAGAGCTTGACCCCATAAAAGTCAAAGCCATTCTAGAAATGCCCTCTCCAAGAACCTTGAGAGAACTCAAAGGGCTTCAAGGGAGATTGGCCTACATCAGACGGTTCATCTCCAATCTTTTGGGGAAATGCCGTCCATTCTCCCGGTTAATGAAAAATGGTGTAAACTTTGTCTGGGATGCTGACTGTGAAACTGCTTTCCAAGACATCAAGTCATACCTGACAAAACCTCCAGTGTTAGCTGCTCCTACCACTGGAAAACCACTCATCTTGTACACAAGAGCCCTTGATCACTCTTTCGGAGCTCTGCTTGCACAATAAAATGATAAAAGAAAAGAAGCTGCTCTATATTACCTCAGCCGCATGCTAGTTGGTGCAGAGCATCGCTACTCTCCAGTCGAAAAAGAATGCCTTGCAGTGATGTTCGCCGTATAAAAGCTGCGTCACTACTTGCTTTCCAACACAGTATACCTGGCCTCGAGGGTCAACCGCTTGAAGGTCCTTGTGACAAAGGCAGGTTCTCTCAACGCTCGACTGGCAAAATGGTCCATCCTTCTGTCACAATTTGATATTAGGTATGTACCACAAAAGGCAATCAAAGGGCAAGCTCTAGCGGACTTCCTCGCAGAGCATCCATTGCCTAAAGATTCTCCGCTCAGAGATGATCTCCCAGACAAACCAGTCTACAATGTGGAGACTTTCTCGCAAAGTACCTCCTTGGACATATACTTTGACGGTGCAAGCAGGACGAATGAAAAAAGACAGCTGATCTCGGGAGTTGGCATCCTCTTTGTTAGCCCCGACAAATACATGATTCCACATGCTTTCTCGCTACTGGAACCATGCACAAACAATGCAGCTGAATATCAAGCTCCAATCCTAGGATTGGAACTCGCCATCGAATCCGGTATCACCATGCTGGAAGTCTTTGGAGACTCTCAACTGATCGTCAACCAGATGAATCAGAAATTTGAAGTCAGGAAGCCAGATTTACTGCCTTACTACAATAAGGCACAATCACTTCTGCAAAAGTTTGACATCTGTCACATCACCCACATTCGTAGAGGTGAAAACATACGTGTAGATGCCCTAGCTGGACTTGCCGCATCCATGGCAATTCAGGAAGGGGAAAACATGCAAATCATAGTGTGCGAAAGAAGAATCCTTCCTCCTCTTAACACACACCAAGCTGTTGCTGAATGCCACCAAGTGGTTGGAAGTAGGATTTCAATCCTTCAAACTTCAATCGGCAACTGGAGGGATCCGTTCATTGATTACATTATGTTCGGAATCCTACCTGAAGATCCAAAAGAACGGGTAAGCACCCAAAGGCGAACCCCAAGCTTTCATTTGGATATTCCTTCAAAAATCCTTTATAGGAAATCCTTCAACGGAGTACTTCTATGATGATTGTCACAACAAGAGGCTGAAGAAACACTCAAAGAAGTTCATGCTGGTCTTTGCGGAGCTCATCAGGCTGGTCCCAAGCTCTATGATCAGATAAAAAGGTTAGAATATTACTGGCCTACCATGGTAGCTGACGCAATGCAATTTGCTAAGTGCTGCCAACAATGCCAAATTCATGGAGATTACATTCACATGCCTCCAGAATGGCTGCATCCTACAGCGATCTCATGGGCTTTCGAAGCCTGGGGTATGGACATCATAGGTCCTATTTCTCCCCCTTCGAGCAAAGGTCATCGCTTCATCTTCGCCGCTACGGATTATTTCTCCAAGTGGTCAGAAGCATTTGCGTTCAACGAAATGAAGACCTCATCAGTCCTTCAGTTCCTGCGCACTAATATCATTTGTCGTTTCGGCATACCCAAAAGATTCGTCCATGATAACGGTCCACAATTCACGGATCATCGATTCTACAGGTTCTGCGACAAATACAAAATCCAAAGCTGTCCTTCGACTCCATACAATCCGGCAGCAAACGGGTTAGCAGAAGCTTTCAACAAGACACTCTGCAAAATCCTCAAAAAAATAGTCTCTAATCACAAAAGAGACTGGAGCGACAAAATGTCTGAAGCTTTGTGGGCCTATCGAACCACCGTTCGAGGACCAACCCATAGCACACCATTCTCCTTGGTCTATGGATGCGAAGCTGTTGTGCCCTTGGAAGTACAAATTCCTTCCTTGAGGGTATCCTTGCAAAATGACATGACTCAAGAAAGCAATGTCAAATTGCGACTCCATGAGCTGGACAATCTCGATGAGAGACGGCTCGAAGCTCAACAAAGCATTGAACTTTACCAAGCACGCATGGCAGGATCTTTCGATAAAAAGGTCAGGCAACGCGCCTACAAAAAGGGTGACTTGGTTCCTTGCGGTAAAAAGACCAATGGTCTTCGCTCACAAGTCTAAAGGAAAATTTGAGCCAAAATGGGAGGGACCCTACGTCATTGACAAGGTTTTCTCCAACGGCGCATATGCACTCCTAAACATGGAAGGCGACAGATGTATGCTGCCCATCAACGATAAGTTCTTAAAGCGGTACTACCCTTGAAGACTTACCCAATTGGGTAAGAGCAATGCCTGTACGGATAAAACCGGTTTCCAGGTACACGCTTGCTAAACCCACCCTTTTTTAGAATTTTCATGTTAAATGTTGAAATTTCTAGAAATTTAAACAATGCTTACTTCCATCGTTTCATTGTTCAAAAAACCCAAGTTTAGGAACCTTTCCCTAACTTGACCAAAATTTTCAACCCTTGAACCCAAAATTCATGGTTTGAAACAAAATCCGGATTCAGGGATTTCCACCCTAGTCCACCCTGCCTTTTACCGCCAAAATGGTTTTAGGTCAAAACTTATGACCCTCGTGTCTTTAAACAAAAAAAAAAAAACAAACAAAAAAATGGTTTTTTCAAAAAACCGTGGGGAAGCGACGCTTAGTCGATACTCGCACAAATCGGAAGCAAGCGAACCACGTTCGGCACTTCCAAAATCGCAGGGAAGCGACATTTCATCGGTACTTGCAAAATCCAAAACTGTGGAGATGCAACATTTCAGTTGATATCCATAACCCAAATTTCAAAGGTTCGAAAAAACCTAAAAACCGTGGAGATGCAACATTTCAGTTGATATCCACAACCCAAATCTCAAAGGTTCGAAAAAACCTAAAAACCATGGAGACGCAACATTTCAGTTGATATCCACAACCCAAATTCTCAAAGGTTCGAGAAAACCACAAATTTCAAAAATCATGGGGAAACGGCATCAAGTCAGTACCTGCAAAACCAAAATTCTTGAAAAGCAAGAATACGACATTCCATTGATACTTGCACCCAAATTCGCGAGGATACGACATTCCATTGATACTCGCAACCGAATGAGCAAGGATGCGACATTCCATCGATACTTGCAAAAGCCTTCAGAAGGGAGGCGACTTTTAGTCGATACTTGCATTTTTGAAAACCAAAACAGGCTATAAATGCCATAAACCGGCTATCAATGCCACCAAAACAAAACCGGCTATCAATGCCACAAACAAAAAATTGGTTTTCAAAAACCCCGGCTATCAATGCCACAAACTTGGCTATCAATGCCACAAACCAAAAACCGGCTATCAATGCCAGAAATTCGGCAATCAATGCCACAAAAAAGCTGGCTCTCATGCCAAAATCGGCTTCCATGCCAAAACAATCATTTGACAAAAGATTTTCAAAAAATGACAAGCTTTTGATCAAATCCCATTTAGCAATTACTTTCATCACAAAAAGATTTAAGTGAGCGTAGGGAAAACAAAAAAAAAAGAGTACAAAAAAAATACATGTGGTATAAAAAAAAAAGGTAGTGTTCACAAGCACTACAAAACAAAAAAAAAAGAAGGAATACCAAAAAAATACATGTGGTACCAAAAAAAAAAAGAAAGTGTTCACAAGCACTACAAAAAAAAAAGAGAAAAGTACCAAAAAAATACAAGTGGTACTAAAAAGAAGAGAGAGAAGGATGGTTTCTTTTAAAAAAAAAAAAACAGGAGCTCAATCAAAAATCATCTCCAGCCAAGAGTTCAGCTCCTTAAGCAAACTTTTGGCCTCAGTCGTTAAGGATTCCAAGGCACGCTTCTTCAGGAATTTGCCATGAGATGCTGGAGTGGGCTGTAACCCGTCTTTCGCACCGGGAAGCTTATCTCGAGCAGTTCGCCATTGTTTGTTCTCATCAGACTTCCTTTTAAGAACTCGATTGGCATCTGCAACCCGGTGAATCAGAGCAGTCTCCCTTTCACGAGCCTCTGTTATTGCAGTCCACTTGGCAGCGACTTGTGCCTGCAGATGCTCAAGACGTTTCCTGGCCTCATCAACCTCCCTATCAAGGATGTTAAGGTCATGTGTCGGTCTAATGATGTTTAGATCTTCTAAGTTCTTCTCTCGGACTACCTGCTTCCTGCTTTCTGTAGCCTCATCCAGGTTAGACTGAGCCTTATCCGCAGGGTCCAGGAAGATCTCCTTGAAGAACTGGTCATCAGGAAAACCCATGGTCTCAAACCACCTGTCACCCAGCTCAATGATCCTATCAACGATCACCCTGGCACTTGTGACATCTAGACCAGCCTCTTCAGCATCACCGAGAATCTCACGCACATGCTGGATCATCCCAAATCCGGCATCTGAGTGCCCAGAAAGCAGAGTCTCAATCCAAGAGCTCAGAACTCGCACCACCACCTTCTTCGCAAAAAGAAGAGATGGCCCAGCTAAAGATTCGCCCAACTCCGTTGGTCGGCTGCTCATGTCATCATCTGTTGGAAGAGTAACAAAAGAACTCTTTCCAGTTGAAGCTGCTCCTGCTCGGGAAGGAATCTCTGCACGAGGAATCTCCTCAACATTGTCAGAACTGGTCCCAAGAGTCTCTACCTCTGGATCAACCTCTGGCATCCCTTGCTCTGGTTCTGAAGGAAAACGACGGATCCTCCTCTGTCACTTCAAAACCTGCCAAAGAAACACCAAAAGGTATGAACATGATCCTGTTTGAAAATCATTATCAGGGTTATTACTGCAAAATACCTTCTTCGACGACTGGCGGAAGACTCTCTTCCTCCATGAACTCATCGGAAGCATCATCAACATTTGCGTCCATCGATGGTTCAAAGTCATCGGAATCCTGTGGTAAGTCAGCTGGCAAGAAATGTGTTAGCAAACCAAGTCACAGATAAAAAAAAAAAGAAAGCAAAAGAAGTCTTACCAATTGGAGATTCTGGATTCACTCCAAAGTCCCTCGGTTCTTCTTCAGGTGCCCCGACAGGATCCGTCACCACCTCATCGGTTGGAACCTCAGGCATTGCCAAGTCTTGCTCTGCTAAAAAAAAGAAGAGAAAAGCATAAACAAGAAGCAAATCAGAACATGGAAAATCCCATGAAAAGAAATAGAAAAAGAAAAAGGAAGAATCATACCTTCACCGATGGTCTCTTCTTCTCGGCTTCTCTTCTCTGGAGGCTCGTCAGCATCCACTGGCACATCCTCATTGATAGTAAGAGGAACTTCCAAGTCAGGAGAGTCCTCATGCTGCCCCTTGCTGCGATGACTCCTCCTCCTCCTCTTACTCCTGCGGGCTCGCTTCTTAGAGGAACCTGCCCCGCTGTCAGAGTCAGGTTTCCCACTTGACTCCTCACTGGATGGTCTACTCTTGCCAGTAGACTCCACGAAAGCTTGCCTCTGTGCCGTTTGCATCCAAGCACCAAATTCGGCTTCCTCCTGTTCTAGCTGCTCTAAAGCCTCATCAGGTATTTCTCGAACAGCTTCAAAACCAATGACACCCTAGTCACCGAGAAAGCCTATCTTGTGCTTCTCTCCAGAAAGGAAGGCCCAAACTTCCTCTCGCCGGACGCCATCCGACTTTCCAAGGCCCTTTCCAGATGCCAGCTTCACATCAAGCTCCTTTTTGGAAAGCCCCCGATATGCCGAAAAGCTCTCCGCGACCCACTTCGCAAAGCCGGCAGTCCGGGAAGTCAGCAACACAGGATAAGAAATCATGGTTGTAGTATCTTCAGCACTATAGAAAGCCCATGCATTTCTCCCATCCTGTAAACCTCCAAAGCGCTTCACCATGCTTGAAGGCGCTAAAACAATGCCTTGAGAAAAGCCTAGCTGCAAAGCAAAGCGAGAGGGTACATACGGCTGGATGTCGACGAAAAGATGTCTACGGTACACCATCGTGCCGACACGTATGCTGAAAAGCCACTCTCTCTCTGCATTCGTCAAGGAATAATGCCTTCCCGACCCCGCCCTGGTAGAGTCTCGGGAGGCACCAAAATCAAAAGCCTTCTTCCGCAACTCCGGAGAAAGCTTCACTGAAGACTGCCCCATCCTGACGTCCCTGAACCGTCGGATCCTCATGCAGGCAAACAAAAGTGATTCGGACACGGCTTTGCCCTTAGCCAGTCGAATCATCAAAGGATCATCATCCTGTGCAGCACCCAGTCGGTGGAAGCCAGGACAGTGGTACACGTACCACGAATAAAAGATGTGGGCTGAAAATACCCTATTCATGGGAAGCCCAAGCCGAACCAAAAGAGCAGCAGCCTGCAGTTCGGTACACAAGTAGGAGTAAAGAGCTGGCACCAAAGCAAGCTGCTCTCCAAATGCCATCTAACAAGCCGGAAAAATATAATGCGGCCTGATGTACGTTCCATCTCCTCCAGCAAAAAGAGCCTCACCAAGCCAATAAGTGAGGTAAACAGCGAGATCTCTCCGCAGTGCAATGTCAGGACATATGGCGTTTGTACTTGCACAGAAATCTCTCAACTCTTCTTGGATGGCCAAGATCTTCTTTGATCTTGGATCCTAAGCTCCGGCTTCTTGGGTCACGCTATCAGAAGACTCCCTGCTATCAAAAAAGTTGGGGAATGAAGAGCTAGAACTCTTCCAACTGCTGGATCTAACTTTCAAACCCTCTTTCTCCTTCAAAAAATCATAGAAGGCGACGAGCTGAAAGTACAGAAGCCTGAACTCCTCAGACTGCCCCTCAAGGACGCTGTCAATCGGCATAAACTCCTCATAGAGTTTGCCAAGAATGGGCAATCCAGTAATGGCGCTCAGCTCCTTCAAAGAAAAACCAATCTCACCATTCGTCACAACGAAGGTATTGGTTTGTGGGAGGAATGATTCCAGCATAGCCATGAAGGCCTCATCGGAAAAGATCACGGTCTCCCTAAAGGCACGGACCGCATCAAAAATCCCGGCTTCCTTCAAAACGGCGCCACCAATCAGCAGGACGCGATCAGTCCACGACTTCCACTCGGAGTCAGCATTGAAACGGCCACGGAGTCGAAAAGGCTTGAACCAATTGCTGCCGTCACCGCTAAAAATACCAAGGCCCATCGGTCTCAAATCGACCGACGGATAATCAGAACCCTGGTAGCCGCTGGATGGCATCAACAGGTCCATGTCAACAGGCGAACTCTCCGTATATCCAGGAGAACCGCCAACAAAAACCCCGGTCTTGATTACATTTGTCCTTTTCACCCAGCTTGGAGGATCTTCCCTCTTAGAGCACGTGGGGGCAAGGCTCATGATCGAGACGGTGCGATCAAACGCCGACCGGGTAACAACAGTCTTCTTCTCACCATCTGCTGTGAAAGAAAACTGAAAACACCTCCTCTGGTATGTTATGTCATCAGGGACTACATCACCAAAGAAGAAGGTAGGCTTGGGCAAAACGCTCTGATCTTCCATCACCCATGGACGACTGCTTACCATGATCTTATAGAATTCCTCTCCCTTGAGAGTGATCAGTCGCTGCCTCATCTCATCTCTGTTGAGGGAGTCGCATTCTTCCAGATTTCTCTCAACATACTGGACCTTCTCAAAGGCCTGCTGAACGGCCGGATTAGAAGATCTAGAAGATCGACGAGGTACGCTTATAGCAGGCTCTTTACCCTTATTCGTTCTGGAGGAACCACCTGCAAAGAATGGAAAAGAAAAAGATCAAACATCAAAATGACAGAATCTCGCTAAAAAAAATCTGGCGAAATTTTGACATGATGCCGGGGCAATTCCAAAGAAAAGGAACTATCCCGAAAGAAATAGAAAGCTTCAAGATGGGCTCAACATTGCTGCGAGCTCCGAAAGTCCAAACTTTCGAAACCTCAAAGTCTCCGCAAAATTAGGAAGGGCTCAACATCACTGCGCGCTCCAAATTCCCAAATTTGCGAAAACTTCCAGGTATGCTATCACATCATGCTACAAATTTAATTTACAATTGAATGCATGCATTAACATCTAGGTTTGCCAAAAAAAAGGGGCATTATCATGATGAGAAAAAGAAAACAAAAAAAAATAAAAAAAAAGAAAAAAAACTTTCTCAAAAAAAAGGAGGGGAAAGAAAACAAAAAAAAAAGAAGAAAAGAAACTTTCTCAAAAAAAAAAGAGGGAAAGAAAACAAAAAAAAAAGAAAAAAAAGGGGATGGCCCACAGGCCATGTGGCCGTACGGCCAGATCCGTACTGATCTGTCCGTACGGCCCAAAAAAAAAAAAATAATAAACATGAAAAAAAAAATGAAAGAAGAAAAGAAAGCAAAAAAAAAAAAACGTGTGAAAAAAAAAGAGGAGAAACACGTGTAAAAAAAAGAGAGGAAAACACGTGGAAAAAAAAGAAGAAAGAAAGAACTTTTTTCCTATAATGGGGTTTTCTTGAAAAAGGGGAACTTACTTGAAGCCATTGATGGAGAAGAAGAAGAAAAGTCTTGAAGATCTTGAAGAAGAAGAACTCTTGGTCTTGAAGCCCTCTTGAGATTGTTGCAAAAGAAAGCAATAAGAGCAAGAGATCCAACCTCCTCCTTGCTTTTATAGGAAAGAGCAAACCAAAGAAGGAAAGAAGAAAGAGGTAAGTGTTACTAATTAGTAACCTTACCAAAAGAAAGAGATTATAAAGATTCTTTCCCAAAAGAAAGATATCTTGAGAGATTCTCTCCCAAAAAGAAATCAATGAAGGATTCTTTCCCAAAAGAAAGATATCTTGAGATATCCCATCCCAAAATAAAGGGAACACGAGAGATTCTCTCCAAGTAAAGATATTCTTAGATATTCTCTATCCAAATGAGATATTTTAGGATATTCTTTACAAAAATGACACCATATGAGATCTAAGCCATTTCAAAAGCTTAAGGTCCCATGGGTTAGCCCATATGAGCCAGGTTTGACCACCTAGGCACACAAAAAAAAAAAATTTGGGCTTTTAGTCAAAGAGAAATCCCTCTTACCAAGAGCATACAAAAATGGTTCCATGCCTCCTTTGAGTTGATTCAACCATACAAAGAGAATTCCAAGCCCCATGAGCTTCCAAAAATCAAACCATCCAGCCTCATATACCAAATTGAGCCAAAATCTTGAAATTGACATTCCACAAAAACCAAACAAAATCCTGGTCCCCTAACTTGCCACATACAGCTTGTTGGGTCACAAGACCAAAACTAAAAACCATAACCTGATCCCCTAACTTGCCACATATAGCCTGTTAGGTCACAAGATCATAACCAAAATTGATCCCCCAACATTCCACATACAGCTTGTTGGGTCACACGATCAAAACCAAACCCGACCCCCTAACCTGCCACATACAGCCTGTTAGGTCACAAGGTCAAAACCCAAATCCACATCCCTGATGTCATCTTCAAAACTTTGCCTCGAGATGGTACGTGATCCCTTTCACTACCTTAAAATTCCCCTGGAAGCTCAAAAGGCTACAAATACCAAAAAGAAAGACTGCTCAAAGACTCTTGGTAAAGTCACAGGCTCTCCTTCAAAAATCCTCTTCGAGGCACATCGACTACAAAAGTTAAGCAACTCGTCGCTGTACCTCGAGGGGGCATTTGTTGACACCAAAAATGTCACTTTGCCTCTTCAAGATCCAAAGAGCTACATGAAGTCGCAACCTGCCATAAATAGGCAATGCTACTTCCAAAAAATCAAATCTTGTCAGAATCAAACAAAAACTGCAATATCCTTCAAGACAGCCAAAAGAGGAGTACACAAGAAGTTTCGGGCCATTTCAAAATCATTTGGCCTAACTTCGCTTCTCCGACAGCCGAAAAGAAGCTCTCGGCGGCGAAAGCATCGGAGACACCAAATCTTCGATCAGAGCCGATGGATGGTCTCAAAATACATCCAAAAGGCTCCACGTCAAGTTTCGAGTCAAACCGACAACATTTGACCCTACATCAACCGTCGAACAGCTAAATCAAGCCTCTCGGCAGTAAGAACTGCCGAGGCCATCACTCATCAGATAGAGCACATGGACGGCTTCAAAATGCTTACAAAGGGCTGCACGTCAAATTTCAGGTCATTTCGACAACATTTGACCATAGTTTGACGCTCGGAAGCCAAATCAGGCCTCTCGGCGGCAAAGCTCTCCTGGACCATGGTTTCCAAGACAGAGCCTATGGATCATCTTAAAATGACTCCAATGGGTTCCCTGTCAAATTTCAAGTTAATCGAACATCGGCTGACCGCACATCAAACCGCGACATCTTCATCGCGACAAAAGCAAGTCTACTGGTGATAGGACCCCAAACGGCTTCAAAACTCAAACAAAATCCTATGGTTGGTCTTATTTATTGCTCAGGAGGCTTCACACCGAATTTCAGGTCATTCCGACATCGTTTGACTCAGTTTCAACTTCTGACGGAAAATCGGCAGCCATGCGCGACAAAGTCTTCGGCTTTCTCAGGAAATTAGAAACTTTGCAAACCAAAATGCAAGGACTCTTATCAGGTTTCCTACAGGGAAATCAACCCAATAAATGGTCAAAAATGTCAACGAAAAAATACAGAAGAAAAAAGAATCGAAAAACAGCAAAAACGGACACAAAACGGGACAAAAAGGGGGAAAAACCCCCCAGGGTCGCCGGCGGCCTTGGAGCCCGGGATCGCCGGGAAGGCCCCGGAAACCCCGGTTTTCGCCGTTTTTTCGCGATTCGAAGCATCCGGCCTCTGGTAGTTTTCAAAACTCATACTTTTGAGACACCAAATCCTCTGACACGGGTCAATCATCAAAAGTATCGAAAACAACATTGATCGCCACCCGGTCAACCAAAAAAAGTGTGCTTTCTACCCGACCGATCGAGAAATCGACAGGACAGATGGCACTGACCCGCTGTTGGCAACCAACACCTGAAGTCACATTGTCATCCGATGTCGATCTACATGAAGATCCATCGATGATCATTGCCAGAAGAATCCCAAAATACGCGGCACGGCCCGCGACTCTTCAACTGCTCGGCGACCACTTAATGCGATTAATTGACTAGCTTTATTACAGTCATTAATCCATTTCTTTGGATGGACCAATCAGAAGCAAGCATCCGGGAGTTACAAGTCAAGAGATTCATGGCATTTAACCCATGAAACTCCTCCCATCATGGCGATTAAAGGCGATTAAATGCCCTCAATCTCCTCCGGCCAATCAGAAGCCAAGAAAAAGGAGTTACAAAATAAAGAATTAAATCCTGTAACTCCTCCCATTATGCGGCTTAATGACAATAAAAGCCCATAAACCCTCCTAAATGGCTACCTAAAAGCCTATAAATAGGAGAGCTCTCCAAGAAGAAAGGAGGACGGAGAAAATCACAAACACACAGACAATAGACTGCAGAAAATCTGGAAACTCGAACAGAAAGAGGCATCAGAAATCTAAGAGAGAAAACTCTGCGGAAATCCTACACCGACCACAGCTACAAGGTGACAAAAGTCCCTTGGGGGGTACCCCCCCCTAAGGTCCTTGCCTTCTCCTTCTGCCTCCAATGGCTTAGATGCGGCTTTTCAGCCCGTCTACTCGGTTTTTTATTAGACATAGGACCTCCTTTTGGTCTTTGTCCTCTAAAATCCTGAGGTTATAGCCAAGCCAAGCGAATCAATAGCATCCTCTGTGCTCATCTGCATGGATGATGGCGAAGCCCACATATGGCTTGCGACCGTCAATCTGAACGGGTCCCCCACAATCTCCTGAGAAGTTAGATCCTCATTTTCTTGCTTTTCATTGTAGTTTGTATTTTTTTAAAAGAGACAAAAATCACAACTCGTCTTTCATTATTGATAAGGATTGTAAATCGGCTATAAACGCCAAAATCGGCTATAAACGCCAAAAATCGGCTATAAACGCCAAAATCGACTATAAATGCCAAAAAAATCGCCTTTCACGGCAAATCAAGAAAATGTCTCTTTTCTTAAATATATGTGCAATGGAAAACTTGAAAGAAGTTGATTTCCTTTTTACTTGCGAAGGTTGATATCCGGATCACCACTTGCAATTCCAAGTAAAATAGAAAATCTGGCACACCCACACAACAAAAATGTTGATGCGAGCCTTTGCCCCCTGGTTACGAAAGGGTCGGACCCAACGGACTCCCACGTCCGCCGACCTCGGTAGAACCGAGCAGAACCGCAGTCCATCAAGCACTAGGCCGAAGTGGGGTGTTGGCCGAAGTGGATCCTGCCGAAGTGGAGCAGTTTGGCATTGCTAAGGCGTGCATTGCCGAAGTGAGGGGAGTTGTGCACAGGAAGCGTGGTGCACGAGACCGAGCTTGCCGGGATGGACTTGCTGGTGCGGGGGCCTAGGATGGAGCATCTTGGCCGGGATTCTGATGAGTTCGGGAATTTCCCCACACAAAGCCCCCCAGCTTCTGAGCTCTGAGAATACTCTTAGAGGTTGGAAGCTAAGAAGGGATTTTCTTCAGTGTCTGGTTTGCCACCAACTGGAGAGACCGTGACCAGCCGTCCTGTCGCCAGAGGTGCAGTCTCGTTGGAAGTATTCTGGTGATGCTGCCGAGGGGCTAGTATTACTGCCAACCTGGAAACTGACACTGCTGCCGAGCTGAGGACCGGAACCATTGCCGAGCTGGGTGTAGCTGAGAACCGAGATATGCTCGTTGCCTGAGACCAACATGAGGCCGAGCAGGTGACATGGAACAGTCTATCCGGCGCTGGCGGAGATGGAGAAGCCTGGACGGTACGCTAGAGGAAAAAATAAAGTTTCTGATTCAGATGAACTGTGTACATTCTGCAATTTTGCATTCCTTCCTCTATTTCTTTGTTTCGGTACTTGTATTTTTGTGCTGCTTTTTCGCACTTCAGTGCTCGTACTGCTCTCTCTTTCGAAGACTGTCATTGGCCGAAATGGACCACCATTGGCCGAGGTGAACCGTCATTTGCCGAGATGAACACAAAGTCTTGAGGGTCTCGGCTGCGCGAGCCTGAGTTCGGGAATGATCTCAAGGGGTGTATGAACCCGGAATTTAGGAAGCGACTGGATGTATGAATCCGAAGCCTCTCCCAGGGTTAGGAACCCAAACTTTAGGAAACGACTGGATGTATGAATCCGAAGCCTTTTCCAGGGTCAGGGACCCAAACTTTAGGAAATGACTGAGTGTATGAACCCGAAGCCTTTTCCAGGGTCAAGGACCCAAACATTAGGAAACGACCGAGTGTGTGAACCCGAAGCCTTTTCCAGGGTCAAGGACCCAAACTTTAGGAAACGACCGAATGTATGAATCCGAAGCCTTTTCCAGGGTCAGGGACCCAAGGCCAGTCTCGCCGAGATGGAGAAGCCTGGGTGTATGAACCCGAGGGCAATCTCTCTGGCGCTGGCCTAGATCAACATGAGGCCGAACCTGCGTGAAGCGCATAGCTAGCACGAGGGCGGTATAGCATGAGGTCGTTAAATGCGGTCAAGGCCGGCATGAGACCGAAACCAGCGTGAGGCGGAAACCAACACGTGGACGTACTAGCATGAGGTCGTGAAATGCGGTCGAGACCAGCATGAGGCCGAAACCAGCGTGAGGTGGAAACCAGCATGTGGACGGACCAGCATGAGGTCGTTAAATGCGGTCGAGACCAGCATGAGGCCGAAACCAGCGTGAGGCGAAAACCAACACGTGGACGTACCAGCATGAGGTCATGAAATGCGGTCGAGACCAGCATGAGGCCGAAACCAGCGTGAGGTGGAAACCAGCACGTGGACGGACCAGCATGAGGTTGAAACCAGCGTGAGGTGGAAACCAACACGTGGACGTACCAGCATGAGGTCGTGAAATGCAGTCGAGACCAGCATGAGGCTGAAACCAGCATGAGGTGGAAACCAGCACGTGGACGGACCAGCATGAGGTCGTGAAATGCGGTCGAGACCAGCATGAGGCGAAACCAGCGTGAGGTGGAAAGCAGCACGTGGACGGACCAGCATGAGGTCGTTTAAAGGTCAAGAATCCTAGGTGTATCAACCCGAGGAATTGGTGGCCCTATTGCCGAACGCGAGTCACGCCCGAGTGTATAAAACGACCCCAGGGTGAGCTCGGTGGCTTTGGATGACTGATGGCGGTAAAGAACCATGCGATCAAGGCTGACAGCAGAGGACCGTGCCGTCGAAATGATTGTAGAGGGTCGTACGATCGAAGCCGATAGTAGAGGGTCGTGCCGGTGTAGAGGACCGTGCCGCCGAAACGATGGTAGAGGGTCGTGCGATCGAACTTGACAGGCGGTCGAAGCTGACGGTAGAAGGTCGCGTCGGTGTCATCGAAGCTGACGGCGCCATCGAAGCTGACAGTAGAGGACCATGCCGTCAAAATGACGGTAGAGGGTCGTGCAATCGAAGCTGACGGGCGGTCGAAGCTAGGTGATGACAGGAGACGCCTAGCTGCCTCCCGAGCTAGAGGAGACTTCAGCAGAGCTGGGGGCTATAGCGAGCTGGAGACATCCGCCGAGCTGGAGACGTCCGCCGAGCTGGAAGCTATCTCGTTGCTTTTGTGAAGGTGGAACTGCTCCTGGGCTCGGGCTTCGTCTGCTTCCTGCCTGACGAATCGGTTTATCCGTGGTTATCAGCGCTGCCATTGTGACCACGGGATACATGGCCAAGTCCCCTCGAAGCTCGCTGCCTGGTAGGAGGGATTGTTAGAAAGACAGGACTGTTATTGCATCTGAGGCATTCTCGATCTGGAATAAAAAAAATCATCTAGTAAAACCGAAGAGAGCATTCAAACTCCCTTCATCATCTCCCTCAAACCTTCAAAGCCTTTGGTCATCACAACTAAAGTGAAGAAGGCAAAGCAAAAGTCTGGGGGTAAATTTGTTGTCTCTTTCGTGTCTATCATGCAAGACACGGATTCGGATTCAGAGCTACAGGACGACACATCATCAAGCCAAGCTGACACTCAACAAGTTCAGCCTGCTCTTACTCTAATGGAGACAACTTCTGACATAGAAGATCCTATGTCAGCTTCCTTCGTTGTTCCAGCAACTTCAGCAAAGGAAAAGCCGATCTTCTTCCATAGATCGGATGCTTCTTCATCAAACTCCGTGCTTGAACCTTTCCAAAATGAAGCTATGCCTCAACTATCCTTATATAGTTCTGTGGCACAAGCTATTATGACGAAAAAGGGCTATGATGCTCAAATCCCAGTCGGTTTGGGAGAAGGACGCGGTATTCTCAAGCCATTGGGGCCCACCTTGACCAAAAGCCAGCTGGAAGATTGGAGACTCTATGGCCATGTAGAAAAGTCTTCACACGGGTTAGGGTATGATCTTGACACCCCCCTGAGACAGTTGACACAAAGGCTTAAAAGTCAATTTACTGACCAAGCCTCAACATCTCAAGTCCATGAAGACATCAATCTCCCTGGATATCTTTTCGATGAGTCACCTGACAAAGATCCAGGAAGCTCATCCAATTGGTACGATTTCTCTGACAATGAGGAGGAATTGTCCAATAACACAGACGTGTGGTCTTCTGACCCAGAAGAACCCTCATCTCCAAAAGAAGTAGCCTACTTCGACATGGTTTCAACAGGCGATTGGGATCATCTCATAGCAAGCCTTGGGAAAATTGTCAATCAAGAAGACCCGTGGAAAGGAACAAAACCTTGGTCTGGAAATGCCCTTGAAACCTCAAAAGGCTTCGTTGAGCTGAAAGCCTCTGAAAATATTGTGGAGGAACCACCTTCGAACCTTCCAACAAATGATCCTGTTCAAAAGATAGACTTGGGAACACCAGATAACCCACATCCTGTATTCATAAGCAAGATTATAAAGGATAATGAGTTACCCGAGTATATCGCCTTTCTTCGTGAGTTCGTTGATTGCTTTGCATGGTCTTATGCTGAAATGCCTGGCTTAGACCCCAAAATAGCAGTCCACAAACTCAAACTTCAAGAAGACATCAAGCCTGTCAAGAAAGGTTAAAGAAGATTCCGTCTAGATGTGATGGATAAAATTAAACAAGAAGTTAAAAAACTTAAAAGCGTCGGCTTCATCCGTGAGGAACAACATCCTGAATGGTTGGCCAACATTGTCCCCGTGACAAAGAAAAATGTGCATATCAGGGTCTGTATTGACTATAGAGACCTGAATGGCGCATGCCCTAAAGATGAATTTCTGCTCCCCATACCAGAGGTAATGATTGATAATACCTGTGGATTCGAGCGAATGACATTCATGGATGGTTTCTCTGGCTACAATCAAATGAAGATGCATCCTGAAGATGAAAAACTGAAAGAAACTGCAATTCAGATCTGAACATCACTAAGGGAAGACGTTCATGGCTGATTTGTAACATGACAGATTTTAAAAAGTCTGATTTGGGCAGCATAAATCAGCCATAGTGATCGCAAAAGAACTCCATGAATTCATGGCCAACAAGTGTATAATTAAAGGAGAATCAAGAAGACTATTACCTTGAAGATTTGTAGACTTCAAATCTTTGAAAAAATAGATCCAAAGGGCTGAACTCAGACTTGCAATTACCAAACAACTTGCTGGAATTTTCTGCAGTAGAATTGCCTTTGATCTTCTTCTCTATCTCACTTCCAAATCTGATTGGCTAAGATGGTGGGGTCTTAATATAGGTTTCTAGATGAGTTGAGAACTATTTTCTAAGGAAAAAACTCAGACCTTAAACTTTCTTCAATGAAGAAGAAAGCACCAAAGGGCTGGACGTGTGGGACTTGTTCTCTTTCTATGTTGGACGTCCAAGGGGAAGCCTCCTTCCTTTTTATAGAAACTTTTGGAATCCTTTCCTAAAAAGTCATCTCTTCTAATTCTCATAGATGTCCTAAAAGGAAAGTATAATCTAAAGATTTATTTCCTTTTAGAAACACTCCAATTAGAAAAGGAAACTAAGAAACATCCCACAAATCTTGGCAATTAGTAATCCTAGTTGCACAACACTTACTAATTCAAGTTTCTAATTCAAAAAGGAAACTTTCTTATAGGAATACTAATCCAAAGAGAAGTCCAACCTTCCGAGTAGAGAGACCTACTCAAAATTGGAAACCTCACCTTATAGAATTCCCATTATGGATGTCCCACATACTAATGCACACCATGGCCCACTAATAATTTATCTAGAATTAAATTCATGTATGCCATCAAAGGCCTATTTGAATTTAAACTCAAAATTATTTTTCCACTAAAATAATTTAACCAAATGTCATCTAAACAACTTAGGAAACCATGCCAATCTTGGAAAGTGACTAGAGAAGGGACCAAAAGACATATTTGCCATTGGCTCCCAAAATGACCAAAATGTCCATGCTAAACCCATAGCAACATAAAGACCATTTTAACCTTAACTCATTCCACTAAAGAGTTATGGTTGAACTCCAGGGACAAATATATAAGCTCGTCATAAAATGACAGTTATCTTCGACATACTAAGTGTAATGACCTGAATGCCCCTCTATGTAACATCCATAATCAAGTCAGGTTATCGAATGTACTATCAACCTTCTCGATTACATCTAAACCTTAGAACTTCATATCCTTAACTTAATCATCATCCGGATATCATTCTCTTGGTCCAGGGAGTGACCCACAAGTTCAATATCCATATGGAACATCCATATACTAAGATCTTAGATTTTGATGATTAATCGGATAATTCTAAGGGGACGATCATTCCATCATTAGATGGCATAGATTCTTTATTGCATCTGCACGTCCCAACTGATCAAGTCCGAGTACCCAAAACACAGAGCTGTTGACCCATGAAAAGAATCTCACCCATAGTGAATTAAAGCACAAGGACTTGACTTCGTCAGTTCATCCACAAATGCTCAAGATTAAGAGCACTGGTCACTCAGTAGCATGAGGTGACTTGATCTCTCTCAGTGATAGTGCTATTTTAGAGATCACACCTACCATGGTCCTGTTCAATGCATTGCATATGCACTAATGAGATAAATCCGGGAAAGTCCTCCCATGACTTAGGTAAGTCACCCTGAATACAGGAGAGTCTCTCACTATAACTTATACCAAGATGAAGTGCCCAGCTCCATCTCTCAGTTATGAACAAATATGTTGTTTCCAGTATCCATGAATTAGACCTATCTGTGTGTAGACACTACACACCTAATTCATTTACTAGAAACAATGGGCCTTACACAACCATACTTATATACATGTTTAAAGAGAAAAGAGTCATTTCATTAAATAACCAGTAAATATCCAGTAACAAAAGATGAGAGTGCAGCTAGTGGGCTTTAGGGCTTACACCAATCCCAACAAAAGCATACATCCTTTCGGACCCCATTTGGCGTGTATTGCTACACTGTCATGCCATTTGGTTTGAAAAATGCTGGTGCCACATATCAGAGGGCTATGATGAAGATATTCCAAGATATGCAGCACAAGATGGTCGAATGTTACATTGATGACCTCGCCGTCAGAAGCAAAAGAAAAGAAGATCATCTCGAAGACCTTCGAGAAGTCTTCCTCCGACTTCGCAAACACAAACTGCGAATGAATCCTTTGAAATGCTTCTTCGGTGTCTCGTCGGGTAAGTTCCTCAGATTCTTAGTTCGGAAAGCTGGAATTGAGCTTGACCCCATAAAAGTCAAAGCCATTCTAGAAATGCCCTCTCCAAGAACCTTAAGAGAACTCAAAGGGCTTCAAGAGAGATTGCCTACATCAGACGGTTCATCTCCAATCTTTCGGGGAAATGCCGTCCATTCTCCCGGTTGATGAAAAAAGGTGTAAACTTTGTCTGGGATACTGACTGTGAAGCTGCATTCCAAGATATCAACTCATACCTGACCAAACCTCCAGTGTTAGCTTCCCCTACCACTGGAAAACCATTCATCTTGTACACAAGAGCCCTTGATCACTCTCTGGGCACTCTGCTTGTACAAGAAAATGATGTAAGAAAAGAAGCTGCTCTATACTACCTCAGCTGCATGCTAGTAGGTGCAGAGCATCGCTACTCTCCAGTCGAAAAGGAATGCCTTGTAGTGATGTTCACCGTACAAAAGCTGCGTCACTACTTGCTTTCCAACACAGTCTACCTGGTCTCGAGGATCAACCTCTTGAAGGTCCTTGTCACAAAAGCAGGTTCTCTCAATGCCCGACTGGCAAAATGGTCCATCCTTCTGTCACAATTTGATATTAGGTATGTACCACAAAAGGTAATTAAAGGGCAAGCTCTAGCGGACTTCCTCGCAGAGCATCCATTACCTAAAGATTCTCCACTCAGAGATAATCTCCCAGACGAACCAGTCTACAATGTGGAGACTTTCTCACAAAATGCTTCCTGGGACATGTACTTTGACGGTGCAACCAGGACAAATGAAAAAATACAGCTGATCTCGGGAGTTGGCATCCTCTTTGTTAGCCCCGACAAATACATGATTCCACACGCTTTCTCGCTACTGGAACCATGCACAAACAATGCAGCTGAATATCAAGCTCTGATCCTAGGATTGGAACTCGCCATCGAATCCGGTATCACCATGCTGGAAGTCTTTGGAGACTCTCAACTAATCATCAACCAGATGAATCAGGAATTTGAAGTTAGGAAGCCTGATCTGTTGCCTTACTACAACAAGGCACAATCGCTTCTGCAAAAGTTTGACATCTGTCACATCACCCACTTTCGTAGAGGTGAAAACATATATGCAAATGCCCTGGCTGGACTTTCCGCATCTATGACAATCCAGAAAGCGGAAAACATGCAAATCACAGTGTGCGAAAGAAGAATCATTCCTCCTCTTAACACACACCAAGCAGTTACTGAATGCCACCAAGTGGTTGGAAGTCGGATTTCAATCCTTCAACCTTCAATCGGCGATTGGAGGGATCCGTTCATTGATTACACTATGTTCGGAATCCTACCTGAAGATCCAAAAGAATGGGTAAGCATCCAAAGGCGAACCCCAAGCTTTCATTTGGATATTCCTTCAAAAACCCTTTACAGGAAATCCTTCAACGGAGTACTTCTACGCTGCTTGTCATAACAAGAAGCTGAAGAAACACTCAAAGAAGTTCATGCTGATCTTTGCGGAGATCATCAGGCTGGTCCCAAACTCTATGATCAGATAAAAAGGTTAGGTTATTGCTGGCCTACCATGGTAGCTGACGGAATGCAATTTGCTAAGCGCTGCCAACAATGCCAAGTCCATGGAGATTATGTTCACATGCCTCCAGAATGGCTACATCCTACAGCAATATCATGGCCTTTCGAAGCCTGGGGTATGGACATCATAGGTCCTATTTCTCCCCCTTCGAGCAAAGGTCATCGCTTCATTTTCGCCGCTACGGATTATTTCTCCAAGTGGTCAGAAGCATTTGCGCTTAACGATATGAAGACCTCATCAGTCCTTTAGTTCCTGCGCACCAACATCATTTGTCGTTTCGGCATACCTAAAAGGTTCGTCCATGATAACGGACCACAATTCCGGGATCATCGATTCTACAGGTTCTGCGACAAATACAAAATCCAAAGCTGTCATTCGACTCCATACAATCCAGCAGCAAACGGATTAGCAGAAGCTTTCAACAAAACACTCTGCAAAATCCTCAAAAAAATGGTCTCTAGTGACAAAAGAGACTGGAGCGACAAACTGTCTGAAGCTTTATGGGCCTATCGAACCACCGTTCGAGGACCAACCCATAGCACACCATTCTCCTTAGTCTATGGATGCGAAGCTTTCGTGCCTTTGGAAGTAAAAATTCCTTCCTTGAGGGTATCCTTGTAAAATGACATGACTCAAGAAAGCAATGTCAAATTGTGACTCCATGAGCTAGACAATCTCGATGAGAGACGGCTCGAAGCTTTACAAAGCATTGAACTTACTAAGCACGCATGGCAGGATCTTTCGACAAAAAGGTCAGGCAACGCGCCTACAAAAAGGGTGACTTGGTTCTTGCGGTAAAAAGGCCAATGGTCTTCGCTCACAAGTCCAAAGGCAAATTTGAGCCAAAATGGGAGGGACCCTACGTCATCGACAAGGTTTTCTCCAACGGCGCCTACGCACTCCTAAACATGGAGGGTGACAGATGTATGTTGCCCATCAACGGCAAGTTCTTAAAGGGGTACTACCCTTGAAGACTTACCCAACTGGGTATGAGCAATGCCTGTACGGCCAAAACCGGTTTCCAGGTACACGCTCGCTAAACCCACTCTTTTTAGAATTTTCATATCTAATGTTGAAATTTCTAGAAATTTAAACAATGCTTACTTTCATCATTTCATTGTTCAAAAATCCAAGTTTAGGAACCTTCCCTAACTTGACCAAAATTTTCAACCCTTGAACCCAAAATTCATGGTTTGAAACAAAATCCAGATTAAGGGATTTCCACCCTAGTCCACCCTGCCTTTTACCGCCTAAATGGTTTTAGGTCAAAACTTATGTCCCTCGTGTCTTTAAACAAAAAAAAGTGTTTTTTTAAAAAAAAAAACCGCGGGGAAGCGACACTTAGTCGATACTCGCTCAAATCGGAAGCATGCGAACCACGTTCGACACTTCCAAAATCGCAGGGAAGCGACATTTCGTCGATACTTGCAAAATCCAAAATTGTGAAAATGCAACATTTCAGTTGATATCCACAACCCAAATTTCAAAGGTTCGAAAAAAACCAATAAATCATGGAGATGCAACATTGCAGTTGATATCCATAACCCAAAGGTTTGAGAAAACCGTAAAAATCATGGGGAAACGACATCAAGTCATTACCCGCAAAATCAAAATTTTTGAAAAGTAACGATGCGACATTCCATCGATACTTGCACCCAAATCCGCGAGGATGCGACATTCCATTGATACTCGCAACCGAACGAGCAAGGATGCGACATTCCATCGATACTTGCAAGACCATTCAGCAGGGAGGCGACTTTTAGTTGATACTTATATTTTTGAAAACCAAATCGGCTATAGATGCCACCAAAATAGGAAATCAATGCCACAAAACAAACCGACTATAAATGCCACAAACCGGCTATCAATGCCACAAAACAAAACCGGCTATTAATGCCACAAACCAAAAAACTTGGCTTTAAAAAAAAACCGGCTATTAATGCCACAAACTCTGCTATCAATTGAAAGAAACTGCGATTCAGATCTGAACATCACTAGGGGAAGACGTTCATGGCTGATTTGTAACATGACAGATTTTAAAAAATCTGATTTGGGCAGCATAAATCAGCCATAATGATCGCAAAAAAACTCCATGAATTCATGACCAACAAGTGTATAATTAAAGGAGATTCAAGAAGACTATTACCTTAAAGATTTGTAGACTTCAAATCTCTGAAAAAATAGATCCAAAGGGCTGAACTCAGACTTGCAATTACCAAACAACTTGCTGGAATTTTCTATAGTAGAATTGCCTTTGATCTTCTTCTCTATCTAACTTCCAAATCTGATTGGCTAAGATGGTGGGATCTTAATCTAGGTTTCTAGATGGGTTTTGAGAACTATTTTCTATGGAAAAATCTCAGACCTTGTGCTCTCATCAATCAAGAAGAGGGCTAGACGTGTGGGACACTTTGTGGCTCATCTTATTGTGGACGTTTAAGGGGGAAGCTTGTATCCTTTCTTATAGAAACTTTGGAATCGCTTTCCTTAAAAACTATCTCTTCTAATTCTCATAGATGTCCTAAAAGGAAAGTATAATCCAAAGATTTATTTTCTTTTAGAAACACTCCAATTAGAAAAGGAAACTAAGGAACTTCCCACAAACTTTGGCAATTAGTAATCCTAGTTGCACAACACTTACTAATTTATGTTTCTAATTCAAAAAGGAAAATTTCTTATAGGAATACTAATCCAAAGAGGAGTCAAACCTTCCAAGTAGAGAGACCTACTCAAAGTTGGAAACCTTACCCATGGAATTCCCATTATGGACGTCCCACATGATAATGCACACCATGGCCCACAAATAATTTATCTAGAATTAAATTCATGTATGCCATCAAAGGCCTATTTGAATTTAAACTCAAAATTATTTTTCCACTAAAATAATTCAACCATATGTCATCTAAACATTTTAGGAAACCATGCCAATCTTGGAAAGTGACTAGAGAAGGGACCAAAAGACATATTTTCCCTTGGCTCCCAAAATGACCAAAATGTCCATGCTAAACCCATAGCAACATAAAGACCATTTTAACCTTAACTCATTCCACTAAAGAGTTATGGTTGAACTCCAGGGACAAATATATAATATAATAAGCTCGTCATAAAATGACAGTTGTCTTCGACCTACTGAGTAAAATGACCTAAATGCCCCTCTATGTAACATCCATAATCAAGTCAGGTTATCCGATGTACTATCAACCTTCTTGATTACATCTAAACCTTAGAACTTCATATCCTTAATTTAATCATCATCCGGATATCATTCTCTTGGTCCAGGGAGCGACCCACAAGTTCAATATCCATATGGAACATCCATATACTAAGATCTTAGATTTTGATGATCAATCGGATAATTCTAAGGGGACGATCATTCCATCATTAGATGGCATAGATTCTGCATTGCATCTGCACGTCCCAACTGATCAAGTCCGAGTACCCAAAACACAGAGCTGTTGACCCATGAAAAGAATCTCACCCATAGTGAATTAAAGCACAAGAACTTGACTTCGTCAGTTCATCCATAAATGCTCAAGATTAAGAGCACTGGTCACTCAGTAGCATGAGGTGACTTGATCACTCTCAGTGATAGTACTATTTTAGAGATCACACCTACCATGGTCCTGTTCAATGCATTGCATATGCACTAATGAGATAAATCCAGGAAAGTCCTCCCATGACTTAGGTAAGTCACCCTGAATGCAGGAGAGTCTCTCACTATAACTTATACTAAGATAAAGTGCCCAGCTCCATCTCTCAGTTTTGAACAAATATGTTGTTTCCAGTGTCCATGAATGAGACCTATCTATGTGTAGACACTACACACCTAATTCATTTACTAGAAACAATGGGCCTTACATAACCACACATATATACATGTTTAAGCAGAAATGAGTCATTCCATTAAATAACTAGTAAATATCCAGTAACAAAAGATGAAAGTGCAGCTAGTGGGCTTTAGGGCATACACCAATCCCAACATCAATGCCACAAAACTAGCTATCAATGCCACCAAAATTTGGCTCCCATGCCAAAACAATCATTTGACAAAAGATTTTCACAAAATGACAAGCTTTTGATCAAATCCCATTTAGCAATTGCTTTCATCACAAAAAGATTTAAGTGAGCGTCGGGAAAACAAAAAAAAAGTATCCCATTAGCAATTGCTTTCATCATAAAAAGATTTAAGTGAGCGTAGGGAAAACAAAAAAAAGAGTACCAAAAAAATACATGTGGTACAAAAAAAAATGTTCACAAGCACTACGAAAAAAAAAGAGAGAGTACCAAAAAATACATGTGGTACAAAAAAAAAAGGGAAGAATGATAGTTTCTGCTACAAAAATCAGGAGCTCAACCAAAAATGGTCTCCAGCCAAAATCTCAGCTCCTCATGCAAACTTTTGGCTTCAGCCGTCAGAGTTTCCAAGGCACGCTTCTTCAGGAACTTGCCATGAGATGCTGGAGAAGGCTGCAATCCTTCTTTTACACTGGGAAGCTTATCCCGAACAGTTTGCCATTGTTTGTCCTCTTGAAACTTCCTTTCAAGAACTCGATCAGCATCTACAACCCGGTGAATTAGAGCACTCTCCCTGTCGCGAGCCTCTATTATTGCAGCCCACTTGGCAACGACTTATGCCTTTAAATGCTCAAGACGTTTCCTGGCCTCATCGACCTCCCTATCAAGGATGTTAAGGTCATGTGTCGGCCCAATGATGGCTAGCTCTTCTAAATTCTTCTCTCGAACTATCTGCTTCCTGCTTTGTGTAGCCTCATTCAGGTCAGACTTAGCCTTATCAGCAGGGTCCAGGAACATCTCCTTGAAGAACTGGTCGTCAGCAAAACCCATGGTCTTAAACCACTTGTCACCTAGTGCAATGATCCTATCAACGATCGCCTTGGTACCTGTGACATCCAGACTAGCCTCTTCAGCATCACCAAGAATCTCCTGCACATGCTAGATCATGCCAAATCCGGCATCCAAGTGTCCAGCAAGGAGAGTCTCAATCCAAGAGCTCAGAACCCGCAGCACCACCTTCTTCGCAAAAAGAAGAGATGGCCCAGCTGAAGATTCGCCCCGCTCTGTCGGTCGGCTACTCATATCATGCCCTGTTGGAAGAGGAACAAAAGAAATCTTTCCAGTTGGAGCTGCTGGGGAAGGAATCTCCGCACGAGGTACCTCCTCCACAGTGTAAGAATTGGTTGCAGGAGTCTTTACCTACGGATCAACCTCTGGCATCCCTTGCTCTGGTTCTGAAGGAAGTAATGGATTCTCCTCTGTCGCTTCAAAACCTGCCAAAGAAACACAAAAAGGTATGAATATGATCCTATTTAAAAAATCATTATTAGGGTTATTACTATACAATACCTTCTTCAACGACTTGGCGGAACACTCTTCCTCCATGAACTCATCGGAAGCATCATCAACATTTACGTCCATCGATGGTTCAAAGTCATCGGAATCCTGTGGCAAGTCAGCTGACAAGAAAAATGTTAGCAAACCAAGTCACAGACAAAAAAAAATTTTGAAAGAAAGAAAGCAAACGAAGTTATACCAGTTGGAGATTCTGGAATCACTCCAGAGTCCCTCGGTCCTTCTGGTGCCGCAACCGGATCCATCACCGCCTCATCGGCAAGAACCTCAGGCATCGCCAAGCCTTCATCCTCTGCTAAAAAAAAAAGAACAGCCGGGGGAGAAAGCAAATCAGAACATGGAAGAATCCCATGAAAAGAAATGGAAAGAGAAAGAGGAAGAATCATACCTTCACCGACAATATCTTCTTCTCGGCTTCTCTTTTCTGGAGGCTCGTCAGCATTCCCTGGCACCTCCTCATTGATAGTAAGAGGGACTTCTATGTCATGACAGTCCTCATGTTGCCCTTTGCTGCGATGATGACTCCTCTTCCTCTTACTTCTGCGGGCTCGCTTCTTAGAAGAACATGCCCCACTGTCAGAGTCAGGTTTCCCACTTGACTCCTCACTGGATGGTCTACTCTTGCCAGTAGACTCCACGGAAGCTTGCCTCTGTGCCGCTTGCATCCAAGCATCAAGTTCAGCTTCCTCCTGTTCTAGCTGCTCTAAAGCCTCATCAGATATTTCTCGAACAGCTTCAGAGCCAATGACGCCCAGGACACCGAGAAAGCCTATCTTGTGCTTCTCTCCAGAAAGGAAGGCCTAAATTTCCTCTCGCCGGACGCCATCCGACTTTCCAAGGCCTTTTCTAGATGACAGCTTCACATCAAGCTCCTTCTTGGAAAGCCCCCGATATGCCGAAAAGCTCTCCGCGAACCACTTCGCGAAGCCAGCAGTCCGGGAAGTTGACAACACAGAATAAGAGATCATGGCAGTAGTGTCTTCAGCACTATAGAAAGCCCATGGGTTTCTCCCATCCTGTAAAACTCCAAAGCGTTTCACCATGCTTGAAGGCGCTCCAACAACGCCTTGAGAAAAGCCTAACTGCAGAGCAAAGCGAGAAGGTACATACGGTTGGATGTCAACGAAAAGATGTCTGCGGTACACCATTGTGCCGACACGTATGCTGAAAAGCCACTCCTTCTCTGCATTTGTCAAGGAGTAATACCTTCCTGACCCCGCCCTGGTAGAGTCGTGGGAGGCACCAAAATCAAAAGCCTTCTTCCGCAATCCAGAGAAAGCTTCACTGAAGATTGCCCCATCTCGACGTCCCTGAACCGTCGGATCCTCATGCGGGCAAACAAAAGTGATTCGGACACGGCTTTGCCCTTAGCCAGTCGAATCATCAGAGGATCATCATCCTGTGCAGCACCCAGCCGGTGGAAGCCAGGACAGTGGTATACAAACCACGAATAGAAGATATGGGCTGAAAATACCCTGTTCATGGGAAGCCCAAGCCGAACCAAGCATGCAGCAGCCTGCAGTTTGGTACACAAGTAGGAGTAAAGAGCTGGCACCAAAGCAAGCTGCTCTCCAAACACCATCTGACAAGCTGGAAAATTACAATGCGGCCTGATGTACGTTCCATCTCCTCCAGCAAAAACGGCCTCACCAAGCCAATAAGTGAGGTAAACAGCGAGATCTCTCCGCAGTGCAATGTCAGGACATATGGCGTTTGTGCTCGCACAGAAATCTCTTAACTCTTCTGGCATAGCCAAAATCTTCTTCGAACCCGGATCCTTAGCCCTGTCTTCCCAGGTCATGCTATCAGAAGGCTCCCCACTTTCAAAGAAGTTGGGAAACAAAGAAGCTAATTCTTCCAACTGCTGGATCTTACTTTTGAAGCCCTCCTTCTCATTCAAAAAATCATAGAAGGCAACGAGCTGAAAGTACAGAAGCCTGAACTCCTCAGACTGCTCCTCAAGGACACCGTCGATCGGTATAAAACTCCTCATAAAGTCTTGCCAAGGAGGGGCAATCCAGTAATGGCGCTCAGCTCCTTCAAAGAGAAACCAATCTCACCATTGTTACAACGAAGGTTATTGGTTTTGTGGAAGGAATGACTCCAACATAGCCATGAAGGCCTTGTCGAAAAAAGATCATGTCTCCCTAAAGGCGGCGGACCGCATCAAAAATCCCGGCTTCCTTCAAAACGGCGCCACCAATCAGCAGGACGTGATCAGTCCACGACTTCCACTCGGAGTCAGCACTTGAAATGGCCACGAAGTCGAAAAGGCTTCACCCACACTGCTGCCGTCACCGCGTGAAAAATGCCAAGGCCCACCAGATCCAAAATCGACAACGATAATTAGAGCCCTAGTAGCAGTGGCTGGCATCAACATGTCCATGGTCAGTAGGCGACTTCTCCGCCATATCCAGGAGAACCGCCAACAAAAACCCCGGTTTGATACATTTGTCTTCTCACCCAGCTTGGAGGATCTTCCCTCTTAGAGCACGAGGGGGCAAGGCTCATGATCGAGACGGTGCGATCAAACGTCGACCAGGTAGCAACAGTCTTCTCCTCACCATCTACTGTGAAAGAGAACTGAAAACATCTTCTCTGGTATGTCATGTCATCAGGGACTGCATCACCAAAGAATAAGGTAGGCTTGGGCAAAACCCTCTGATCTTCCATCACCCATGGAGACTGCTTACCATGATCTTATAAAATCCCCTCTCCCTTGAGACGCGATCAGTCGCTGCCTCATCTCATCTCTATTGAGGGAGTCGCACTCTTCCAGATTTCTCTCAACATACTGGACCTTCTCCCAGGCTTGCTGGACAGCTGGATTAGAAGATCTAGCAGATCGACGAGGTACACTTGTAGCAGGCTCTTTACCCTTGTTCGTTCTAGAGGAACCACCTGCAAAGGTTAGGAAAGAAAAAGATCATCATCAAAATGACAGAATTTCGCTAAAAAAATCTGGCGGAATTTTGACATGGCTCTGAGGTAATTCCGAAGAAAAAGGAAATATCCCAAAAGAAATAGAAAGCTTGAAGATGGGCTCAACATTGCTGAGAGTTCCGAAACTCCGAACTTTCAAAACCTCAAAGTCTCCACAAAATCAGGAAGGGCTCAACATCGCTGCGAGCTCTAAATTCCTAAATTTGCAAAAACTTTCAGGTATGCTATCATATCATGCTACAAATTTATAAAAAAATGCATGCATAAACATCTTGGTTTGCCAAAAAATGCATTATCATGATGAAAAAAAAAGAAGCTTTCTCAAAAAAAAAAGGGGGAGAGAGAAAAGAACAAAAAAAAAGGGACTGGCCCACAAAGAAAAAAGTGCAAAAAAAAGAAGAAAAGAAAGCACGAGAAAAAAAAAAAAACGTGTAAATAAAAAAAGGAAAAACACGTGAAAAAAAGAAAAAAAAAAGAAAAGAAAGAAACAGAAAAAAAAAAATTTCCATCATCCTATTTCCTACAATGGAGTTTTCTTGAAAAAGGGAACTTACTTGAAGCCATTGATGGAGAAGAAGAAAAAAAGTCTTGAAGATCTTGAAGAAGAAGAACTCTTGGTCTTGAAGCCCTCTTGGGATTGTTGCAAAAGAAAGCAATAAGAGCAAGAGATCCAACCTCCTCCTTGCTTTTATAGAAGAGAGCAAACCAAAGAAGGAAAAAAGAAAGATGTAAGTGTTACTAATTAGAAACCTTACCAAAAGAAAGAAATTAGAAAGATACGTTTCCAAAAAAAAAAAGATACCTTGAGGGATTATCTCCCAAAAAGAAATCAATGAGAGATTTTCTCCCAAAAGATAGGAGATTTGAGATATTCTTTCCCAAAGAAAGATATCTTGAGATATTCTCTCCCAAAATAAAGGGAACATGAGAGATTCTCTCCAAATAAAGATATTCTTAGATATTCTCTATCCAAAGGAGATAGTTTTAGATATTCTTTAAAAAAATGACACCATATGAGATCTAAGCCATTTCAAAAACTTAAGATCCCATGGGTTAGCCCATAAGAGCCAGGTTTGACCACCTAGGCACTTAAAAAAAAAATTTCGGCTTGTAATCAAAGAGAAATCCCTCTTACCAAGAGCACACAAAAATGGTTACATGCCTCTTTTGAGTTGATTGGGCCATACAAAAAAGAAATTCAAGCCCCATGAGCTTCCAAAAACCAAACCATCCAGCCTCATCTACCAAATTGAGCCAAAATCTTGAAATTGACATTTCACAAAAATCCAAACCAAAATCCTGGTCCCCTAACTTGCCACATACAGCTTGTTAGGTCACAAGACCAAAACCAAAAACCAAAACTTGATCCCCTAACTTGCCACATACAGCCTGTTAGGTCACAAGATCAAAACCAAGATCGGCCCCCCAACATTCCACATATAGCTTGTTGGGTCACACGGTCAAAATCAAACCCAACCCCCTAACCTGCTACATACAGCTTGTTAGGTCACAAGGTCAAAACCCAAATCCACATCCCTGATGTCATATTCAAAACTTTGCCTCGAGATGGTACGTGATCCCTTTCACTACCATAAAATTCCCTGGAAGCTCAAAAGGCTACAAATACGAAAAGAAAGAATGCTCAAAGACGTACTCTTGTTTAATTCACAAGCTCTCCTTTAAGAATCTCTTCGAGGCACATCGACTACAAAAATTAAGCAACTCATCGCTGCACCTCGAGAGGGCATTTGTTGACACCAAAAATGTCACTTTGCCTCTTCAAGATCCAAGAAGCTACATGAAGTCCCAGCCTGCCATAAATAGGCAATGCTACTTCCAAAAAATCAATCTTGTCAGAATCAACAAAACGTCAAGATCCTTCAAGACAGCCAAAAGAGGAGTACACAAGAAGTTTCGGGCCATTTCAAAATCATTTGGCCTAACTTTGCTTCTCCGGCAGCTGAAAGGAAGCTCCCGGCGGCGAAAGCATCGGATACACCAAATCTTCAATCAGAGCCGATGGATGGTCTCAAAATATATCCAAAAGGCTCTACGTCAAGTTCCGAGTCAAACCGATAACGTTGACCCTACATCAACCCTCGAACAGCTAAATCAAGCCTCTCGGCGGTGAGAACCACCGAGGCCATCACTCATCAGATAGAGCACATGGACGACTTCAAAATGCTTACAAAGGGCTACACGTCAAATTTCAGGTCATTTCGACAACATTTGACCAGACTTTGACGCTCAAAAGCCAAATTAGGCCTCTCAGCGGCAAAGCTCCCCGGGACCATGGTTTCCAAGACAAAGCGTGTGGATCATCTTAAGATGACTCCAATAGGTTCCCTGTCAAATTTCAAGTCAATCGAACATCGGTTGACCGCACATCAAGCCGCGACATCTTCATCGCGATAAAAATAAGGCTACTGGTGATAGGACCCCAAATGGCTTCAAAACTCAAACAAAAGCTATGGTTGGTCTTATTTATTGCTCAGGAGACTTCACCCCAAATTTCAGGTCATTCTGACATCGTTTGCCACAGTTTCAGCTTCTGACGGAAAATCGGCAACTCTGCGCGACAAAGTCTTCGGCTTTCTCGGAAAATTGGACACTTTTCAATCCAAAATGCAAGGATTCTCATCAAGTTTTCTACAGGGAAATCAGACCAATAAATGATAAAAAATGTCAAGAAAAAATACAGAAGAAAAAAGAATCGAAAAACATCAAAAACGGACGCAAAACGGGACAAAAAGGGGGAAAAACCCCCCAAGGCCGCAGGCCCCTGCGACCCTAGCCCATGGTCGCCGGCGACCATGGGGCCCGGGATCGCTTTGTGGGCCCCGAAAACCCCATTTTTTCGTCGTTTTTCGCAATTCGAAGCGTCCGACTTCTGAGATTTTCCAAAATTGATACTTTTGAGACACCAAATCCTTTGACATCTGTCAAAATCACAGGTCAATCATCAAGAGTATTAAAATTAACATTGATCGCCAACCGGTCAAACCAAAAAAGTGTGCTTTCTACCAGACCGATCAAGAAATCGATAGGACAGATTGCACCGACCCGCTGTTGATAACCAATACCTGAAGTTACATGGTCATCCGATGTTGATCTACATGAAGATCCATCGATGATCATCACCAGAAGAATCCCAAAAGACGCGGCACGGCCCGCGACTCTTCAACTGCGCGGCGACCACTTAATGAGATTAATTTACTAGCTTTATTGCAGTCATTAATTCATTTCTTTGGACGGCCCAATCAGAAGCAAGCATCCAGGAGTTACAAGTCAATTGATTCATGGCATTTAACCCATGAAACTCCTCCTATCATAGCGATTAAAGGCGATTAAGTGCCCTCAATCTCCTCTGGCCAATCAGAAGCCAAGAAAAAGGAGTTACAAAATGATGGACCGCGCTCCCGGAAATGCCCGGGGTTCCTACCGAGGTCGGCGGACGTGGGAGTCCGTTTGGTTCCGACCCTTTCGTAACCGGGGGGCAAAAGGGTGCGTGCATCAACATTTCTTTTTTTTTTTGTGGGTGTGCTAGATTTTCTATTTTTACTTGGAATTGCAAGTGGTGATCCGGGGATCAACCTTCGCAAGTAAAAAGGAAATCAACTTCTTTCAAGTTTTCCATTGCACATATATTTAAGAAAAGAGACATTTTCTTGGTTTTGCCGTAAAAGGCGATTTTTTTGGCATTTATAGCCGATTTGTGGCGTTTATTAGCCGATTTTTGGCGTTTATAGCCGATTTACAATTCTTATCAATAATGAAAGACAAGAGTTGTGATTTTTGTCTCTTTTAAAAAAATACAAACTACAATGAAAAGCAAGAAAAGGAGGATCTAACTTCTTAGGAGATTGTGGGGGACTCGTTTAGATTGACGGTCGCAAGCCATATGTGGGCTTCGCCATCATCCATGCAGATGAGAACAGAGGATGCTATTGATTCGCTTGGCTTGGCTATAACCTCGGGTTTTTAGAGGACAAAGACCAAAGGAAGGTCCTATATCCAATAAAAAGCCGAGTAGACGGGCTGAAAAGCCATATCTAAGCCATTGGAGGCCGGAAGAGAAGGCAAGGACCTTTGGGGGGGGGTACCCCCAAGGGACTTTTGTCACCTTGTTGCGGTGGCCGGTGTAGAACTTCAGCAGAGTTTTTCTCTCTTTTTCCTTCTTCTCTGGATTTCTGATTTTTCTGTCTGCTGTCTGATGATCGGTGTGTGTGTCTTCTTGTTGGAGAGCCCTCCTATTTATAGGCTTTTAGGTAGCCTTTTAGGTTGGGTTTATGGGCTTTTATTGTCAGTAAGCCGCATAATGGGAGGAGTTATAAAATTGAATTGTTCATTTTGTAACTCCTTTTCTTGGCTTCTGATTGGCCGGAGGAGATTGAGGGCATTTAATCGCCTTTAATCGCCATGATGGGAGGAGTTCATGGGTTAAATGCCATGAATCTCTTGACTTGTAACTCCCGAATGCTTGCTTTCTGATTGGGCCGTCCAAAGAAATGGATTAATGACTGTAATAAAGCTAGTCAATTAATCGCATTAAGTGGTCGTCAAGCAGCTGAAGAGTCGCGGGCCGTGCCACGTCTTTTGGAATTCTTCTGTCGATGATCATCGATGGATCTTCATGTAGATCGACATCAGATGACCATGCAATTTCAGGTGTTTGTTGCTAACAGCGGGTCGGTGCCATCTGTCCTGTCGATTTCTCGATCGGTCGGGTGGAAAGCACACTTTTTTTTGGTTGACCGGGTGACGATCAATACTGTCTTCGATACTTTTGATGATTTACCCGTGTTTTGGACGGATGTCAGGGGACTTGGTGTCTCAAAAGCATTAATTTTGGAAAGTACCAGAGGCTGGGCCCTTCGAATCGCGAAAAAACGGCGAAAACCGGGGTTTCCGGGGCTTTCCCGGCGACCCCGGGGTCCAAGGTCGCCGGCGACCCTGGCCCAGGGTCGCAGGGGCCTGCGACCCTGGGGGGGTTTTCCCCCTTTCGTGTCCCGTTTTGCGTCCGTTTTTGCTGTTTTTTGATTCCTTTTTCTTCTGTACTTTTCCTTGACATTTTGACCATTTATTGGCCTAATTTCTTTGTAGGAAACCTGATGAGAATCCTTGCATTTTTGTTTTGCAAAGTTTCCAATTTCCTGAGAAAGCCGAAGACTTTGTCGCGCAGAGCTGCCGATTTTCCGTCAGAAGCTGAAACTGGGTCAAACGATGTCGGAATGACCTGAAATTTAGTGTGAAGCCTCCTGAGCAATAAATAAGACCAACCATAAGCTTTTGTTTGAGTTTTGAAGCCGTTTGGGGTCCTATCACCAGTAGACTTGCTTTTGTCGCGATGAAGATGTCGCGGTTTGATGTGCGGTCAACCGATGTCCGATTGACTTGAAATTTGACAGGGAACCTATTGGGGTCATTTTAAGATGAATCCATAGGCTCTGTCTTGGAAACCATGGTCCCGGAGAGCTTTGTCGCCGAGAGCTCCTTTTCAGCTGTCGGAGAAGCAAAGTTAGGCCAAATGATTTTGAAATGGCCCGAAACTTCTTGTGTACTCCTCTTTTGGCTGTCTAGAAGAATCTTGCAGTTTTTGTTTGATTCTGACAAGATTTGATTTCTGGAAGCAGCATTGCCTATTTATGGCAGGTTGCGACTTCATGTAGCTCTTTGGATCTTGAAAAGGCAAAGTGACATTTTTGGTGTCAACACAAAATAAATAATTCAGTCTTGTAACTCCTCCCTTTATGTAGCTTTATGACAATTAAGGCTCATAAATCCTCCTAAATGGCTACCTAAAAGCCTATAAATAGGAGAGCATTCCAAAGAATTCCAGATCGGAAAAAACCAAACAGAGATTCCTGATAAGAAAAAAGTACAGGAAATCCAGAGAAAGAAAGAGAGAAAACTCTGCAAAAGTTCTGCACCAGCCACCACTACAAGGTGACAAAAGTCCCTTGGGGGGTACCCACCCCCCCAAGGTCCTTGCCTTCTCCTTCTGCCTCCAATGGCTTAGACGTGGCTTTTCAGCCCGTCTACTTAGTTTTTTATTGGACATAGGACCTCCTTTTGGTCTTTGTCCTCTAAAAACCTGAGGTTATAGCCAAGCCAAGCGAATCAAGAGCATCCTCTGTTCTCATCTGCATGGATGATGGCGAAGTTCACATATGGCTTGCGACCGTCAATCTGAACGAGTCCCCCACAATCTCCTGAGAAGTTAGATCATCCTTTTCTTGCTTTTCATTGTAGTTTCTATTTTTCCAAAAGAGACAAAAATCACAACTCTTGTCTTTCATTATTGATAAGAATTGTAAATCGGCTATAAACGCCAAAATCGGCTATAAACGCCAAAAATCGACTATAAAAGCCAAAATTGGCTATAAACGCCAAAAATCGACTATAAAAGCCAAAATTGGCTATAAATGCCAAAAAAATTGCCTTTCACAGCAAACCAAGAAAATGTCTCTTTTCTTAAATATATGTGCAATGGAAAACTTGAAAGAAGTTGATTTCCTTTTTACTTGCTAAGGTCGATCTCCGGATCACCACTTGTAATTCCAAGTAAAATAGAAAATCTGGCACACCCACACAAAATTTTTTTTTATGCACGCCTTTGTCCCCCGATTACGAAAGGGTTGGACCCAACGGACTCCCACGTCCACCGACCTCGGTAGAACCGAGCAAAAGCGCTGTCCATCACTTGTTTCCTTCTTTTGTTTGCTCTCTTCTATAAAAGCAAGGAGGAGGTCAGATCTATTGCTCTTATTGCTTTCTTTTGCAAAAATCTCAAGAGGGCTTCAAGACCAAGAGTTCTTCAAGAATCTTCAAGCTTTTCTTCTTCTTCTCCATCAATGGCTTCAAGTAAGTTCTCTTTCTCAAGAAAATTCCATTGTAGAAAGTAGGATGGTAAAAAAAGAAAGTGTTTTTTTTGTTTCTTTCTTTTCTTTTTTCTTTTCTTTCCACGTGTTTTCTTCTCTCTGTTTTTTTTACACATGTTTTTGTTTTTTTTTTCTCTTGTGCGTTTTTCTCTCTTTTTTTTGCACGTTTTTTTTATGGGCCGTACGGATCTGGCCGTACGGCCACGTGGCCTGTGGGCCAGCCCCTCTTTTTTTGTTTTCTTTTATTTCTCCTCCTTTTTTCTTAGAAAGGTTCTTCTTTTTTTTTTTTGGTCCATCATTATAATGCTCTTTTTTTTTTGTAAACCAAGATGTTCATGCATGCATTCTATTGTAAATTGAATTGGTAGCATGATGTGATAGCATACCTGAAAGTTTTTACAAATTTGGGAATTTGGAGCTCGTAGGGATGTTGAGCCCTTCCTGATTTTGTGGAGACTTTGAGGTTTCGAAAGTTTGGAGTTTCGGAGCTTGTAGCAATGTTGAGCCCATCTTCAAGCTTTCTATTTCTTTCGGGATATTTCCTTTTTCTTCGGAATTGCCCCGGAATCATGCCAAAATTTTGCCAGATTTTCTTTTAGCGAAATCTTGTCATTTTGATGATTGATATTTTTCTTTTCCAACCTTAGTAGGTGGTTCCTCCAGAACAAATAAGGGTAAAGAGCCTGTTACAAGCGTACCTCGTCGATCTACTAGATCTTCTAATCCGGCCATTCAGCAGGCTTGGGAGAAGGTCCAGTATGTTGAGAGAAACTTGGAAGAGTGACTCCCTCAAGAGAGATGAGATGAGGCAGCGACTGATCGCTCTCAAGAGTGAGGAGTTCTATCAAATCATGGTAAGCAACCGTCCTTAGGTGATGGACGATCAGAGGGTTTTGCCCAAGCCTACCTTCTTCTTTGGTGATGCAGTCCCTGATGACATGACATACCAGAGAAGATGTTTTCAATTCTCTTACTCAGCTAATGGTGAGAAGAGAACCGTTGTTACCCGGTCGACGTTTGATCGCACCATCTCGATTATGAGCCTCGCTCCCACGTGCTCTAAGAGGGAAGATCCTCCAAGCTGGGTGAAGAGGACAAATGTAATCAAGACCGGGGTTTTTGTTGGCGGTTCTCCTGGATATGCGGACAAATCGCCTACTGACATGGACATGTTGATGCCGGCCAGTGGCTACCAGGGCTCTGATTATCCGTCGGTCAATTTGGGACCGGTGGGCCTTGGCATTTTCAGCGGTGACGGCAGTAATTAGGTGAAGACTTTTCGATTTCGTGGCCGTTTCAATGCTGACTCGGAGTGGAAATCGTGGACTGATCGCGTCCTGCTGATTGGTGGCGCCATTTTGAAGGAAGCTGGGATCTTTGATGCGGTCCGCGCCTTTAGGGAGACCGTGATCTTTTCCGATGAGGCCTTCATGGCTATGTTGGAGTCATTCCTTCCACAAACCAATACCTTTGTTATCACGAATGGTGAGATTGGTTTTTCTTTGAAGGAGCTGAGCGCCATTACCGGATTGCCTATCCTTGGCAAACTCTATGAAGAGTTCATGCCAATCGACAGCGTCCTTGAGGAGCAGTCGGAGGAGTTCAGGCTCCTGTACTTACAGCTTGTCGCCTTTTATGATTTTTTGAAAGAGAATGACGGCTTAAAAGTTAGATCAAGTAGTTGGAAGAGTTCTGGCTCTTCGTTCCCCAACTTTTTTGATAGTAAGGAGTCTTCTGATAGCGCGACCCGGGAAGCCAGGGCTCAGGATCCAGGTTCGAAGAAGACTTCGGCCATGCAAGAAGAGTTGAGGGTCTTCTTCGCAAGTACAAATGCCATTTGTTCTGACATTGTATTGCAGAGAGATCTTGCTGTTTACCTCACTTATTGGCTAGGTGAGGCTGTTTTTGCAGGATGAGATGGAACGCACATCAGGCCGCATTGTATTTTTTCGGCTTGTCAGATGGCGTTTGGAGAGCGGCTTGGTTTGGTGCCAACTCTTTACTCCTACTTGTGTACCAAACTGCAGGCTGCTGCTTTTTTGGTCGGCTTGGGCTTCTCATGATCAGGGTATTTTCAGCCCACATTTTCTATTCGTGGTATGTATACCACTGTCCTTGCTCCCACCGGTTGGGTGCTGCACAGGATGATGATCCTCTGATGATTCGACTGGCTAAGGGGAAAGTCGTATTCGAATCACTTTTGTTTGCACGCATGAGGATCCGGCGGTTCAGGGATGTCGAGATGGGGCAATCTGCAGTGAAGCTTTCTCCGGAGTTGTAGAAGAAGGCTTTTGACTTTGGTGCCTCCTGAGACTCTACCAAGGCAGGGTCAGGAAGGCATTACTCCTTGACAAATACAGAGAAGGAGTGGCTTTTCAGCATACGTGTCGGCATGATGGTGTACCATAGACATCTTTTCGTTGACATCCAGTCGTATGTGCCTTCTCACTTTGCTCTGCAATTGGGCTTTTCTCAAGGCGTTGTTGGAGCGCCTTCAGGCATGGTGAAGTGCTTTGCAGGTTTATAGGACGGGAGAAACAAATGGGCTTTCTATAATACTGAAGACACTACAGCCATGATTTCTTATCCTGTGTTGTCGACTTCCCGGACTGCCGGCTTTGCGAAGTGGTTCGCGGAGAGTTTTTCGGCATATCGGGGGCTTTCCAAGAAGGAGCTTGATGTGAAGATATCATCTGGAAAAGGCCTTGAAAAGTCGGATGGCGTCCGGTGATAGGAAGTTTGGGCCTTCCTTTCTGGAGAGAAGCATAAGATAGGCTTTCTCGGTGACCAGGGCGTCATTGGTTCTGAAGCTGTTCGAGAAATACCTGATGAGGCTTTAGAGCAGCTAGAGCAGGAGGAAGCTGAGCTTGATGCTTGGATGCAAGCAACACAGAGGCAAGCTTCTGTGGAGTCTACTGACAAGGGTAGATCATCCAGTGAGGAGTCAAGTGGGAAACTTGACTCTGACAGCGGGGCCGGTTTTTCTAAGAAGCGAGCCCGTAGAGGTAAGAGGAAGAGGAGTCAGCATCGCAGCAAGGAGCAACACGAAGACGCTCCTGATATAGAAGTCCCTCTTACTATCAATTAGGAGGTGCCAGATAATGCTGACGGGCCTCCAGAAAAGAGAAGCCGAGAAGAAGAGACCGTTGGTGAAGGTATGATTCTTCTTCTTTCTCTTACCATTTCTTTTCATGGAATCTCTCCATGTTCTGATTTGCTTCCTGTTTCTGCTTTTCTCTTTTTTTTAATAGAAAAAGAACACTTGGTGATGCCTAAGGTTCCAAATGATGAGGCGGTGATGGATCCTGTCGGGCCACCTGAAGAAGAACCGAAGGACTCTGGAGTGAATCCAGAATCTCCAATTGGTATAACTTCGTTTTATTTTCCCCTTTTTTTGTGTCTGTGACTGATTTGCTAACACATTTCTTTGTCAACTGACTTGCCATAGGACTCTGATGACTTTGAACCTTCGATGGATGCAAATATTGATGATGCTTCCGATGAGTTCATGGAGGAAGAAAGTGTTATGCCAGTCGTCGAAGAAGGTACTTTGTAATGATAATCCTGATAATGATTTTTTTTACCAGGATCATATTCATACCTTTTTGTGTTTCTTTGGCAGGTTTTGAAGTGACAGAAGAGAGTCCATCGCTTCCTTCAGAACCAGAGCAAGGGATGCCAGAGGTTGATCCAGTGGTAGAGACTCGTAGAACCAATTCTGACACGGTTAAGGAGATATCTCGTGCTGAGGTTCCTTCCCCAGTGGCTCCAACTGGAAAGGGTACTTTTGTTACTCTTCCAACTCGTCATGACATGAGCAGCCGACCGACGGAGCAGGGCGAATCTTAATCTGGGCCATCTCTTCTATTTGCGAAGAAGGTGTTGACACGGGTCTTGAGCTCTTGGATTGAGATTCTCCTTTCTGGACACTTGGATGCCGGATTTGGGATGATCCAGCATGTGCAGGAGATTCTCACTGATGCCGAAGAAGTTGGTCTGGATGTCACAGGTGCCAGGGGGATCATTGATAGGATCATTGCAATGGGTGACAAGTGGTTTGAGACCATGGACTTCCCTGATGACCAGTTCTTCAAGGAGATGTTCTTGAATCCTGCTAATAGGGTTAAGTTTGACCTGAATGAGGCTACACAAAGCAGGAAGCAGGTAGTCCGAGAGAAGAATTTAGAAGAGCTAGCCATCATCGGGCTGAGGCACGACATTAACATCCTTGATAGGGAGGTTGATGAGGCCAGGAAATGTCTTGAGCATTTGAAGGCACAAGTCGCTGCCAAGTGGGCTGGTATAACAAAGGCTCGTGACAGGGAGAGTACTCTAATTCGCCGGGTTGCAGATGCCGATCAAGTTCTCGAAAGGAAGTTTCAAGAAGACAAACAATGGCAAACTGCTCGGGATAAGCTTTCCAGTATAAAAGAAGGGTTGCAGCCTTCTCCAGCATCTCATGGCAAGTTCTTGAAGAAACGTGCCATGGAAACTATGACGGCAGAGGCCAAGAGTTTGCTCGAGGAGCTGAAACTTTGGCTGGAGACCATTTTTGGCTGAGCTCCTGATTTTTTGTAGCAGAAATTATCCTTTTTCTTTTTCTTTTTTTTTTGGTACCACATGTATTTTTTTTTGTACTCTCTCTGTTTATTTTTCTTTTTTGTAGTGCTTGTAAACACTTTTTTTTTTGTACCACATGTATTTTTCGTACTTTTTTTTTGTTTTCCCTATGCTCACTTAAATCTTTTTGTGATGAAAGCAATTGTTAAAATGGATATATATATATTTTTTGTTTTCCCTACGCTCACTTAAATCTTTTTGTGATGAAAGTAATTGCTAAATGAGATTTTTTTTTGTTTTCCCTACGCTCACTTAAATCTTTTTGTGATGAAAGCAATTGCTAAATGGGATATTTTTTTCCCTAGCTCACTTAAATCTTTTTGTGATGAAAGCAATTGTTTTCCCTACGCTCACTTAAATCTTTTTGTGATGAAAGCAATTGCTAAATGGGATTTTTTTATATTTTCCCTACGCTCACATAAATCTTTTTGTGATGAAAGCAATTTCTAAATGGGATTTGATCAAAAGTTTGTCATTTTGTGAAAATCTTTTGTCAAATGATTTTTTTGGCATGGGAGCCAGATTTTATTTGTGGCATGGAAGCCGATCTTGGCATGAGAGCCAGTTTTTATGGCATTGATAGCCTGTTTGTTTTGTGGCATTGATAGCCGATTTTGGTGGCATTTATAGCCGGGTTTTTTGAAAGCCAAGTTTTGGTTTGTGGCATTGATAGTCGGTTTATTTTGTGGCATTGATAGCTGGTTTGTGGCATTTATAGCCGGTTTGTGGCATCTATAGCCGGTTTTGGTTTTCAAAAATGCAAGTATCGACTAAAAGTCGCCTCCCTGCTGAATGGTCTTGTAAGTATTGATGGAATGTCGCATCCTTCCTCATTCGGTTGCGAGTATCGATGGAATGTCGCATCCTCACGGATTTGGGTGCAAGTATCGATGGAATGTCGCTTCCTTGCTTTTCAAAAATTTTGGTTTTGCGGGTACTAACTTGATGTCGTTTCCCCACGATTTTTGAAACTTGCGGTTTTCTCGAACCTTTGGGTTGTGAATATCAACTAAAATGTTGCATCTCCATGGTTTCTTGGTTTTTTTCGAACCTTTGAAATTTTGGTTGTGGATATCAACTGAAATGTTGTGTCACCACAATTTTAGGTTTTTTCGAACCTTTGGAATTTGGATTGTGGATCTCAACTGAAATGTTGCGTCTCCACAATTTTAGGTTTTTTTGAACCTTTGAAATTTGGGTTGTGGATATCAGCTGAAATGTTGCCTCTCCATATTTTTTTTATTTTGCAAGTATCGATGAAATGTCGCTTCCTTGCGATTTTGGAAGTGTCGAACATGGTTCGCATGCTTCCAATTTGTGCGAGTATCAACTAAGCGTCGCTTCCTTGCGGTTTTTTGAAAAACCACATTTTTTTGTTTAAAGACACGAGGGTCGTAAGTTTTGACCTAAAACCATTTTGGCGGTAAAAGGCAAGGTGGACTAGGGTGCAAATCCCTAAATTCGGATTTTGTTTCAAACCACACATTCTAGGTTCAAGGATTGAAAACTTTGGTCAAGTTAGGGAGAGGTTCCTAAACTTGGAATTTTTTAAACAATGAAACGATGAAAGTAAGCATTGTTTGAATTTCTAGAAATTTCAACATTTGATATGAAAATTCTGAAAAGAGTGGGTTTGACGAGCGAGTACCTGGAAATAGGTTTTAGCCATACAGGCATTGCTCTTACCCAGTTGGGTAAGTCCTTAAGGGTAGTACTGCTTTAAGAACTTACCGTTGATGGGCAACATACATCTGTCACCTTTCATAATTAGGAATGCGTATGCGCCGTTGGAGAAAACCTTGTCGATGACGTACGGTCCCTCCCATTTTGGCTCAAACTTGCCTTTGGACTTGTGAGCGAAGACCATTGGTCTTTTTACCGCAAGAACCAAGTCACCCTTTTTGTAGGCGCGTTGCCTAACCTTCTTGTCAAAAGATCCTGCCATGCATGCTTGGTAAAGTTCAATGCTTTGTCGAGCTTCGAGCCGTCTCTCATCGAGATTGTCCAGCTCATGGAGTCGCAATTTGACATTGCTTTCTTGAGTCATATCATTTTGCAAGGATATCTTCAAGGAAGGAATTTGTACTTCCAAGGGTACGACAGCTTCGCATCCATAGACCAAGGAGAATGGGGTGCTATGGGTTGGTCCCCGAACGGTGGTTCGATAGGCCCACAATGCTTCAAACAATTTGTCGCTCCAGTCTCTTTTGTGACTGGAGACCATTTTCTTGAGGATTTTGTAGAGTGTCTTATTGAAAGCTTCTACTAATCCATTTGCTGCCGGATTGTATGGAGTTGAAGGACAGCTTTGGATTTTGTATTTGTCGCAGAACCTGTAGAATCGATGATCCCGGAATTGTGGTCCGTTATCATGGATGAATCTTTTAGGTATGCCGAAATGACAAATGATGTTGGTGCGCAGGAAGTGAAGGACTGATGAGGCCTTCATTTCGTTGAGTGCAAATGCTTCTGACCACCTGGAGAAATAATTCGTACCGGCGAAGAAGAAGCGATGACCTTTGCTCGAAGGGGGAGAAATAAGACCTATGATGTCCATACCCCAGGCTTCGAAAGGCCATGAAATCGCTGTAGGATGTAGCCATTCTGGAGGCATGTGAATGTAATCTCCATGAACTTGGCATTGTTGGCAGCACTTAGCAAATTGCATTGCTCAGCTACCATGGTAGGCCAGTAATAACCTAACCTTTTTATCTGATCATAGAGCTTAGGACCAGCCTGATGAGCTCCACAAAGACCAGCATGAACTTCTTTGAGTGTTTCTTCAGCGTCTTGTTGTGACAAGCAGCGTAGAAGTATCCCATTGAAGGATTTCCTGTAAAGGATTTTTGAAGGAATATCCAAATGAAAGTTTGGGGTTCGCCTTTGGATGCTTACCCGTTCTTTTGGATCTTCAGGTAGGATTTCGAACATAGTGTAATCAATGAACGGATCCCACCAGTCGCCGATTGAAGGTTGAAGGATTTAAATCCGACTTCCCACCACTTGGTGACATTCAGCAACTGCTTGGTGTGTGTTAAGAGGAGGAATGATTCTTCTCTCGCACACTGTGATTTGCATGTTTTCCCCTTCCTGGATTGCCATAGATGCGGCAAGTCCAGCCAGGGCATCTGCACGTATGTTTTCACCTCTACGAATGTGGGTGATGTGACAGATGTCAAACTTTTACAGAAGTGATTGTGCCTTGTTGTAGTAAGGCAGCAGATCAGGCTTCCTGACTTCAAATTTCTGATTCATCTGGTTGACGATCAGTTGAGAGTCTCCAAAGATCTCGAGCATGGTGATACCAGATTCGATGGCTGTTGACACCAAAAATGTCACTTTGCCTTTTCAAGATCCAAAGAGCTACATGAAGTCGCAACCTGCCATAAATAGGCAATGCTGCTTCCAAAAATCAAATCTTGTCAGAATCAAACAAAAACTGCAAGATTCTTCCAGACAGCCAAAAGAGGAGTACACAAGAAGTTTCGGGCCATTTCAAAATCATTTGGCCTAACTTCGTTTCTCCGACAGCCGAAAAGGAGCTCTCGGCGGCAAAAGCTCTCCGGGACCATGATTTCCAAGACAGAGCCTATGGATCATCTTAAAATGACTCCAATAGGTTCCCTGTCAAATTTCAAGTCAATCGGACATCGGTTGACCGCACATCAAAACCGCGACATCTTCATCGCGACAAAAAGCAAGTCTACAGGTGATAGGACCCCAAACGGCTTCAAAACTCAAACAAAAGCCTATGGTTGGTCTTATTTATTGCTCAGCAGGCTTCACAACCAAATTTCAGGTCATTCCGACATCGTTTGACCCAGTTTCAGCTTCTGACGGAAAATCGGCAGCTCTGCGCGACAAAGTCTTCGGCTTTCTCAGGAAATTGGAAACTTTGCAAAATAAAATGCAAGGATTCTCATCAGGTTTCCTACAAAGAAATCAGGCCAATAAATGGTCAAAATGTCAAGGAAAAGTACAGAAGAAAAAGAATCAGAAAAAAGCAAAAACGGACGCAAAACGGGACCAAAAGGGGGGAAAACCCCCCAGGGTCGCAGACCCCTGCGACCCTGGGCCAGGGTCGCAGGCCCCTGCGACCCTGGCCCAAGGTCGCAGGCCCCTGCGACCCTGGGCCAGGGTCGCCGGCGACCATGGACCCCGGGGTCGCCGGGAAAGCCCCGGAAACCCCGGTTTTCGCCGTTTTTTTTCGCGATTCGAGGAGCCCAGCCTCTGGTACTTTCCAAAATTCATGCTTTTGAGACACCAAGTCCTCTGACATCCGTCCAAAACACGGGTAAATCATCAAGAGTATCGAAGACAGTATTGATCGCCACCCGGTCAAACCGAAAAAAGTGTGCTTTCCACCCGACCGATCGAGAAATCGACAGGACAGATGGCACCGACCTGCTGTTGACAACAAACACCTGAAATTACATGGTCATCTGATGTCGATCTACATGAAGATCCATCGATGATCATCGACAGAAGAATTCCAAAAGACGTGGCACGGCTCGCGACTCTTCAGCTGCTCGGCGACCACTTAATGCGATTAATTGACTAGCTTTATTACAGTCATTAATCCATTTCTTTGGACGGCCCAATCAGAAGCAAGCATTTGGGAGTTACAAGTCAAGAGATTCATGGCATTTAACCCATGAAACTCCTCCCATCATGGCGATTAAAGGCGATTAAATGCCCTCAATCTCCTCCGGCCAATCAGAAGCCAAGAAAAAGAGTTACAAAATAAACAATTCAATTTGTAACTCCTCCCATTATGTGGCTTAATGACATTAAAAGCCCATAAACCCACCTAAAAGGCTACCTAAAAGCCTATAAATAGGAGGGCTCTCCAAGAAGAAAGGACATCACAGAACATCAGAAAAATCAGAGAAAAAAGCACAAGCACACAGACAGAAATCCAGAGAAAGGAAAAAGAGAGAAAACTCTGCGGAAGTTCTACAACCGGCCACCGCAACAAGGTGACAAAAGTCCCTTGGGGGGTACCCCCCCCCAAGGTCCTTGCCTTCTCCTCCTGCCTCCAATGGCTTAGATGTGGCTTTTCAGCCCGTCTACTCGTTTTTTTATTGGACATAGGACCTTCCTTTGGTCTTTGTCTTCTAAAAACCCGAGGTTATAGCCAAGCCAAGTGAATCAAATAGCATCCTCTGTTCTCATCTGCATGGATGATGGCGAAGCCCACATATGGCTTGCGACCGTCAATCTAAACGAGTCCTCCACAATCTCCTGAGAAGTTAGATCCTCCTTTTCTTGCTTTTCATTGTAGTTTGTATTTTTTCAAAAGAGACAAAAATCACAATTCTTGTCTTTTCATTATTGATAAGGATTGTAAAATCGGCTATAAATGCCAAAAATCGGCTATAAACGCCAAAAATCGGCTATAAACGCCAAAATCGGCTATAAATGCCAAAAAAATCGCCTTTCACGGCAAATCAAGAAAAATGTCTCTTTTCTTAAATATATGTGCAATGGAAAACTTGAAAGAAGTTGATTTCCTTTTTACTTGCGAAGGTTGATCTCCGGATCACCACTTGCAATTCCAAGTAAAAATAGAAAATCTGGCACACCCACAAAAAAAAAGAAATGTTGATACACGCCCCTGCCCCCCGGTTACGAAAGGGTCGGACCCGACGGACTCCCACGTCCGCCGACCTCGGTAGGAACCAAGCAGGAGCGCGGTCCATCAAGCTGGCATCACCCGGTGGGACTCGTTTATCTGAGAACACGATGCTAGAAATGAAATATTTGCATATCATATATTTTGCTCTATGCTTATATTTCTTTTCTCGATTCCTTGGCTACTTTATAATTGGTGGCCTATGTTGAATTCTGCAAAAAAAAAATGAGATGAGATTTTTTGTTTGGAAATTTCTAATTCTTTGAATTTATTTCCATTCTTTCTCTTTTCAAAAAAAAAAATTTTAAAAAAAAAAAAAAACAAAAAAAAATTTAGATTTCTCAATTTGGATTCAAAATTGAGAAACCTTGATCCGTTCCTATCGTTCATCGCGCTTGCAGAAATGTTGAGCCTGTTCGACTAATGTTTGGGCCATGGTTTCTCTTCGATGAGTTCGTTAAAAATAAAAAAAATATATATATATATATGAAAAAAAAAAAAACAAAATTTTTTAGATTTCTCAATTTGGATTCAAAATTGAGAAACCTTGATCCGTTCCTATCGTTCATCGCGCTTGCAGAAATGTTGAGCCTGTTCGACTAAGGTTTTGGGCCATGGTTTCTCTTCGATGAGTTCATTAAAAATCAAAAAAAAAAATATATATATGAAAAAAAAAAACAAAAATTTTTAGATTTCTCAATTTGGATTCAAAATTGAGAAACCTTGATCTGTTCCTATCGTTCATCGCGCTT
>CM022946.1:72218334-72403268 GCA_012931725.1 Litsea cubeba | reverse complement strand
AAATGGCATGACATGTAACAATACACGCCAAATGGGGTTCGAAAGGATGTATGTTTTTCATCCTCAGGATGCATCTTTATCTGATTGTAGCCAGAGAAACCATCCATGAATGTCATTCGCTCGAATCCACAGGTAGTTATCAATCAGTACCTCTGGTATGGGGAGCGGAAATTCATCTTTTGGGCATGCGCCATTCAGGTCTCTATAATCAATACAGACCCTGATCTGCCCATTTTTCTTTGTCACGGGGACAATGTTGGCCAACCATTCAGGATGTTGTTCCTCACGGATGAAGCCGACGCTTTTGAGTTTTTGAACTTCTTGTTCAATTTTATCCATCACATCTGGACGGAAGCTTCTTTGGCGTTGCTTGAACAGGCTTGATGTCTGCTTGAAGATTGAGTTTGTGAACTGCTTATTTTGGGGTCTAAGCCTGACATTTCAGCATAAGACCATGCAAAGCAATTCAAACGAACTCACGAAGAAAAGCGATATACTCGGGTAAACTCATCATCCTTATAATTCTTGCTTTGAATACAGGACGTGGGTTATCTTGGTTTTGTTCCAAGTCTATCTTTGAACACAGATCTTGTGTTGAATGTTCGAAGGTGGTTCCTCCACAATATTTTCGGAGGCTTCAGCTCAACAAACCTTCTGGGGTTTCAAGGGGCATTTCCAGACCAAGGTTGTGTTCCTTTCCAGCGGTCTTCTTGATCTGTAATTTTCCTAAGGCTTGCTATGAGATGATCTCATAATCGCCTGTTGAAACCAAGAGTCGAAGTAGGCTACTTCTTTTGGAGATGAAAGGGTTCTTCGGGGTCAGGAAGTCCACACGTCTGTGCCATCGGACAACTCCTCTTTCATTTCAGAGAATCGTGCCAATTGGATGAGCTTCCTGGATCTTTGTCAGGTGACTCACAAAGAGATATCCAGGGAGATCGATGTCTTCATGGACTTGAGATGTTGAGGCTTGGTCAGTATATTGACTTTTAAGCCTTTGTGTCAACTGTCTCAAGGGTGTGTCAGGATCATAACCCTAACCCGTGTGAAGACTTTTTCTACATAGCCGTAGAGTCTCCAATCTTCCAGCTGGCTTTTGGTCAAGACGGGCCCCAATGGCGTGAGAATACCGCGTCCTTCCCCCAAACCGACTGGGTTTTGAGCGTCATAGCCCATTTTCTTCATAATAGCTTGTGCCACAGAACTGTATAAGGATAGTTGAGGCGTACCTTTATTTTGGAAAGGTTCAAGCATGGAGTTTGATGAAGAAGCATCCGATCTATGGAAGAAGATCGGCTTTTCCTTTGTTGAAGTTGCTGGAACAACGAAGGAAGCTGTCGTAGGATCTTCTATGTCAGAAGTTGTCTCCATTGGAGTGAGAGCAGGCTGAACTTGCTGAGTGTCAGCTTGGCTTGACGATGTGTCGTCTTCTGGCTCTGAATCCGAGTCTGTGTCTTGCATGATAGACACGAAAGAGACAACAAATTTGCCCCCAGGCTTTTGTTTTGCCTTCTTCACTTTAGTTGTGATGACCAAAGGCTTTGAAGATTTGAGGGAGATGATGAAGGGAGTTTGAATGCTCTCTTCAGATTTACCGGATGGTTTGTTTTCTTCCGGTGATTGTTGAGGAGCTTTGCCTTTATCTTTCTGGAGATTTTCGGCAAAGGATGCTGTATGCTTCTCCTCTTCTTCTTTTTCACCTTCATACATCTGTGAGTCTGCGAAGTGGATTTCTTTACCTTTGAAGGGTTTTCTGTCCGCAAAGACTCGATGTATCATGCCGTCGTCGCCAACAAACTTGATGCATTGATGTAGAGTTGAAGGGACAACACCATTCTCATGGATCCAAGGGCGTCCGAGAAGGATGTTGTAGCATGAAGGGGTCTTTATTGCATACACTGTGACCTCAGAGATAAGATCACCGATCTGCAATTTGAACCATGATTTTGCCGATAGGCCTTTGAGTACTCCCATCGTATCCAAAGATAGATACAGATGTGTGGCTCAATTTGCTGGGTGGGATGCCCAACTCTTCAAGAGCCGATGTGGAGATGAGGTTGAGTGCAGAACCTGGGTCGATTTGAACTCTATGCATAGGCATTTCCTTGATATACCCTGTGAAGTACAGGGGTCGGTTATGCCTGGTTTCGCCAAGTAGGAGGTCATCCTTTGTGAAGGCGATGGTTGCACTGGCTGCTTTTTTAACCGAGAGGCATTCAATGCATGATCCCTCAGTTTTCTTCTTTTCTCCCTTTGAGGAGGCTTCTGAATTTTTGACCCGGTAATCCAATTCAATTTGGAGGACTTGCGGGGCATGTTTGTCGACATCCTCATTCAGCTTTTGTAATTCCGAAATGAGATTATCACGAGTGTGCGGAGACATTCGCAACAAATCTAGGATGTGCAGACGTGCAGGTATGTGCTTGAAATGTTCAATCAAGTCATACTTGAAAGCCTCCTTAGGGCCTGCATGTTCATCATTGTTGCCACTAGGGGCGCTTACAACATCTTTTCCCGAAGGATTTACATATGTAAGGAAGATTGGTTGTAATTTTTGTGGTAGTCCCGGCCAGAGCGGGTGCCTCTACTAACTTCGAGAGCTTCTTGAGAAGGGTCTTCGTTTGGAAGATTGTCTTCAGGATCAAGAGGCTGTCGTTTTTCATTTGCTGAGGATGTATCAGCAGCAGAGTTACCATCCTCAGTGATTGTGTTGCATGGAGCATTTTCCGGGAACAAGTCCTGAACAGCATCCAGCAATCTTTCTTCTTCGTTGACTAATTCATCGTCCCAAGCATCAATGGCTGGGAATTCTTCAGTCAGGAAGGGTGTGAACTTTGAAGTCACAGTCTCAGGAGAAGAAACCTGAGAGGGTGTCATCTCAGTGAAAGTCACATGAGACGAGGTGGCTCCAGAAGATATATTGCTAGGCGTCGCCGGAGTGTAAGTGCTCTCATCAGACGATGCTTCAGAAGAGCTATAATCCCGAATTATCACATTACAGGAAGCTCTGACGGGAGACGTTGCCTGATCGGAGTCAGACTCATCCTCGGATGTGAGAGGATCGTCTATCCAGCAATTTTCTCCATTTTCAGGAGTTAAGGGAGGATGTACCTGGTGGTCTTCAGGGACTTCAGGCTCTGGATTGCGAGGAGGCTCGTTGACGCGTTCTTGCTCTTGTTCTAGAGCGAGTCGCTGCAAGATCCTTGCATATTCTTCAAGATCAGGTATGGGAGCCGGATCTTCTTCTTCATCATCTCTTTGTGGCTCAACATTGTTAATTTCCACTGGAGTAATGAGAGGTGCTGGTTCAGCAGTATTTTCTTGTACAGCTTCTTGGTCTTCTTCATCATCAGACCAGGATCCTTGTGGCTGTAGGGGGTTATACCAGATTACTGGCATAAGATGAGACTCAGGAACCCATTCTTCATCGGAGAGATATTCTCCTGTTTCAAGGGACTCCTCCCACTCATCTATGTAGTTGGATTCGAATCCATCGTCGGTGTCGCTGGATTCGTATCCATCAATGGAGAATCCAACTACCGAATTGCAAGAGTATGATGCCTCCTGCATGGCTTCTTTGAATTGAGGTGGCATGAAATCACTGAGAGTGAATTTCCTTACCCCCTTTGAAGTCTCTGGAAGGGATGTTTTTGTTACCTCCAGTGAAGCGGTAGAGGAAGCCTCTGCCTTTTCATTGACCTCTAGTTTTGGCTGGGTCTTCTCTTGCCGTTTGAGCTTGAGGAGATGTTTCCTAGCCTGCCTTCGCTGTTGAGCTGTAGGCTTTGTTTTCACGACCTCCCAATTTTCATCTTCCAGGAGATCGGGATGTACCCATATCGGTTGTCCGTCTGGTGTCGGGTAAGGAACCAGTTCCTCGGACGCTTGGATTGAGTTTATCACCTTGAAGGAAGTAGTGATCTTCTTCTTCGGTGATTTTGATGTTTGTCCACATGTCACCATGTTGACGGAGGCAGACCCATAGTTTTTGTCAAAGGTGATGACTCCGTTTTTCCACATCTCGTTTATTTTCTCTCTCACAACGAAGCATTGATTGAGAGGATGCGAGATATCTGGTGGTATGGACAGTACCGAGGATCGTTGGTTTTGCCAACATCACCCGGTCTTTTTGGTTCAGGCAAGGTGAGCTTGCCGTTCGCCACAAGAGCCCCGAAGATTTCATCAACATCTTCATCAAACGGGTATTTCTTCTCTACTCGTTCTTTGAAGGCATCAGAGAGTTCAGGTCTCTTACCAACAGCTTTGTTTTCAGCTTTCTTTGGTGGCTGAGGAGCTGACTTGGTCTGCACATTGAGGACCTCTTTCTTCTTTGGTTTAGAGGTTGCAATGGCGGTTGGCTCTTTCTTGATGATTTCTGACTGTTGAGGTCTTTAATCACCGTTTCAGCTTCCATGGAAGCTTCTAGGAGTTCTCCCAGGTTTTTTTATTTGTTGCCGATGATCATGGAGCAGATTCTGGCTCTCATGTTGTTTCGGCAGATGTCGACTAGCGACGCTTGTGGCAATACATCAGAGCATTTGTATGCCATTGCTTTCCACTTGTGAATGAAGTCATATGTTGATTCATTCTCCCCCTGTTTTAGGCTGCACAGCTGAGCCATAGTAGCGGGATGATCTTCACCTTTGAAGTGAGTCAGGAAGCGTGTCTCTAGCATGGCCCAGTTTTGGATTGAGTCCTCCGGCAGAGTGGAGTACCAATCGAAGGCCGTACCTTTTAGGGTACTTGCAAAGAGGCGGATCTTGAGTGCATCTTGATCCGCGATAGCTCCCGTCAGGATCTTGAAGTGGATGACGTGCTGTCTGGCTGATCCTTTCCCTGTATATGTTTGGAGAGTAGGATGCTTGAATTTGGTGGGGAACGGGACCGAGTCCATCCATAAGGGATATGGTGGCTTGATCCCATGCTCCTTGAGTATATCCTCTTCTTTTTCTTTGGCGAGGATACCGTCTACGTCCTTTTTGGTAAGGGCGCGTGACTCATTTTCTTCTCTATTTACCTTGTCGTCTTGATGATTCGGAGGAGGTTCATTATTCGCCTGATTTTGGAAGGCGAGGAGAAGGTTTTCCATCAGAGTTTCAATCCTCTGCTGGCCCTGTTCCAACTGCTGGATGCGGGTGATCGCATCTTCTGGAGGTGGATTGCAGGGTGGTGGCTCAGAATTTGTAGCCAAGACATTCATCCTTCGTGATTCGTACGAAGAAACTGTCCTGGTGACTGAGCTGGGGCTCATTCTTTTTGAAGAAGAGCTTGAGGAAGGATCACTCTGCTGTCCTTTGCTTGAAGGAGCAGGGGATTCTTCTGAATGTCTTCTTGTCCTTGAGACGCTGCGGGTCATCGGACGTCGGACATGAATTTTTGTTGCTGATTTTTGGCGCCTTCTGGTTTTTCCAACCATATGGACGGCAGCAACTTGGTTGGGTCTTTCTTTTTCGACCCATTTAGGAGAGACTTGAAGTGTAGGAGGCTGGGTCCTTTGCTTCTCTAGTCTCTTTTGTCGGTATGACGCGCGGCGGCGTATACGACGAGCAATTTGAGCTTCGGTCAGCTCTGACTGGGCTTTGACGATGAAGGATGTGCTCCCTCGGGCGCAGCAGCCGAGCCTGTCTTCTTTGTAGCTGGGCAAGGATAGGATGCGAACCCTATCCTTCGCCAGTTGCAGCGAAGCTTTGAATTTTTGAAGTTCGGCCCCTGTAGATATGAAGGGTCGAACTGCAGGTTTGTAGGCCTTAGCAGGTGCTTGTAGAGGCTTGTGATGCATGACTTGATTTTGGGCTTGTAGGAACAAGCCGGCTCATGCTGGGATGACTTGGAAGTCAGATTGGAGATGGTTCTCTCCTCTTTCATGTAAGCAAGAGGGTAGAACTGGTTCTCCTTGAGTGGGGCAAGGAATGCTGGCTTAGTGGATGTTTGGGACCTTCTCTGTTTTGGTGAAGGTCTTGGGGACCAAGTCTTGGAGTAGACCTGGTTGTTTGCAGGTTGAGGCTTCGTGGGGCTGCCACGGGCTTCAGGCCTTCTGGTGCTCGCCTTTGGTGTCACGGTAGTGACACGTTGAGAGGCGAGTTTCTGCTTCTTGGAGGGAGCAGTTTGTTCCTCAGGAAGTGGGAATGGTCCCAGCGTCCCGAAGACGATAGTCCGGGGAGTCGAGGTCGACCCGGAGTTCAGAGAGTTGCCGAGGGAGTTGACACTTCGGCAGCTGATGGGGCGCTTGTAGGTGCGCGTGGTTTGCTTCTGTTGAAGCATGAGTTGGTGCTTGTTTTCATCGAAAGTAATGGTTAGTGAAGCTGCCATTGTTAGTTTTCGAAAATTTCTGAAACAAGACCACATCCATTAGTAATCATAAGAATATAATGATCATAAATGGGAAGTTCTATGGTTTCGTCTTTTCAAATTGCTCGAGGTAGATGACCCAAGCAATATGAGGAAGGCAAAATGCCATAGAGGGTACAATTGTTCTGATCGCAAGTATGGTAATCCCGGAATGGGCATCCCAGTGACTGCTAGAAGCAATTGTGAACTTAAATTTGACTTATCGAGAAGCAGAGCTTGCTCGAGGTAAGAAGAATATAAAGTTGGAGTTACAAATGTGCCGGTCGCAATACAGTAGACCCTGAAAGGGCGTACTAGTACCGCTAGACACAAATGTTTTGAGACCGCATCTATGAGATGAGATTCTCTGTTTTGAAAGGTCAAGATTGGATTCATCAAAGAGAGCAGATGGTATTCCAATCTGAACACGGGCTCAGCGATTTCCGCGAGCGCCAGTGCTCAGAAAGAAATGAACCATAATTTCTCGGATCTGAATCTAAAAATGACGAGTTTTTTTTGAAAGGCCAATATCGGGTTCATCAAAGAGAGCAAAAGGCACTCCAATCTGAACACGGGCTCAGCGATTTCCGCGAGCGCCAGTGCTCAGAAAGGAGAAGACCAAGATTTCTCTAATCTAAACCCAAAATGACGGAAGTTTTTTTTGAAGATTTTTTTTTTAAAAGATTTTTTTTTTTTTAAAAATTCTTTTTTATTTTATTTTATTTTATTTTACTTTTATTTTATTTTTTTTTTAGATTTTTTTTTTGAAAATTTTTTTTTATTTTTTATTTTTTATTTTAAATCTTTATTTTTAAAAAATTTTATTTTTGAAAAAAAAATTATTTAAAAGACGAGAGAGTACACATAGGCCTCCTAACTCGGTCTTATGAAATCTTGATTGATAGAATTGCCCCCAGGTAAGGGTAGGATTACTTAATGAACCCGTTTGGAGGACCCTTGCCTAGAACAGTCAAGCTGTCTCCACACTCTGGACAAGGCTTTTCTTTGAATCAACCATGATCAAAGAACACAGTTGGTTTAACCTTAGTGGTCTATGTCTTTTTTTTTTATATATATTTTTTTTTATTTTATGAATTCATCGAAGAGAAACAATGGCCCAAAACCTTAGTCGAACAGGCTCAACATTTCTGCAAGCGCGATGAACGATAGGAACGGATCAAGGTTTCTCAATTTTGAATCCAAATTGAGAAATCTAAAAATAAATTTTTTTTTTTATACTTTTTTATATATATATATATATTTTTAGATTTTTAATGAACTCATCGAAGAGAAACAATGGCCCAACCCCCGATCCGAACACGGTCTCAGCGATTTCCGCGAGCGCCAGTGCCCAGAAGGGAAAGGATCAAAGTTTCACAATTTTGAATCCAAAAATGAAAAATCTGATTTTTTTTTTGTTTAAAAATTTTTTTTTTTTGAAAAGAGAAAGAGTGGAAATAAATTCAAAGAATTAAAAAAATTTCCAAAGAATCTCATCTCATTTTTTTTTGCGGAATTCAACATAGGCCACCAATTATAAAGTAGCCAAGGAATCGAGAAAAGAAATATGAGCATAGAGCAAAATATATGATATGCAAATATTTCATTTCTAGCATCGTGTTCTCAAACAAACGAGTCCCACCGGGTGTGCCAGCTTGATGGACCGCGCTCCCGATGCCCGGGTTCCTACCGAGGTCGGCGGACGTGGGAGTCCGTTTGGTTCCGACCCTTTCGTAACCGGGGGGTGAAGGGGGCGTGCATCAACATTTCTTTTTTTGTGGGTGTGCCAGATTTTCTATTTTTACTTGGAATTGCAAGTGGTGATCCGGAGATCAACCTTCGCAAGTAAAAAGGAAATCAACTTCTTTCAAGTTTTCCATTGCACATATATTTAAGAAAAGAGACATTTTCTTGATTTGCCGTGAAAGGCGATTTTTTTGGCATTTATAGCCGATTTTGGCGTTTATAGCCGATTTTTGGCGTTTATAGCCGATTTTGGCGTTTATAGCTGATTTACAATCCTTATCAACAATAAAAGACAAGAATTGTGATTTTTGTCTCTTTTAAAAAATACAAACTACAATGAAAAGCAAGAAAAGGAGAATCTAACTTCTCAGGAGATTGTGGGGGACTCGTTTAGATTGACGGTCGCAAGCCATATGTGGGCTTCGCCATCATCCATGCAGATGAGAACAGAGGATGCTATTGATTCGCTTGGCTTGGCTATAACCTCGGGTTTTTAGAAGACAAAGACCAAAAGGAGGTCCTATATCCAATAAAAAGCCGAGTAGACGGGCTGAAAAGCCACATCTAAGCCATTGGAGGCAGGAGGAGAAGGCAAGGACCTTGGGGGGGGGGGGGGGTACCCCCCAAGGGACTTTTGTCACCTTGTTGCGGTGGCCGGTGTAGAACTTCCGCAGAGTTTTCTCTCTTTTTCCTTTCTCTGGATTTCTGATTTTTCTGTCTGCTGTCGATGATCTTTCTGATTTTTCTGATGTCCTTTCTTCTTGGAGAGCTCTCCTATTTATAGGCTTTTAGGTAGCCTTTTAGGTGGGTTTATGGGCTTTTATTGTCATTAAGCCGCATAATGGGAGGAGTTACAAAATTGAATTGTTTATTTTGTAACTCCTTTTTCTTGGCTTCTGATTGGCCGGAGGAGATTGAGGGCATTTAATCGCTTTTAATCGCCATGATGGGAGGAGTTTCATGGGTTAAATGCCATGAATCTCTTGACTTGTAACTCCCGAATGCTTGCTTCTGATTGGGCCGTCCAAAGAAATGGATTAATGACTGTAATAAAGCTAGTCAATTAATCGCATTAAGTGGTCGCCGAGCAGCTGAAGAGTCGCGGGCCGTGCCACGTCTTTTGGAATTCTTCTGTCGATGATCATCGATGGATCTTCATGTAGATCGACATCAGATGACCATGTAATTTCAGGTGTTTGTTGCCAACAGCGGGTCGGTGCCATCTGTCCTGTCGATTTCTCGATCGGTCGGGTAGAAAGCACACTTTTTTGGTTGACCGGGTGGCGATCAATATTGTCTTTGATACTTTTGATGATTGACCCATGTTTTGGACGGATGTCAGAGGACTTGGTGTCTCAAAAGCATGAATTTTGGAAAGTACCAGAGGCTGGGCTCCTCGAATCGCGAAAAAACGGTGAAAACCGGGGTTTCCGGGGCTTTCCCGGCGACCTCGGGTTCCAAGGTCGCCGGCGACCCTGTCCCAGGGTCGCAGGGGTCTGCGACCCTGGGGGGGTTTTCCCCCTTTCGTGTCCCGTTTTGCGTCCGTTTTTGCTGTTTTTCGATTCTTTTTTCTCCTGTACTTTTCCTTGACATTTTGACCATTTATTGGCCTAATTTCTTTGTAGGAAACCTGATGAGAATCCTTGCATTTTATTTTGCAAAGTCTCCAATTTCCTGAGAAAGCCGAAGACTTTGTCGCGCAGAGCTGCCGATTTTCCGTCAGAAGCTGAAACTGGGTCAAACGATGTCGGAATGACCTGAAATTTTGTGTGAAGCCTCCTGAGCAATAAATAAGACCAACCATAAGCTTTTGTTTGAGTTTTGAAGCCGTTTGGGGTCCTATCACCAGTAGACTTGCTTTTTATCGCGATGAAGATGTCGCGGTTTGATGTGCGGTCAACCGATGTCCGATTGACTTGAAATTTGACAGGGAACCTATTGGAGTCATTTTAAGATGATCCATAGATTCTGTCTTGGAAACCATGGTCTCGGAGAGCTTTGCCGCCGAGAGCTCCTTTTCGGCTGTCGGAGAAGCGAAGTTAGGCCAAATGATTTTGAAATGGCCCGAAACTTCTTGTGTACTCCTCTTTTGGCTGTCTGGAAGAATCTTGCAGTTTTTGTTTGATTCTGACAAGATTTGATTTTTGGAAGCAGCATTGCCTATTTATGGCAGGTTGCGGCTTCATGTAGCTCTTTGGATCTTGAAGAGGCAAAGTGACATTTTTGGTGTCAACACGGGGCATGTTTGTCGACATCCTCATTCAGGTTCTGTAATTCTAAAATGAGATTATCACGAGTGCGCGGAGACATTCGTAATAAGTCTAGGATGTGCGTGCGGGTATGTGCTTGAAGTGTTCAATCAAGTCATACTTGAAAGCCTCCTTTGGGCCTGCATGTTCATCATGGTTGCCACTGGGGGAGCTTACAGCATCTTTTCCCGAGGGATTTACATAAGCAAAGGAAGATTGGTTGTAATTCTTGTGGTATCCCGGCCAGAGTGGGTGCCTTTACCAACTTCGAGAGCTTCTTGAGAAGAATCTTCATTTGGAAGATTATCTTCAGGATCAAGAGGCTATCATTTTTCATTTGCTGAGGATGTATCTGCAGCAGAGTTACCATTCTCAGTGATTGTGTTGCATGGAGCATTTTTCGGGAACAAGTCCTGAACAGTATTCAGCAACCTTTCTTCTTCGTTGACCAATTTATCGTCCCAAGCATCAATAGCTAGGGATTCTTCAGTCAGGAAGGGTGTGAGCTCTGATGTCACAGTCTCAGGAGAAGAAACCTGAGAGGGTGCCGTCTCAGTGAAAGTCACGTGAGATGAGGTGGCTCCAGAGGATACATTGCTAGGCGTCGTCGAAGTGTAAGTGATCTCATCAGACGATGCTTCGGAAGAGCTATAATCCCAAATTATCACATTACAGGAAGCTCTGACAGGAGACGTTGCCTGATCGGAGTCAGACTCATTCTCGGATGTAAGAGGATCGTCTATCTAGCAATTTTCTCCATTTTCCGGAGTTAAGGGAGGATGTACCTGATGGTCTTCAGGGACTTCAGGCACGGGATTGCGAGGAGGCTCGTTGACGCGGTCTTGCTCTTGTTCTAGCGCGAGATGCTGCAAGATCCTTGTATATTCTTCAAGATCAGGCATGGGAGCCAAATCTTCTTCTTTGTCTGCTCTTCGTGGTTCAACATGGTTGATTTCTATTGGAGCAATGATGGGTGCTGGGTCAACAACAATTTCTTGTACATCCTCTTGGTCTTCTTCATCATCAGACCAGGATCCTTGTGGCTATAAGGGGTTATACCAGATTACTGGAATAAGGTGAGTTTCAGGAACCCATTCTTCATCGGAGAGATATTCTCCTGTTTCAAGGAACTCCTCCCACTCGACGGTGTAGTTGGATTCGAATCCATCATCGGTGTCGCTGGACTCGTATCCATCAATGGAGAATCCAACTACCGAATTACAAGAGTATGATGCCCCTTGCGTGGCTTTTTCTTTGAATTGAGGTGGCATGAAATCACTGAGAGTGAATTTTCTTTCCCCCTTTGAAGTCTTTGGAAGGGACGTTTTTATTGCTTCCAGCGAAGCGGTAGAGGAAGCCTCTACCTTTTCTTGGATTTCTTGTTTTGGCTGGGTCTTCGCTTGCCATTTAAGCTTGAGGAAATGTTTCCTAGCTTGCCTTCGCTGTTGAGTTGTAGGCTTTGTTTTCACGATTTCCCAATTTTCATCTTCCAGGAGATCGGGATGTACCCATATGGGTTGTCCGTCTGGTGTCGGGTAAGGAACCAGTTCTTCGGACGCTTGGATTCTATTTATCACCTTGAAGGAAGTAGTGATCTTTTTCTTTGGTGATTTTGGTGTTTGTCCACATGACAAAATTTTGACGGAGGCAGACCCATAGTTTTTGTCAAAGGTGATGACTTTGTTTCTCCACGTCTAATTTATTTTCTCCCTCATAACGAAGCATTGATTGAGATGATGCGAGATCATCTGGTGGTATGGACAGTACCGAGGATCGTTGGTTTTGCCAACATCACCCGGTCTTTTGGGTTCAGGCAAAGTGAGCTTGCCGTTTCCCACGAGAGCCCCGAAAGATTTCATCAACATCTTCATCGAACGGGTATTTCTTTTCTACTCGCTCTTTGAAAGCATCAGAGAGTCGGGTCTTTTACCTACAGTTTTTTTTCAATTTTCTTTGGTGGCTAAGGAGCTGACTTGGTTTGCACATTGAGGACTTCTTTTTGCTTTGGTTTTGAGGTTCCAATCGCGGTTGGCTCTTTTCTTGATGATTTCTGACTATTGAGGTCTTTGATCACCGTTTCAGCTTCCATGGAAGCTTCTAGGAGTTCTCCCAGGTTCTTTGATTTGTTGTCGATGATCATGGAGCGGATTCTAACTCTCATGTTGCTTCGGCAGATGTCGACTAGCGACGCTTGTGGCAATACATTAGAGCATTTGTATGCCATTGCTTTCCACTTATGAATGAAGTCGTCTGTTGACTCATTCTCCCCCTGTTTCAGGCTGCAAAGCTGAGCCATAGTAGCGGGATGATCCTCACCTTTGAAGTGAGTCAGGAAGCGTGTCTTTAGCATGGCCTAGTTTTGGATGGAGTCCTCCGGCAAAGTGGAGTACCAATCAAAGAGGACTCCACCAAATGAGAGTTTCAGATGAGAGAGAGAGTGAGGGAGGAGAGGGGAAAAACCCTTGCTCAAAACCGTGCAAGAAGGAAATGAAGGAAGAGGAAGAGAGTTCCTCTTCTTAAGAGATGGGTTTTGTGGGTCCCATTCTTCACAAGGCTGAAAATGGCATTTGCGGGCCCCGAACGAAAACGACGAAGAAGACAAAAATGATCGGCGAAATATCTACTTTCCAAAAAGTATACTTTCCCCAATTTCTGAAATTTTCGAAATTCATGGACAGATTTAGTGAAAATGTCATTTTTGCCCATTTTCCTCGAAAAACGTGATTTTTGAGTATCAAATCAAAATGATCAAAACATCAAAGTTGTTAAACTTCATAAAATAAGTCAAAATACACCAAATTCAGAATTTTTAGAAATCCGAAGTAATTTCCCATAAAAATACAAATCCTAAGGACCGGGTCAAACTAAAGTCAACGGTCTACAAAATCTCCAAGGCAAGGAAAAAATCCGGTCAAACTCAAATACGCGGTCAAACTAAATCAAATCTCGCTTAAAAAGTTAAACCACGATTAAAACAATGCTAAACAAAAGGATTGGGGTCGGGATCTTACATCCTCCCCCCCTTAGAATCCATTTGGTCCTCCAAATGGCTTAAACCAAATCGAAGTCGAAAACCCAAAAAGACAAACGAAAACACTGACACCCTATGCTAGACCTTGGTGACTGAGACAACCTCTTATCAAATCCGACGTTGAGATGCACGGTCAATCATGTCCTGATTCGGTTGAAGGCTTCACACTGTTTGCACATATCTGCCCAAAACATGCTTTTCTGCCCAAACTAGAATTCAACAATCCTCCTAAGTATCCGTGGTGTCATCTGTCGTTCCAGCACTAAATCATTTCCTTTACTTGTCTCATCATTCACTGTCAGTCCAAGAAACTGCAATTTCTGCCTCTTTCGATCACTTTGGAATTCTGTGGCTTAAGTCCTTCAAAGCTATACACGGTGCTCTTGACGCTTGTATGAAGGTGTGATCGTAAACATGTTTTCACCGAAAAATCTTCATCCCGAAAATTCTGGAATTCCATATACCTACTTACACTGTACCATTCAGACTCTGGCTTCTAAGAACATTGTCATTCCTTCTTCATTCTGAAATCACAACTCCAAATTTTAACCTTTCTGTGATGCACTCTGAAATCTTGCCCACATCTGATCTTTATCTACTTGCTGCTCCTAATCCTTTACCTGATACCTCTCATACATCTAACTTTGTCTCCAACTGAACCAGTATACGTTCTGACATCCATCAACTTCCCACTTCAAACACCTCTGAACTCCAACCAAAGGCTATTACTACTCACTCCATTCAATGCAAAAACAAATCTTACAATTGGAAACATATTGACTAAAATAATTACTTAGCTAAATTTTTATCATCTTAAAATATAGTAGAAACCGAACCTCCAATTTGCCAAGTAAAGCTTAATAAATAAAATTTATCAAAGTTTGAGTATGAAACTACATTATTCATTTTGAAATTCATGTTTTCATGACTCAACAAATCCTTGAAATTCTCAACAATTTCGAATTAGGATTTTCAAAAATAAATCAAATTCATATAGTATGACTATACATTAAACTTTGTCAAAATCTGAGTGTTAATTAAACACTAAATCTTATTGAAAACTAACTCATTTGTTTATAAAAATCTTGCGGAAATCTAAATAAAGTTGAGCGTTAAGACAATTGTAGGAAATCTACATAAAATCTAAACACAAAAACCTTTAAGAAATTTCATTTTACATAGCCAAAGAAAACAACTCAATGAAATAGAAATCTCACACTACTCTTTGAGAAAGAAACACAATTTTGAGTTACATGCTTTTAAAGACCAATCTTGAAAACAAAATCATGTGACTCATGAAAAGAGTATAATAACATAGTTTTATTTCAAAATAAGCCTCAAAGAAGAAACATAAATCCATTTTTAAACATTACGAGGATAAACCATAGATATTAATGAAAACATATCAAAGGTGAAAACATCAAGAAAATCATTTTAAATGAGAAATGAACATCCAAACCACCGAGGTACTCCCTTGCTGAATCAACTACACCGGCTACGCTACGAGTCACCAAAATTCTCAACCAAAACCATCCTTTTTGCAGTCCTTCATCTCGGAAAGATAGTCTGAGTTCCCCCAAAATTCCACATTTACTTACCTTGGTACGCTGCATGACGATCTCCAATTAGCTGAAAGGGGGTCTTCAAATACTGCTCAGGTCCTACTCTGACGGGCAAATGCACAAGTCTCCTCTCAATAACCACATTGAAGATGCTGAAGGCTGAAAGTCTGCTGATGTTCTCCGAAAACAACTTACTAAATCCACGAGGTTCTCAGTCTCCGACACAAGCATAGACAAAAGACACTAGACAAGAGTATGGAGATTTTAAATTCTCCGCCACTAAGGAGGAAATTTGGCCGTCCAAATCTCCTAACAACAGAACTAAAAGAAAAGACGAGCAAAATCTCCCGAACTGAAAGAAAATCCGACTCAAATCCAACGAAACAAAGACACGAGAAAACAAATCGACACAATCTAACGAATCCTCACCACACGTCTTAATGTCTCTAGAGTATTTTATTTCCTAGAAACTAACCAGCTCTGATACCAAACCTGTCACGCCCCGAAACCGGGACCTGCAGCGAACCGATCTCGGGGTGCGAAATTTTGGGATAAATTTGAAACTTTTTGATATGTTCCCAAGATCCGCGTGAATGAGGATAATCACATGCCAACACAATCAGAGTATATTTTTCGCGGAAGCTAAACATGGTGTTACGACCCGGAATCCGTGGCCATCGGGTTCCGCGTCGCACTCAACCAATATCACAAGCCATCAATCACAGACTGGCATAAATCATAACTCACAACACACTGAGCTGATAGTAACAAATCTATTATTTCCCATATTCAAATTTCAATTAACAAGTGTCTTAATTACAACCCAAATAAAAAGGCTATCAAGCCATACAAATATAACCAACTAAACAGAATACTACCCTCAAAGATTGATACGAACTCCGGTGCCGAACTTGACATCTAAATGATATCAACTGGCAGCCTCTCACGTAGACCGGCGGTCCCACCGCCTCCTCTGATCAAACACCTACGAACAGAAAAGCGAAGAAACTGGCACCAAACAAAATGGGTCAGACACGACGGTCTGGCAAGTAAATAAACAAATAATATGAACAAAAGGAACATACATAAAACCTGACGAAATCATCGTAAAACCAAATGAAGAGTCTAAACAATAATGACCATAAATCACGATAAGACGATCGAAAGACCGAACATGAATGTCAAAGCAATAAACGAACAGTCTCTAAAGCATAAATGTCTCGAAAGATGACCACCTAAGCAAAGCATTTAATAATTGGAAATACATTTAAAAACTGAATAGTAGAAACAATACGGTAAAGGTCGATATCGTAAACATTAAACAAATCAAAGCATAGAAAGCATAACCGACAATAATCATAAACTAAAGTAATACGCGGATAAAACCTAGGCGACCACAAATAGCTAAATCCTCCTATCACCGAAGTAATAAGAGCAAACAGAGCGTAGCCACTAAACGTGGTACTAAACAGAGGATCAGAACCGTAGCCATACAAATGGGACCGGCAGATCATTACCGTTGCCATGGTCGGTACAGACGGAATCCAAGCTGCAGCTGGCGGACAGAGTAAAGATCCCAAGCCGGGTGATCAGCCCGACAAGGTGACCTAAGCCTAGTGGTGCCTTTAGTTTTCAAACTCAAACAGATACAAATCTAACATAATACTAATCCCTTTGGCTCAGGGGCTCGCACCACATAGCTCTGGCCCCGTCTTGCCTCAGGGTTTTTGTTTTCGAAGTCATAGCCTCTTTGGCTCATGGGCTCGCACCACATAGCTCTGGCCCAGTCTTGCCTCGAGGGTTTTATTTTCAAATACGAGTCTTATCAAAACAATAATCTCATCGAAGAAATCCCGAATGTGACGAACATACTCCAAATCTCTTTTCAAATCGAATCGGAGAAAACATACGAACATCTATGGTAAACCGTTCAAATACGCATCGAGGTGATTTGTATAAAATCATACGAGCAACCCTTTCGAACATGGGAAGACACATGATTTTATAACAAATCATCGATGCTATTTAAATTAGTTCACCAAAGAAAACAAATACAAATACTAATACCAATACAAATACATTTTTCTGACTTGAAATGGAATGGAATTATGTAGGATGACTTAATGATTTACCAAGGAACCATCTCAATGCACAACTATCATTTAAACATTGATTAGTAAAGAGCGCGTTTGATGCCAATGAAAATCCATGATATTTAAATGATAGAGTGCGCATTGAGACTCAGACGATTCCCGGATAATTTTACATACTTTCATTCTCTCATTGGTCCCATTCCCATTTCACAAATTTCCAAGTGTCAAAGTAATGTCAAAACTCTTCAAAACAGGCCCATAGCTGGCCTTAATTCAAGTCCAAAATAGCCTACTTATTTAGCTCAAAATATCCCTTTTTAAACAAGGCCTAAACCATTATTAAAACAGTCCAAACACTAAGCTTGATTGGCCCACAAAACACATTTCAAAAACAGCCCAAAGCTAAACATTGATTGGCCCACAAAACATATGTTTAAAACAACCCAAAACTGAACTTGAATTGCCCACAAAACAAGTCTTAAAACAGTCCACAACTGATCTTAAAAACGACCCAAAACTGATTTGAATCAGGCCCACAAACTGATTTTTAAACAGCCCAAAAACTGATTTTTAATCAGGCCCAAGGAACAAGTTTTAAAACCAATCCAAGCTAACTATAAAACAGGCCCACCAACCAAATTCTAAAACAGTCCACTAACAGTCATTAAAAACAGTCAAATGTCAGGCCCAAAGATGACCCAACATCAGATCTGAAATGGCCCAATAAACAGTTTTAAAATAACCCAAAACTAAACTTGAAACAGGCCCAAAGACAAGCCCAAAGAAGTCCCAAAGAACAGGCCCAAAACTGATCCATAAACGGACCCAAACCAGACCCAGACTGAGCTGGGCTCGCTCGAGCGGACCCAGGCCCGCTCGAGCGGACCCAGACAGAAGCTGGGTCGCTCGAGCGACCCAGTGGGTCGCTCGGGCGGACCCAGACAGTGCCTGGTCCGCTCGAGCGACCCAGTGGGTCGCTCGAGCGGACTGGGCCTGCCCAGTCCGGCCCGAGTGCAGACAACTTCCTTCCTTTGCATTTTTTTCTGATTTTCTTGATCCTTTTCCATTTCCAATCTTCCATACAAGTTTCCTAGATCCTTTGGGCCCTTCCTTGACCTTCCAAACTCATCAATCACCATTCACAACCATTCTAATTAGCCCAAACACAATACTTTTCAAAGCAAAGTTTCTCCCTTTCATTGAACCCCATACTTAACATAAAGAGGACTAATTTTACAAGATGAACAAAGTGAAAGCCAAACTCCCAACTCATTGTACAATAGCAAACTAAGTGGGAATCAACATAACATTACTCCATTCATTCAAAATAAATCCATAATTAATAAAGGATTAGAACAACATGAGGAAAACCATGGAACCAAACAAAAAAACCTACAAACATCATATTAATTGAAAATTCACTTGCCTTGAGTCAAGAGAAGATGTAAAAACACTCCATGAAAGTCTTCTAATGGCCTCAAGCTCCAAAATCATAAAACCCCCATAATGGCTCAAAAGAAACCCTAGAAAACCAATCATTGCAAATCTCCATGACAACCCATTGCATGAGTGATGAAAACACTCTAAATGAAAAGGAGAACAAAGGTCTAAAGTTTAGAAAGCCATTGCAAACCTTGAGAAATCCTAACAAGGAAGAAGAGCTTAGATGAGAGCCTTGCTCTAGCCCAAAAATCTTGAAAATAGGGTCTTTGGAAAGCTTGAGAGATGAGGAAGAACTTGGGGAGATCAATCTTCCAAGAGGACTCCACCAAATGAGAGTTTCAGATGAGAGAGAGAGTGAGGGAGGAGAGGGGAAAAACCCTTGCTCAAAACCGTGCAAGAAGGAAATGAAGGAAGAGGAAGAGAGTTCCTCTTCTTAAGAGATGGGTTTTGTGGGTCCCATTCTTCACAAGGCTGAAAATGGCATTTGCGGGCCCCGAACGAAAACGACGAAGAAGACAAAAACGATCGGCGAAATATCTACTTTCCAAAAAGTATACTTTCCCCAATTTCTGAAATTTTCGAAATTCATGGACAGATTTAGTGAAAATGTCATTTTTGCCCATTTTCCTCGAAAAACGTGATTTTTGAGTATCAAATCAAAATGATCAAAACATCAAAGTTGTTAAACTTCATAAAATAAGTCAAAATACACCAAATTCAGAATTTTTAGAAATCCGAAGTAATTTCCCATAAAAATACAAATCCTAAGGACCGGGTCAAACTAAAGTCAACGGTCTACAAAATCTCCAAGGCAAGGAAAAAATCCGGTCAAACTCAAATACGCGGTCAAACTAAATCAAATCTCGCTTAAAAAGTTAAACCACGATTAAAACAATGCTAAACAAAAGGATTGGGGTCGGGATCTTACACATTGTCTGGATGATCCTTTCCCCATATATGTTTGGAGAGTAGGATGCTTGAATCTTGTAGGGAATGGGACCGAGTCCATCCATAATGGATATGGTGGCTTGATCCCATGTTCCTTAAGTATATCCTCTTCTTTTGCTTTTGCGACGATACTGTCTACGTCCTTTTTGGTAAGGGCGCGTGACTCATTTTCTTCTTCATTTTCCTCGTTATTCGGAGGAGGTTCATTGTTCACCTGATTTTGGAAGGCGAGGAGAAGGTTTTCCATCAGAGTTTCAATTCTCTGTTGTCCTTGTTCCAACTGCTGGATGCGTGTGATCGCATCATCTTGAGGTAGATTACGAGGTGGTGGCTCAGAATTTGTAGCCAGGACGTTCATCCCTCGAGATTCGAAGGAAAAAATTATCCTGGTGACTGAGCTGGGGCTCATTCTTTTTTATGAAGAGTTTGAGGAAGGATCACTTTGCTGTCCTTTGCTTGAAGGAGCAGGGGACTCTTCCGAATGTCCTCTTGTCCTGGAGACGCTGCGGGTCACCGGACATGGATTTTGGACGCTGACTTTTGGCGTCTTATAGTTTTTCCAACCATATGGATGAAAGAAACCGCGATTTAGATCTGGAAAACACTACCAGAAGACGTCCATGGCTGATTTAGAACAAGACATATTTTAAAACAAATCTAATTTTAGCAGGTGGGCGGCACAAATCAGCCATATAAATTGCATTATAACTCCACCGAATCATGATCAACAAGTGTATAATTAAAGGAGATACAAGAAGACTATTACCTTGATGATATGTAGACTTCAAATCTCTGAAATAAAAGATCCAATGGGCTGAACTCGGACCTGCAATCAGCAAACACCTTGCTAGAATGTTCTGCAGTAGAATTGCTTTTGATCTTCTTCTCTATTTCACTCCAAATCTGATTGGCTAAGATGGTGGGATCTTAATCTAGATTTCTAGATGAGTTTTGAGAACTTTTTATCTATGGAAAATCTCAGACCTGAAGCTCTCTTCAATGAAGAAGAGAAAAAGGCTGGACCTGTGGAATTTTCTAGCATAGGGGATATCTATTGGACATCCAAGGGGGGCTTCCTCTTTTTATTGAAAACTTTAGGATTCCTTTCCTTAAAAGCTATCCCTACTAATTCTTTTAGATGTCCTAAAAAGAAAGTACAATCTAAAGATTTATTTCCTTCTAGAAACACTCCAATTAGAAAAGGAAATTAAAGGAACATCCCACAAACTTTAGCAATTAGTAACCTTAATTGCACAACACTTACTAATTTAAGTTTCTAATTCAAAAAGGAAACCTTACTATAGGAATACTAATCCAAAGAGGAGTCCAACCTTCCAAGTAGAGAGACCTACTTAAAGTTGGAAACCTCACCTATGGAATTCCCATTATGGATGTCCCACATAAAATAATGCACACCATGGCCCACATGATTATTAATCATACCATGACCCACAAGTTAATAATTTATCTAGAATTAAATTAATGTATGCCATCAAAGGCCTATTTGAATTTAAACTCAAAATTATTTTTTCACTAAAATAATTCAACCATATGTCATCTAAACAATTTAGGAAATCATGCCAATATAGGAAAGTGACTAGAGAAGGGACCAAAAGACATATTTGCCCTTGGCTCCCAAAATGACCAAAAATGTACATGCTAAACCCATAGCAACATTAAGACCATTTTAACCTTAACTCATTCCACTATAGAGTTATGGTTGAACTCTAGGGACAAATAATAATTATAAAATAAGCTCTTCAGGAAATGACAGTTGTCTTCGACCTACTAAGTAAAATGACCTAAATACCCCTCTATGTAACATCCATAATCAAGTCAGGTTATCCGATGTACTATCAACCTTCTCGATTACATCTAAACCTTAGAACTTCATATCCTTAACTTAATCATCATCCGGATATCATTCTCTTGGTCCAGGGAGCGACCCACAAGTTCAATATCCATATGGAACATCTATATACTAAGATCTTAGATTTTGATGATTAATCGGATAATTTTAAGGGGACGATCATTCCATCATTAGATGGCATAGATTCTTTATTGCATCTGCACGTCCCAACTGATCAAGTCCGAGTACCCAAAACACAGAGCTGTTAACCCATGAAAAGAATCTCACCCATAGTGAGTTAAAGCACAAGAACTTGACTTCGTCAGTTCATCCACAAATGCTCAAGATTAAGAGCACTGGTCACTCAGTAGCATGAGGTGACTTGATCTCTCTCAGTGATAGTACTATTTTAGAGATCACACCTACAATGGTCCTGTTCAATGCATTGCATATGCACTAATGAGATAAATCCGGGAAAGGCCTCCAATGACTTAGGTAAGTCACCCTGAATATAGGAGAGTCTCTCACTATAACTTATACCAAGATGAAGTGCCCAACTCCATCTCTCAGTTATGAACAAATATGTTGTTTCCAGTGTCCATGAATTAGACCTATCTGTTTGTAGGCACTACACCTAATTTATTTACTAGAAACAATGGGCCTTACACAACCATACATATATACATGTTTAAAGAGAAAATAATCATTCCATTAAATAACCAGTAAATATCCAGTAACAAAGGATGAGAGTGTAGCTAGTGGGCTTTAGGGCATACACCAATCCCAACAATCGACAGCAGCAACTTGGTCAGGTCTTTCTTTTTCGACCCATTTGTGAAAGACTTGAAGCGTAGGAGGCTGGGTCCTTTATTTCTCTAGTCTCTTTTGTCGATACGACGCGTGGCGGCATATGCAACGATCAATTTGAGCTTCGGTCAGCTCTAGCTGGGCTTTGACAGTGAAGGATGTGCTCCCTCGGGTGCAGCAGCCAAGCCTGTCTTCTTTGTAGCTGGGTAAGGACTGGATGCGAACTCGGTCCTTCGCCTATTGCTGCGAGGTTTTGAATCTTTCGAGTTCGGCCCCTATAGATATGAAGGGTTGAACCGAAGGATTATAGGCCTTGGCAGGTGTTTCCAGAGGCCTTGTGATGCATGACTTGATTTTGGGCTTGTAAGAACAAACCGGCTCATGCTGGGTTGACTTGGGAGTCAGGCTGGAGATGGGTCTCTCCTCTTTCATGTAGGCAAGAGGGTAGAACTGGTTCTCCTTGAGTGAGGCCAGGTATGTTGGCTTGGTGGATGTTAGGGACCTTCTTTGTTTTGGTGAAGGTCTTGGGGACCAAGTCTTGGGATAGACCTAGTCGTTTGTGAGTCAAGGCTTCGTGGGGGTGCCACGGGCTTCGGGCTTTTTGGTGCTCGCCTTTGGTGTCATGGTAGTGACACGTTGAGAGGCGATCTTCTGCTTCTTAGCAAGAGCAGTTTGTTCTTTGGGAAGTGGGAATGGTCCCAGCGTTCCAAAGACGATAGTCCGGGGAGTCGAGGTCAACCGGGAGTTCAGAGAGTTGCAGAGGGAGTTGATGCTTTGGCAGCTGATAGGGCGCTTGTAGGTGCGCGTGGTTTACTTCTGTTGAAGCATGAGCTGGTGCTTGTTCTCATCGAAAGTAATGGTTAGTGAAGCTGCCATTGTTAGTTTTCAAAAAATTTCTAAAACAAGACCACATCCATTAGTAATCACAAGAATATAATGATCATAAATGAGAAGTTCTACGGTTTTGTCTTTTCAAATCACTCGAGAGATATGACCCAAGCAATATGAAGAAGGCAAAAGGCCATAGAGGGTACAATTGTTCTGATCGCAAGTATGGTCAGCCCAGAAGGAGCGTTCCAATAACTGCTAGAAGCAATTGTGAACCTAAATTCGACTTATCCAGAAGCAGAGCTGGCTCGAGGTAAGAAGAATATAAGGTTGGAGTTACAAATGTGTCGTTCGCGAATACTATAGACCCTGAAAGGGAGTACTAGTACCGCTAGACACAAATGTTTGGAGACCGCATCCATGAGATGAGATTCTCTATTTTGAAATGTCAAGATTGGATTCATCAAAGAGAGCAGATGGTATTCCGATCCAAATACGGGCTCAACGATTTCCGCGAACGTCAGTACCCAAAAGAGAAGGAACCATAATTTCTCGGATCTGAACCCAAAAAATGACGAGAGTTTTTTTTTTTTTTGAAAGGCCAAGATCAGGTTCATCAAAGAGAGCAAAAGGCATTCCAATCTGAACACAGGCTCAACAATTTCCACGAACGCCAGTGCTCAGAAGGGAGGAGACCAAAATTTCTCCGATCTGAACCCAAAAATGACGGAAATTTTTTTTTAATACTTTTTTTTTTGAAAAAGTCTTTTTTTTTAGATTTTTTTTAAAAATCTTTTTTTTTCTTTTTTTTATTCTAATATTTTTTTAAAAAAAATATTTTTTTATTTTTTATTTATTATTTAAAAAAAATTTATTTTGAGATTTTCTATTTAAAAAGAGAGAGAGTACACATAGGCCTCCTAACCCGGTCTTATGAAATCTCAATTGATAGAATTGCCCCCAGGTAAGGGTAGGATTACTTAATGAACCCGTTTGGAGGACCCTTGCCTAGTATAGTCAAGCTGTCTCCACACTCTAGACAAGGCTTTTCTTGAATCAACCGTGATCAAAGAACGCAATTGGTTTAACCTTAGTGGTCTACGTCTTTTTTTTATATATATCCCAAATGGACTCATCGAAGAGAAAAGATGGCCTAATCCCCCATTCGTCACAGGCTTAATTTTTCTGCAAGCACCGGTGCCTGAAAAGGAAAGGATCAAAGTTTCTTAATTTTGAATCTAAAATGAGAAACCTGATTTTCTTTTTTTCTTTTTGAAATCCCGAACAGACTCATCGAAGAGAAACGATGGCGCAATCCCCGATTCGTCACAGGCTCAACATTTCTGTAAGCACCGGTGCCCGAAAAGGAAAGGATCAAAGTTTCTCAATTTTGAATCTAAAATGAGAAATTTGTTTTTTTTTAAATCCCGAACATACTCATCGAAGAGAAACAATGGCCCAATCCCCGATTCGTCACAGGCTCAACATTTCTGCAAGCACTGGTGCCCGAAAAGGAAAGGATCAAAGTTTCTCAATTTTGAATCTAAAATGAGAAATCTGTTTTTTTTTTTTTTTAAATCCCGAACAGACTCATCGAAGAGAAGCGATGGCCCAATCCCCGATTCGTCACAGGCTCAACATTTCTGCAAGCACCAGTGCCCGAAAAGAAAAGGATCAAAGTTTCTCAATTTTGAATCTAAAATGAGAAATCTGATTTTTTGAATTTTTTTTTTTGAAATCCAGAACAGACTCATCGAAGAGAAATGATAGCCCAACCCCCAATTCGTCACAGGGTCAACATTTCTGCAAGCACCGGTGCCCAAAAAGGAAAGGATCAAAGCTTCTCAATTTTGAATCCAAAATGAGAAATCTGGTAATTTGATTTTTTTTTGTATTTTTTTATTTTTTGAAAAGAGAAATAGTGGAAATAAATTCAAAGAATTAGAAATTTCCAAAAAATCTCATCTCATTTTTTTTAGATGCGAAATCCAACATAGGCCACCAATAAGAAAGTAGCCAAGGAATCCATAAAAGAAGTATAAGCATAGAGCAAAAGATATGATATGCAAATATTTCATTTCTAGCATCATGTTCTCAAATGAACGGGTCCCACAGGGTGGAGCCAGCTTGATGGACCGCGCTTTTGCTCGGTGCTACCGAGGTCGGCAGACGTGGGAGTCCGTTTGGTATGACCCTTTCACACCCCAGGTGGGGTTGGGGGGGGGGGGGGGGAGGGCAAAGGCGTGCATCAACATTTTTTTGTGTGGGTGTGCCAGGTTTTCTATTTTACTTGGAATTGCAAGTCGTGATCCAGAGATCAGCCTTCGCAAACTAAAAGGAAATCAACTTCTTTCAAGTTTTCCATTGTACATATATTTAAGAAAAAAGACATTTTCTTGATTTGCCGTGAAAGGCGATTTTTTGGCATTTATAGCCGATTTTTGGCGTTTATAGCCGATTTTTGGCGTTTATAGCCGAATTACAATTCTTATCAATAATGAAAGACAAGAGTTGTGATTTCTGTCTCTTTTAGAAAAATACAAACTACAATGAAAAGCAAGAAAATGAGGATATAACTTCTCAGGAGATTATGGGGACCCGTTCAGATTGACGGTCGTAAGCCATATGTGGACTTTGCCATTGTTGACACCAAAAATGTCACTTTGCCTCTTCAAGATCCAAAAAGCTACATGAAGTCGCAACCTGCCATAAATAGGCAATGCTACTTCCAAAACATCAAATCTTGTTAGAACTAAACAAAAACTGCAAGATCCTTCAAGACAGCCAAAAGAGGAGTACATAAGAAGTTTCGGGCCATTTCAAAATTATTTGGCCTAACTTCGCTTCTCCGGCAGCTGAAAAGGAGGCTGCGAAAGCATCGGAGACACCAAATCTTCGATCAGAGCCTATGGATGGTATCAAAATACATCCAAAAGGCTCCACGTCAAGTTCCAAGTCAAACCCCTACATCAACCCTCGAACAGCTAAATCAAGCCTCTCGGCGGCGAGAACCACCGAGGCCATCACTCATCAGAAAGAGCACATGGACGGCTTCAAAATGCTTACAAAGGGCTACACATCAAGTTTCAGGTCATTCCGACAACATTTAACCATACTTTGACGCTCGGAAGCCAAATCAGGCCTCTCAGCGACGAAGCTCCCCGGGACCATGGTTTCCAAGACAGAGCCTATGGATCATCTTAAAATGACTCCAATAGGTTCCCTATCAAATTTCAAGTCAATCGGGCATCGGTTGACAGCACATCAAGCCGCGACATCTTCATCGCGACAAAAATAAGTCTAATGGTGATAGGACCACAAACGGCTTCAAAACTCAAAAAAAAAAAACCTATGGTTGGTCTTATTTATTGCTCAGGAGGCTTCACCCCAAATTTCAGGTCATTCCGACATCGTTTGACACACTTTTAGCTTCTGACGAAAAATCGGCAACTCTGAGCGACAAAGTCTTCTGCTTTCCCGAAAAATGGAAAACTTTGCACTAAAAAATGCAAGGATTCTCATCAAGTTTTCTACAGGGAAATCCGGCCAATAAATGATAAAAAATGTCAAGAAAAAATATATAAGAAAAAAGAATCGAAAAACATCAAAAACGGCCGCAAAACGGGACAAAAGGGGGGAAATTCCCCCCAGGGTCGCAGGGCCCAGGGTCGCGGCGACCATGGAGCCCGGAATCGTCGGGTTGGCCCCGGAAGGCCCATTTTCATCATTTTTCGTGATTCGAAGCTTCCAACTCCTGGGATTTTCCAAAATTCATACTTTTGAGGTGCCAAATCCTTTGACATCGGTCAAAATCACCGGTCAATCATCAAGAGTATCAAAATCAACATTGATCGCCAATCGGTCAACCAAAAAAGTGTGCCTTCTACCCGACCGATCGAGAAATCGACAGGACAGATGGCACCGACCCGCTGTTGGCAACTAATATCTGAAGTTACATGGTCATCCGATGTCGATCTGCATGAAGTTCCATCGATGATTATCGCCGGAAGAATCCCAAAACACGCGGCACTGCCCGCGACTCTTCAACTGTTCGGCGACCATTTAATGCGATTAATTGACTAACTTTATTGTAGTCATTAATTCATTTCTTTGGACAGCCCAATCAGAAGCAACCATCCAGGAGTTATAAGTCAATTGATTCATGGCATTTAACCCATGAAACTCCTCCCATCATGGCGATTAAAGGCGATTAAATGCCCTCAATCTCCTCTGGCCAATTAGAAGCCAAGAAAAAGAAGTTACAAAATAAAGGAATTAAATCCTGTAACTACTCCCATTATGCGGCTTAATGACAATAAAAGCCCATAAACTCTCCTAAATGGCTACCAAGAGCCTATAAACAGGAGAGCATCCCAAGCATTCCATATAGACTTCGGACAATCCGAAAATCCAGACAAAAAAAGGCATAAAAAATCTAAGAGAAAGAAAGAGAGAAAACTCTGCTGAAGTTCTGCACCGGCCACTGCTACAAGGTGACAAATGTCCCTTGGGGGGGTAACCCCCCCAAGGTCCTTGCCTTCTGTTTTTGCCTCCAATGGCTTAGACGTGGCTTTTCAGCCCGTCTACTTAGCTTTTTATTGGACATAGGACCTCCTCTTGGTCTTTGTCCTCTAAAAGTCTGAGGTTATAGCCAAGCCAAGCGAATCAAGAGCATCCTCTATTCTCATCTGCATGGATGATGGCGAAGTCCACATATGGCTTGCGACCGTCAATCTGAACGAGTCCCCCACAATCTCCTGAGAAGTTAGATCCTCATTTTCTTGCTTTTCAATATAGATTGTATTTTTCTAAAAGAGACAAAAATCACAACTCTTGTCTTTCATTATTGATAAGAATTGTAAATCGGCTATAAACGCCAAAATCGGCTATAAACGCCAAAAATCGACTATAAACGCCAAAATCGGCTATAAATGCCAAAAAAATCGCCTTTCACAGCAAACCAGGAAAATGTCTCTTTTCTTAAATATATGTGCAATGAAAAACTTGAAAGAAGTTGATTTCCTTTTTACTTGCGAAGGTCGATCTCCGGATCACCACTTGCAATTCCAAGTAAAATAGAAAATCTGGCACACCCACACAAAAAAAATGTTGATACCCGCTTCTTGCCCCCCGGGCGCGAAAGGGTCGGACCCCACGGACTCCCACTTCCGCCGACCTCGGTAGCACCAGGCAATGAACGCGCGGTCCATCAAGCTGGCACACCCGGTGGGACACGTTCATTTGAGAACACGATGCTAGAAATGAAATATTTGCATATCATATCAGTTTCTCTATGCATATACTTCTTTTCTCGATTCCTTGGCTACTTTCTGATTAGTGGCCTATGTTGGATTCCGCATCTAAAAAAAATGAGATGAGATTTTTCGGAAATTTCTCATTCTTTGAATTTATTTCCACTCTCTTTTCAAAATAAAAAAAATTAGATTTTTCAGTTTGGATTCAAAATTGAGAAACCTTGATCCTTTCCTATCGTTCATCATGCTTGCAGAAATGTTGAGCCTGTTCGACTAAGCTTTTGGGCCATCGTCTCTCTTCGATGAGTTCATTAAAGATCTAAAAAAAGTGCTCATCAGCACTCATGCTAGGTACTTGGAGGATGATTGTATGATGCACCAAGAGCTTAGTTGTAAAGAAACCCCTGAGGAGATTCTTCCGGGATCTCCTATAACATCTGTACCGGATCCTGAGACAGTAGATGAACAAGATATTCCTTTGAACACTCCGGAGCCTCGTCGTAGTGGGAGAATTTCTAGATAGCCAGAAAGATATCTAGGAGTGTCTTTTAAGACAGACTCTAAAGATCTGGTTGAGGATCCTACTAGTTATGATGAAGTGGTAACGGATATAGATGCTGACATGTGGCAGCAAGCGATGAAATCTGAAATGGATTCTTTATATTCCAATCAAGTCTGGGAACTTGTAGAAGCACCTGAAGGGATTAAACCCATAGGGTGCAAGTGGATCTACAAGAGAAAGAGAGGAGTGGATGGGAAGGTGGAAACCTTCAAACAAGACTGGTGGCGAAAGGATATACTCAAAAAGAGGGTATCGATTATGAGGAAACCTTTTCACCAGTGGCTATGCTTAAGTCCATAAGGATTCTCTTGGCCATCGCATGTCATTATGACTACGAGATATGGCAGATGGATGTCAAGACAGCTTTTCTTAATGAAAGTCTTGACGAATGCATCTATATGATCCAACCAGAGGGCTTCATTGCTAGTGGCCAAGATAACATGGTTTGTAAACTTAAGAAGTCCATTTATGGACTTAAGCAAGCATCTAGAGTGTAAGATCCCGACCCCAGTCCTTTTGTTTAGCTTGTTAAGTGAGATTTGATTTAGTTTGATCTTGTTTTTGAGTTTGATTGGATTTTTCCTTAGTCTTTGAGATTTTGTAGACCGTTGACTTTGGTTTGACCCGGTCCATATGATTTGTATTTTTATGAGAAATTACTTTTCATTTCTAAAAAATTCTGGATTTGAAATATTTCGACTCATTTGATGAAGTTTAACAACTTTCATGTTTTGATCATTTCGATTTGATACTCAGAAATCGCGTTTTTCGAGGAAAATGGGCAAAAATGACATTTTCACTAAATCTGTCCATGAATTTCGAAAATTTCAGAATTTGGGGAAAATATACTTTTTGGAAAGTAGATATTTCGCCGATCGTTTTTGTCTTCTTCGTCGTTTTCGTTCGGGGCCCGCAAATGTGAGTTTCAGCCTTGTGAAGATTGGGGCCCACAAGACCCATCTTATAAGAAGGGAACCCCTCTTCTTCTCCTCCATTTCGTTTCCAGCAAGGGTTTGGAGCTTGGCTCTTTCCCTCTCCTCCAGCACTTTCTCTCTCTTCTGAAACTCTCATTTCTTGGAGTTTTCTTGGAGGAATGATCTCCTAAAGTTCTCCTCCTCCCTCTTGGCTTTCCAAAGACCCTATTTTCAAGGATTTTGAGCTAAGGAAAACCCCTCACCCAAGCTTCTCTTCTTTGTTTGGATTTCTCAAGGTTAGCAATGGTTTTCTTTTCTTGAGATTCTTGTTCTCCTCTTCATTTTGAGTGTTTTCATCTTTCATGCAATGGGTTGTCATGGAGATTTGCAATGATTGGTTTTCTAGGGTTTCTTTTGAGCTATTTTGGGGGTTTTATGATTTTGGAGCTTGAGGCTATAAGAGGACCATCATAGAGTGTTTTGCATCTTCTCTTGACTTAAGGCAAGTGGATTTCCAATTAATATGTTGATTTCATTTATTTTGCTTCATATCATGCTATGTTCTAATCTCCCTATGTTTCATGGATTTCTTTTGTTTGAATGGAGAAATGTGGTATGTGATTTCACTTAGTATATTGTTTTATAATGAATTTGAAGTTATCTCCACTTTGGTCATCTTGAGAATTTGCTTTCCTCATGTTAAGTGTTTGTGTTCAAAACAAAGGAGAAAGACTTTGATTTTTAAAGTATTGTGTTTGCTTTAATGGATTTGATTAAGGATGGTGATTTGATGAGTTTGGAAGGTCAAGGAAGGGCCCAAAGGATCTAGGAACATTGTGTGAAAGATTGGGAATGGAAAAGATCTCAAAAAAAAATTGAAAAAAGAAAAAAAAAAAAAAAAGAGAGGAAGAACACTGCCGGGCTGGACTGGGCAGGCCCAGTCCGCTCGAGCGACCCACTGGCGCTCGAGGACAGCACTGCTGACCTCGAGCGACCACTGGCCTCGAGCGACCAGGCACTGCCTGACCCTCGCTCGAGCGACCCACTGGGCCGCTCGAGCGACCCAGCTACTGTCTGGGTCCGCTCGAGCGGACCTGGGTTCGCTCGAGCGAGGCCCAGCTCAGCCTGGGGCTGGTTTGGGCCCTAGTTTGGATTGTTTTGTGGGCCGGATTGTTGGGACTTCCTTGGGCCTGATTCAAATCAGCTTTTGAGCCATTTCAAATCTGATATTGGGTCGTCTTTGGGCCTGATATTGGACTGATTTAAAACTGGTTTCGTGGGCTTGGTTAAGGTTCAGTTTTGGGTTGTTTTAAAAATCAGTTTGGTGGGCCATTCAAGTTTGGTTTTGGGCTGTTTTTAAGACTGCTTTGTGGGCCTGTTCAGGTTAGTTTGGGCTGTGTTTAAAATCTGTTTTGTGGGCCTGGTTCAGGTTAGTCTTGGGCTGTTTTTAAAGTTTGTTTGTGGGCCATTCAAGTTTGGTTTTGGGGCTGTTTTAAAACCTGTTGGTGGGCCTATTTCATGGTCAGTTTTGGGTTGCTTCATAACTCATTTTTGTGGGCCATTAAAGGTTTAGTTTGGGCTTGTTTTAAAACTTGTTCCTTGGACCATTCAAGGATTTGTTTTGGACCGTTTTAAAACTTGTTCTGTGGGCTGGGTTAAGGTTGGTTTTTGGATTGTTATTAAGGATTATTTTGGACTCGGATTAAGGCCAGCTATGGGCCTGTTTTTAAGAGATTTTGGACTACTTGTATTACTTGGAAATTTGTGAAATGGGAATGATGTGAGAACGAGTGTATGTGAAATTACCCGGGAACCGTTCGAGTCTTAATGCGCACTTTATCATTTAAATATTATGGATTTTCATTGGCATCAAACGCACTTTTTATTAATTAATGTTTAAAGGTTAAATGTGCATTGAGATGGTTCCTTGGCAAGGCATTAAGTCATTCTCCACTGTCCATTCCATTTCAAGTCAGAAAAATGTATTTGTATTTGTATTTGTATTTGTATTTGTTTTCTTTGGTGAACTAATCTAAATAGCATCGATGATTTGTTATAAAATCATGTGGTTTTCCACGTTCGAAAGGATTGACCGTATGATTTTATACAAATCACCTTGATGCGTATTTGAACGGTTTACCATAGACATTCGTATGCTTTCTCCGATTCGATTTGAAAAGAGATTGGAGTATGTTTGTCACATTCGGGATTTCTTCGATGAGACTATTGTTTTGATAAGACTAGTATTTGAAAATAAAAACCTCGAGGCAAGACGGGGCCAGAGCTATGTGGTGCGAGCCCATGAGCCAAAGAGGCTATGATTCCGAAAACAAAACCCCGAGGCAAGACGGGGCCAGAGCTATGTGGTGTGAGCCCCTGAGCTAAAGGGGATTAGTATTATGTTAGATTTGTATCGGTTTGAGTTTGAAAACTAAAGGCACCACTAGGCTTAGGTCACCTTGTCGGGCTGATCACCCGGCTTGGGATCTTTAATTCGTCCGCCAGCTGCAGCTTGGATTCTGTCTGTACCGACCATGGCAACGGTAATTATCTGCCGGTCCCATTTGTATGGCTACGGTTCTGATACTTTTGATCTGCCGGTCCCATTTGTATGGCTACGGTTCTGATCCCATTTGTAGTACCACGTTCAGTGGCTACGCTCTGTCTGCTCTTATCACTTCGGTAATAGGAGGATTTAGCTATTTGTGGCCGCCTAGGTTTTATCTGCATATTACTTTAGTTTATGATTCTTGTCGGCTATGCTTTTTATGCTTTGATTTGTTTAATGTTTACGATATCGACCTTCATCGTATTGTTTCTACTGTTCAGTTTTAAATGTACTTCCAATTATTAAATGCTTCGCTTAGGTGGTTATCTTTTCGAGATATTTATGCTTTAGAGACTGTTCGTTTATTTGTCTCGATATTTATGTTCGGACTTTCGACCGTTTTAGCATGTTTTATTGTCATTATTGTTTAGACCATTTATCCGATTTTACGATGATTTCATCAGGTTTTATATATGTTCTTTTGTTTCATATTACTTGTTTATTCGCTTGCCAGACCATCGTGTCTGACCCTTATTTGTTTGGTGCCAGATTCCGCTCTTTAGGTTTTTAGGTGTTTGATCAGAGGAGGCGGTGGGACCGCCGGTCTGACGTGAGAGGCTGCCCGTTGATATCATCTAGATGTCAAGTTTGGCACCAGAGTTCGTATTGAAATGTTGGGGTAGTATTTCTGTTTAGTTGGATATTTTTGTATGGCTTTATCAGCCTTTTTCTTTTGGGTTTGCAACTAAGACATTTGTTAATTGTAATCTGAATATGCGGGAAATAATAGATTTGTTACTACCAGCTCAGTGTGTTGTGATTCATGGCTTGTGCCAGTCTTATTATGAGATGGCTTTATGACATTGGTTGCGTGCGACACGGAACCCGATGGCCACGGATTCCGGGTCGTAACACCATGTGTAGCTTCCGCGAAAAATATACTCTGATTGTGTTGGATTGTGATTATCCTCATTCACGCGGATCTTGGGAACTATAACAAAAAGTTTCAAATTATCCCAAAATTTCGCACCCCGAGATCGGTTCGCTGCAGGTCCCGGTTTCGGGGCGTGACATAGAGCATGGAACATCAAGTTTAATCAGGCAGTCAAATCCTTTGGCTTTGATCAAAACATTGATGAACCATGTTCGTATAAGAAAGGAAATGGGAAAGCAGTTGCATTTTTGGTTCTGTATTTAGATGACATATTACTCATAGGAAATGATGTAGGTTTATTGTCATCCACAAAGGTTTGGTTATCCTCTCAATTTCAGATGAAGGATCTGGGTGAAGCCAGCTATATCTTAGGGATCAAGCTTTTGCTTGATCGCAAGAATAAGATGCTAGCCCTATCCCAATCTTCATATATTGAGAAGATATTGGTCAAGTTTAACATGCATGACTCCAAGAAGGGCCTCCTACCTTCTAGACATGGAGTACCACTGTCTCGAGATCAATGTCCAAAGACATCTGAAGAGATAGAGACCATGAGGAGAGTTCCATATGCATCCGCTGTTGGAAGCCTCATGTATGCTATGTTATGTACTAGACCAGATATTTGCTTTGCCGTTGGCATGGTTAGCAGATATCAGTCAAACCCTGGACCTATGCATTGGACAGCAGTTAAGCATATATTCAAGTATCTTCGGAGAATGAAAGATTATTTGCTGACCTTTCGAGCAGATGATCTAACGCCATTGGCGTATACAGACTCTGATTTCCAATCTGATAGTGATGCCAGAAAGTCTACCTCAGGGTACGTCTTTACTATGTCAGGAGGGGCTATATCATGGAGAAGTGTCAAGCAATCCTGTATAGTTGATTCTACCATGGAAGCAGAGTATGTGGCAGTATCGAAAGCTGCGAAGGAAGCGGTATGGCTCAGAAAATTCCTGTTGGGATTGGGAGTTGTTCCTGCAGTGCATGAACCGATTGTCATGTACTGCGATAACACTGGTGCTGTAGCACAGTGCAAAGAGCCCAGGAATCACAGGAAAGGCAAGCACATTCAGAGAAAGTACCACTTGATCCGGGAAGTCATTCAGGACGGAGAGATAGTGGTGGAGCATATTGCTTCAGCAAATAACTTAGCTGACCCATTCACTAAGACTCTTACTGAGAAAGTCTTCACTTCTCATGTTGAGTCTATGGGTGTTAGGTTAGGAAGTAGTGATCTTTAGTGCAAGTGGGAGTTTGTTGGGATTGGTGTATGCCCTAAAGCCCACTAGCTGCACTCTCATCTTTTGTTACTGGATATTTACTGGTTATTTAATGGAATGACTCTTTTATGCGTAAACATGTATATATGTATGGTTGTGTAAGGCCCATTGTTTCTAGTAAATGAATTAGGTGTGTAGTGTCTACACACAGATAGGTCTAATTCATGGACAACTGAAAACATCATATTTGTTCATAACTGAGAGATGGAGCTGGGCACTTCATCTTGGTATAAGTTATAATGAGAGACTCTCCTGTATTCAGGGTGACTTACCTAAGTCATGGGAGGGCTTTCCCGGATTCATCTCATTAGTGCATATGCATTGCATTGAACAGGACCATGGTAGGTGTGATCTCTAAAATAGTACTATCACAGAGAGAGATCAAGTCACCTCATGCTACTGAGTGACCAGTGCTCTTAATCTTGAGCATTTGTGGATGAACTGACGAAGTCAAGTTCTTGTGCTTTAATTCACTATGGGTGAGATTCTTTTCATGGGTCAACAGCTCTGTGTTTTGGGTACTCGGACTTGATCAGTTGGGACGTGCAGATGCAATATAGAATCTATGCCATCTGATGATGGAATAATCGTCCCCTTAGAATTATCCGATTAATCATCAAAATCTAAGATCTTAGTATATGGATGTTCCATATGGATATTGAACTTGTGGGTCGCTCCTTGGATCAAGAGAATGATATTCGAATGATGATTATGTTAAGGATATGAAGTTCTAAGGTTTAGTTGTAATCGGGAAGGTTGATAGTACATATGATAACCTGACTCGATTATGGATGTTACATAGAGGGGCATTCAGGTCATTACACTTAGTAGGTCGAAGACAACCGTCATTTTATGACAAGCTTATTATATTATATATTTATCCTTGGAGTTCAACCATAACTCTTTAGTGGAATGAGTTAAGGTTAAAATGGTCTTAATGTTGCTATGGGTTTAGCATGGACATTTTGGTCATTTTGGGAGCCAATGGCAAATATGTCTTTTGGTCCCTTCTCTAGTCACTTTCCAAGATTGGCATGGTTTCCTAAAATGTTTAGATAACATTTGGTTGAATTATTTTAGTGGAAAAATAATTTTGAGTTTAAATTTAAATAGGCCTTTGATGGTATACATGAATTTAACTCTAGATAAATTATATGTGGGCCATGATGTGCATTATCATAAGGGACGTCCATAATAAGATTTCCATGGGTAAGGTTTCCAACTTTGAGTAGGACTCTCTACTTGGAAAGTTGGACTCCTCTTTGGATTAGTATTCTTATGAGAAGGTTTCCTTTTTGGATTAGGAACTTAAAATTAGTAAGTGTTCTACAACTAGGATTACTAATTGTATGGAAAGTTCCTTTTGGTTTCCTTTTCTAATTAGAGTGTTTCTTGAAGGAAATAAGTCTTTCCTTCTTGGACATCAATAAGAATTAGAAGAGATGACTTTGTGGGAAAGCTATCCCAAAGTTTCTATAAAAGAAACCAAGGACGTCCAACACTTTGTGAGACACTAGGTGAGCCACACGCCCAGCCCTTTGGAGGTTCTCTTCTTGATAGTTGAGAGCTTAAGGTATGAGATTTTTCCTTGGAGAAATACTTCTTGATTCCTAGATTAAGATCCCACCATCTTAGCCAATCAGATTTGGAAGTGAGATAAAGAAGAAGATCAAAGGCAATACTAGTGCAGAAAATTCCAGCAACTTGTTTGCTAATTGAAAGTCTGAGTCCGGGCCTTTGGATCTATTTTTTCAGAGATTTGAAGACTACAAATCTTTGAGGTAATAGTCTTCTTCATTCTCCTTTAATTATACACTTGTTGGTCATGAATTCATGGAGTTCTCATGCGATCTATATGGCTGATTTATGCTGGCCAAATCAGATTTTTTAAAATCTGTCATGTTACAAATTAGCCATGAATATCTTCCGCTAATTCAGATCTGAATCGCAGTTTCTTTCACTATCCACATGGAGTTTTTTTATTTGGTTTCTCTCTTAATCAGGATATAATCTGAGTCTAAATCTTTATTAAAGTTCAAAACACCCAACGTCGATCACAATTAAATTGGCTTGTAAAACTTGTGTGGGCCTGAAGGGTCTGTTCAGTCCTTATTGATCCTGCCAAGCCCAATTGGAATATGGGCTACTCCAGTTAACAATCACGCATTTGGTCCTTGAGATGATTTAATAATGCTTTGAATTAAAAACTTACCTTCAGCAAAAACTGATATGTCTGGATTCAGCATAAAAATAAAATTTGATGTGCACAGACAAATAAAACAAATTTAAGTATTTAACCATGAAAGGATGATGTCAGTCATCATCTTAGTGAGGAGAAGATGAGAGATTCCCGATCCAGAAGAAGCTATCATATTAGTTTCTTTCTATATTTTTCCCTCAACGGAAAAGGAACTATTGTAGCAGAAGGAGTTTGTATATAAATTTCCACAAGTGCATGGATCCTCTGCCCATTATCAAATCTCAGATGCATGGTTCCACGACAAGGTGAATTAAGTTCCAGTACAACTCACAACTGATATCATCAACTCACAACATTGCAACAATACCAGTCACAGACTTCATGAAGTTTTCAAAACAATAAAAAAAACTACAATTTAATTAGAAAAACAAATATACAAATGAAACATAGGAACATTCATCCTAATGTGCTTGCTCTTGATGATGTTGTTGTTGTTGTGCCCGTGGAACCTTTGATCACCGAGTCAAAAATAAAGAAAGATCAAATTTAAATTTAGTAAGTAAAAAACCCAAATAAGGCTAACATTGAATTAATTCGAATGTAGTTAGTAAAAAATGAAAGATCAGTACCCTCAATGGCCGCCGCCTCTATCATTTCAGTTGTATCGTCATCAACAATGACCTCCTCGCCATCGATAGTAGATACATTATTCAACCAACTTTGTGTACAAAGTAAAGCTTCAGCAGTTGTTGGTCGCAAAGAATTGCGACGATTTGTAATCACAAGACCTCCAGTACTGAAAGCACTTTCTGAGGCAACACTTGAAGCTGGGATTCCAAATAAATCTCATGCCATCGAAGCAAGAATTGGATATCTTTCATCGTTAACTTTCCACCAAGTCAATACATCCCAATCTACTATTGGTTTATGTCGGGCTTCTACCAAATACATATCCAATTCTGACTCAGCACCTGAATTTGGATCGTCAGATCCCTCACAAACAATGTCAAATAGACCTAAGATATCAGCCTCTTCGCCGCTAGACCGGGGAGCATTACCTCGAGATGTACTTGTCACCAAAGGCGCACCTAAAGCTATTGAATACTCTAAACATTTTTCTTAATAAGGCTTCAGTCTTTCCATACAAATCTTGAGCAACCCCATCATCAGTAAAAGCTTGCATCAATCCCTTTTTCACAACCTCTAATTTGCTCCTAGGATCAAGCACCAATGGCACGTACACAAACAAGTTCACTTTGTTTAAGTTTCCAAAGTACTCATCATATTTCACCATCATTTCAGTTGCAATGTCATTTACCAAACTTTTCGGGTTTTGGTTGGCATTCCTCAATAGATTTCGAATTTTACAAAATTGACCGAAGTATTGATTGATGGTGACATGAAGTCCCAGATAGAAGCGAGGCAGCAGTGAAAAAAGGCGTAAGGAATGGAATTAATTTCCTAGCCTTCTCCCAATCATCAAATCCATGAGAGCTGATAACAGTACTACTCTCAAAAGCCCTTCTATAACCTGCATCAACATCAAACAAACGATCAAATGCCTTTTCGTACTTTTCAGCCGCCTTCAACATCAAATAAGTAGAACTCCAACGTGTTGGAACATCACAGCGCAAACCTTGGGAACACTGGATGCCAATAGCTTCCACACACTCCAAAAAAATTTTCTGTCTTTTAGGAGACGATCACATGCTTAACTACAATTCTAATCCTTTCAATGGATGGATCACTCTTCTGTAGACCGTACTTTACCAAAATATTCGATACATGAGCGAAGCATCTAACATGAATATGTTCACCACCCAACACATGGTTAGTTCCATATTTTTTTTATCCAATCAACAGCAACATCATTTCCTCTAGCATTGTCAAGAGTGATGCACATTATCTTCTCTAGGCCCCAATCCTTAAACATTTGCTCAAGTTGCTTCCCAATGCTCTCACCTCTATGATCTTCAATGACTCTAAAACTAATGATTCTCTTATGCATCTCCCAACTTCTATCAATAAAAGGCGCCGTAACACACATGTAATTTACATTGTTGGAAGAGGTCCACGTATCGGTGGTGATACTTACTCTGCCAACATTGCCTTTAAAAGATGCTTTCAATTTATCCTTCTCTGCACAGTACAACTTGAACACATCTCTAGCAATAGTGATTCGAGATGGAACTTGAAATCTCGGTTCACAAGTTCTCATCAAATCTTTGAACTTTGCACTCTCAACCACATGAAATGACATCTCATCGCACACTATCCATTCCACCAACTTCTGCCGAATTAAATTTGCATCATAATTTTGGAGCTTCATTTCATTCTGAACATCCCCTTCATTCCCTCCAACATAAGAGATAGTATAATCGTCCATAGGATCTTCTTGTCATGGCCTATTCTTACAGGTTTTCATATGGCGTCTCATATTAGATGTGCCATGTTTACCACCTTCAACCAGGTATGTAACCGCACAGTAGTTGCATTTGGCACGTTTTACTTCCCCTTCTTTCCTCTGTAATTCAGTGAAGAAAGTCCACACAATTGATTTTTTCCCCTTTTTTTCCCCTCTTAGGTTTATTGATAGTGGAGGAAGTAAGACCTTCATTTCAACTTTCCTGACAATCCCCTACCCCTACAATCTCTTCTATAGAATCAAAACTATTGCTTGAACCCACACCCCTATCACCAATTGATGGCACTTCTTCCACAGCAGCAGCCTTTCGCTTAGACATCTACAGAATTTTGTGAAAAAATTATAATAGAAAGAAGGCATGTACAGAGAGGAAATAGAAGAAAGCTATGCAAATGATGAGTGTGAATGTCAAAGGAAAATGAAATTTGAATCACTGACCTTACAATTGCCTCTGTTGGATGATTTTGCTTGCAGACTGAAAATCAAACTAGTCTTTTGGTTGCAGACTGATATCTTCAGTTTATCATGAAATATTTTCATTTGAGGAAGAACCTGTAAGAACATCCAATGATTGAATATAGACATGTAGTTAGTCTATGCTACCCACTGGGCCTTTTAGATAAAAAAAATGATGTTAATTTCAAAAATCATATCCAATGGATGTTGTTTCGAAGAAACCACCTTTAAAGTTATGGAACCAGTATATAAGCAATGGTAAGACCTGCTATCATTATTAGAGAGGTTTAAGGATAAAGTTTGTAAGAACAAAAATACTTTAGTGTTATGTAACATGTTCCAATTACTTTAGGATGATCATATATGGACATAAGATTTCACACACACAGGTGGGTCACAACCAAATTTTGATCCCCAGTTCCCCATTAATTGACATGGCCCCAGGTGGACCCTGCAATGCTGTGTTTGCAAATTGCTTAGATGAGCATATGCACACCGGAAAGGGTTGTGTTACTTGTGAATAAACAAGGTTGAGAGTGAGATTGCATCAAATTATTTCACTATGCAGTATGCATAGATTGAATGGAATACACATGTATTCAGCAACACTGCAATGGAAAAACAGTTAACTTTAATGGGATTTGTTAATAAAAAAAATTGTAATGAATTAATGTTTTGGTCTTTTGGGTGATTCAATCATACTCATTAGCATTTCAATCAATAAGAAAATCACAAAATTATCTGAAAAACCATCCCTATTAAATCGCAACACAATCATGCCATATGTATAGACCAAATGAAGCCACATATAAAGAGGTTCCTGTATTTTGCTGAATCCCATCTCAATGGTTCTCCCCCACCTAGTTCTTTTTCAGCTTGTACAAGTAGAAACCCCCAAATCAACTGCACAGAGTCACAGACCATTTATATGATGGCCCACCATGCATGAAACACACATCAAAAGATGCCCCCCATGCGCCTGAGATCATCCTAATTCCTAAGTTCCTAACTCCCCAATTGCTGGCCAGAAACACAAACGACTAAAGAAAACAAAAATCCAACAATCGAAGCTTTTCAATTAGTGAGATTCCCTGCTGCACATAGGCAATCTATGATTCCAAATCAATGACTTGCTAGTAAATTGTAAATTTTCACCCCCCCCCCCCCGCGCCAATCGTTCAGTTCTCATTAAAACAAGATAAATAACATAATCAGATCAAAGAGTACTATAAATCATTTCAAACCCAATAAAGCATGAAAAATGAAAAGCAACAGCCATCAAAACATAATCGGATCCAAATGCATGCATCGATCAAAACATCAGCGAATTCTAAGCTCATGCAAATCTCTACGATTAAGAAATGATTAAACAAACTAACCTTCTTTTCCTGCCATGACTTATTGATTCAGATTACAAGAAATCGATGAATCGCTACAAACAAACATTATGCTTAAGAAAACAAAAAAAAAAAGAGAAAGAAACAAACAAACAAACAAACCAAAGTACCAAACAGAAGCATTACAGATTAAAAAAAGGAAAACAGAATGAGAAGATAAGAGAAGAATAAGAGAAGGATGATCAAATAAAAGGAGAGGCACAAAGGGAGAAAGAAGAAGGTGGTTTACCTGAGAGGCGGAAGTTGCTGTCGCCCGAGACGGAGAGCGATGAGGGTTTTTAGCCTAGGGTTTTTAGCATAGTTGAGAGTTGAGAGTTGAGACAGACCAAGATCTTTAGTTTTTACATTTTTTTTACCGGGTTCACGGGTCACCCGGTAACCCGACCTGTGAGACCCGTTACCCGGTACAGACGATCATCGGGTCGGGTCAGGTCGAACACCGAAATTCTACTACCATGACCCACCCATTTACCTACAGGTTGGGTAACCGGGTCGGGTCAGGTCACGGTTAATTTTGTACACCTCTAATGAGAAGTGTCTTCTTCAAAACTGGATATCTGGCATGTGAATCTGTGACTTCATTAGCTTGGGAGAAGAGAAATCTAATTGCACTCTCAATGGGGCCTGTTCTTTTAGTGTAGTTTCTGACAAGAATTTAGTGTGTTTGGGAATTCCTGGAGATGTGATGGGCATGTTTCTTCACCACAATTCCAAAATTCCAGTCACCTAAAAGGTCTCAAATGACCTTTGGAATTCTTGAAATTCCAACCCCTTTGCTTTTGCTGGAATTTCTGGATGCTCAAGTGCAAATGAGGATTTAAGAATTTCACTTGTCTGAGAATTCAGAAATTCTCCAGACAAGACTTCTCTAAATTCCAGTAAAGAAACAGGCCCTAAAAATACTTTCTTATAATGAAAGTTTGTCTTCATGCTTCTAGTTGGATTGAGGAGTGTGATCCAGTTGATAACTTGTTGAATCCCCTTCTTCCATGATAGGCCTGCAGAAAGAGTTATAGTAGATCCTCAAACTCTTCCCTTAGAGATGCAGCACCAGCTTCAGTGTCATTTCATATGCATGAATTCTCCTTTGGTGTCAAACATCTTAAGCTTCATTGATCTTTAATCACTGTGTTGGCCGCTTTTCTCTCACATTGAAAGCGATGGGCATAAAGATTTTGTGAAGCAACAGTTGCAGAACTGATTTTTTTTTCAACAGCAAGTTCCAATACCTTCCAAAAACTCATGTGGCAGCATTCATGAGATTACAGCTTGCGGGGTTATCAACTCATTCGAGGGTGTAAATTGGATTAACTGTGCATTATCTAAAGTTATTCTTTGATCTATACAACCTGAGAAAAATTGAATAATGAAAGCAGTGAAAGGACAAAAAGTAATCTGAAGCTTGGGGGTTTCCAATCTGGTTATTTGTTTGAGCTAAACTCATACTTGTGATGCAGCCATGCAGGCCAGTCCCATGGCTGAGTCCAGAGTCCAACTGGGCTGGCCCATGGATTCATTGGGCCAACAGACCATTTTGTCCCAATTCTTATTACCCCTGAAGTCAACCCATTTTCCTATCAAGCTCTTCCAACATATCCCAAACCTAGTCCCCGCCTGCGCACCATTTGACCTATGCAGATCATACCCTAAATGATCCTACAAATTAATCACTATTACATTCCATGCACAATCTCAGTATCCTTTATCCTACCAAGCACTGACCCCTATCTTTGCCCAAACCAAACCAAGGATCAAAATAACAGTTGCGGCTAGTGTAGCTGTTAGTGGCCAAAATGCTATGTAGGGGGCGATATATAGTAGTTGTGGTAACACAACTTTAGGAAAGGCTATTGAGGAGAAGAAATAGGAAAAATAGTGTTTTAAGTTAAAATTGCTTGGCTCTACTAGGGTTTTAGACTGTAGCGCCGCTATTTTCAAAATGGCATAGCGGCCTCAACTGCCATGGCTGATAATGCGGCCACTACACTACATACTACTATTTTGAATCATGAACCAGGCTCTAATGAATCTCAATACTTTGTTCCTGCCCCTGTACATCCTCAATTTGGGACCAAACTTCCCTAAACTACTTCAAATGGCCCTGATTTGAAACCCAAGTTGATCCCATTCCTAACCCTAATCTTCACCTACCATAACCCAATTTCCCAAAACTCCCTCTAAACTAGAGTACTGTTTGAACCTAAAATTACAGAAAACAGTTCCATGCTTGATTTACTGACCAAAAAAAGGAAATCTACTTGGTTGTTCAATTTTGGCAGTCCATTCTTACCCAAAATCCATCCAAACCAGTCCCATGTCCACCCATTTTCAGTCAATTTTGGCTCCCTCTAATCCTTTTTGTATCCACACTTATCCGAACCTTACTTGATCCCAATCTCAAATGTCCATACTCAGAAGAGTAACCAACCTCCAATTTACCATCTAATTTTTCCAAATTCTACCAACCTTTTGTCACTTCAAGGTCTTATAGTTGTTTATCACGACTTTTGTCAGTGTTGATACGGCTCTATAGAGTTCAGTCCCTTATATTGTGTTGATCCTGTATCCTAAAGTGTCTATTCTCTTTCAAGAATCATTGGTATATCTTCTCTTGTAAGTTCTTCTATTCTTTCAGCAACATGGTTTTAAGAATCGGCCAGAGTCCGAGTCAAGTCCCCCAAAAAACACCCATGGAAGAGGGACAATTTTCACACGCACACACTTCATTTCACAAATGTTGTGAGAAGATGTGGGATGCTGTGGGGTCTTTCTTGCATTGATTTTTGGACAATCAGATCAATAACTGGAGTACTATTCATTGAACTTAGTGAAAACACCAATGCATCCACTTGATACCACTAAACTTCGTCCTTATTGTTTAAAACATTTGTCTTAATTTTAGATTCATAGGTTACCATTTTTCTATCTTTTAAAGATGTTTTCTATCGGTTGTACACAATTTTTAAGGATTCTTGGTCTTGATGTGACTCGGTCCAAGACTCGGCCAAATAAACTTGACTTAAAGGGAACCGAGTCCCCCACTGAGTCTGAGTTTCACATTCTTGTCTAGCAAGTTTGAATTTGACCATATTTTATTGAGAATGCATAGAATCTATTGGAACATTCAAAAAAGAATCAAAGAGAGAGCCAAGTCCAACATCCAAGAGAAGGAGCCGCCCATGCTGTTTCCCGATCACTTTTCTAGTTTGTTCATCATGCATTAAACAACCAGAAGAAGATAAATGCACTGAGTATCCACTATCAACAAGTTCACCAACAGAAATTAAAATGGCTAACAAATGCGGAAAGACGTTGGGAGGAGAAACTGATGCTGAGTTAGTTTTAGGGTATGAATTTGCGCTGGACGAAGCCTACTTGATGCAATTTGAGCATCCCAAGATGGGTCCTCAAGGGTCCCGACATATTTTGACTTAGTATTGAACTTAACAGTCCATATTTCAGCTTAAGAATAACGTCACATGGACTGTTAGAAGAATTATGAACAGAGCAGTGGCTGTTTTACAATTTTTACAGAAAAAATCAGAAATCAAAGGGGTCTCATGTGCGACTGTTTTGCACCTGGGTTTAGTGCGTCAAAGCTGACCCAATCCAAGTTAAGGCCTCTCTAGGTTCGCCTGGGAGCTCACTAAAAGATACTGCAGTTTGTTTCATCAAGGGTGGGTCAGGTGGGGCCCATAGCCAATCTACTCCAAAGTGTCTTGGACAACCATATTTCAGGAAGATGCTGATTTTGATTACTTCTTTTAATAATTATTGACTGATTTTGAGTAGGAAACTATTGTAAGGACTTCTAATTATAGGAGTCTAATTAGTAGGACTTTCCAAGGGTTTTATGTATTCTTGGTAGCATTATATAAGGAACAGTAGTCTGTCATTACTGTATATGCTACAGTACCGTGAATGGTAAATTACAGAAAAACAGTAGTTGCTTTTGTTTTTCTTCCTTTTTTCTCGTGTCATGTGGATGTTAGAAGATTGAGAAGGCTTTAAGGTGAGTTTGGTGGTTTTTTTCAGCATTGTTCCTTCACCATTAAGTTTCTAAAATTTTGTTTTCTCTATTGCATATTGGTGTAGTTGTTGTAATATTTCTGGTTTTGGTTATCTTGTCCCTAGAAGTCCAATTGCATCAAATCGGTAATGCGTCAGTTGGTATCAGAGAGAACGTCATGAAGACATCGGTCGGGGTTTGAATATTAAAATGGAAATTCCTGAGCCGAGTATAATGGCATAATTAAAGGCTATGAGTTCTATGATTGTCTAAACATAGTTGCAAAAGTATTTGCATACGAAGATCATACAAAGATTTGACTGATCACAAGAAAGTCAAGTTGGTGTTTATTAAACTTCGTGGAAAAAGCCGATGCATGGTGGGAACAGCTTCAGAAGTCCTGTCAACACATGGGAAAGTCGCTGATCAATTCGTGGGAGAGGATGAAAAGAATACATGAAGGGGTATTTTCTTCCTCCCACATACAAGCAAACACTTTTACGTGGCTGCAAAGTCTCCACCAAGGAAATTGCTCTATAGATGACTACATGGAGGAATTCCAGTATTTAGTGGCCCATAATGATGTTATGGAAGATGAAGATTAGCTAGTGGGGAGATATAAGGGCGGGTTATGATCATCCTTTTATGGAAGGCGATGGCTTACCATCCTTACTACACATTGACATAAGCAATTCTGCAGCGACTGCTATTGAAGGATCACATTGAGATTCCCTTGTCTAGGACATCAATTCCAAATCGACCAACTCAGATGGGTCGACGAGCTCCTAATGCAGATGATAAGGGCAAAGGCAAAGCGGCCGTCTATTGCTTTAAGTGCAATGAGTACAGTCACATATTCTTAGAATGTCAAAAGAGGGGAATTCATGTTCCTGAATGAGAAGAAGAATCAGATGCACCATCCTATTAAGTGGATGATGATCATCCCGAATCTGATAAACTCGAGACCGACGACGACACTATCTATGCTGTTAGAGGTCAATCTTTGATGATCCATAAAACATTGTTTTCTCCGAAGACATCTACCGAAGATGATTCGCTTCGCACTAGCATCTTCCGCATTACATGCACCGTTAAGGACCGCAAATGCCACTTGATCGTGGATGGGGGTAGTTGAAAGAATGTGGTCTCGCAGGAAGTCGTTGACAAGCTCAATAAAAGTACCCGGCATTGTACAAGCTTTCATTGTTCAAGTGCGGCAATGAGCTACCAGTAACTTGTAAAGCATTAGTTTCATTTTCAGTTGGTGGGAGATACCATGACGATGTGTGGTGGATGTTGCCCCCATGGATGTTACTCATATTATTGGGTAGGCCATGGCAGTATGACCATGGGACACTTCACGATGGTTATAAAAACACATACACCTTCTAGAGAGACAATGCAAAAATTGTCCTTAGGCCTACTCATGAGAAAACTAATACGAAACTTTGTTAGGGGACGCAACTAATTTCTCAGGTGATATGTGATGAGGAAACTCAAAAAGAACAAATTATGAACTCTACTAATATGTGGAAGATGATGTTGACAATGTTGAAGATGAACTAGATTTACCTCCTATATTTGACGAATATGTGGAAGATGATATTCAAGAAGTGAAGTTAGAAAATCGTATTTTTGGTCCGGGACACAGTTGAACAAGAGGTCGTCTCCAAACTCAAGTAGCGCCAAAATTTATTTCAAAACCAGAGTACAATCTACCACTTAAGAAGGCTGCATCCGAATTTGTGCTCAAGCAAGAATGCAAACAGCAGGTTGTGGCTCTTGAAAATCCTCTTAATGCTGAATATGTTGATCCATTGTGGGAAGGAATACAACGGCAAGAAGAAGCATCCGGACTGGTTCGTGAAGTTGCAAGTCAGGTTGAGCTCAATTCCTACAGCTGCAGTATTTAGTATGCAGCAACATGGAGACAATTTGAAGTCAAGGCTAGATATGCAAGCTTCTCTATAGAAGTGTCACAAGAAGTGAAAGCGTTGACACAAATGGCAACACGAAGATGCAAACTCGAGAATGATGCAGAGATAGTTTTAGAGTATGAATTTGCACTAGCCGAAGCCTACTTGAAGCAATTGAGCATCCCAAGAGTGTCCGCGAGGGTCCCAACAAATTTTGACCAAGTATTGAAATATGAACTAGAACCCAAATAGTTCATATTTCAGCTTAAAAATAACATCACAGGGACTGTTTGAAGAATTCTGAACAGAGCAGGGGTTGTATTACAATTTTTACAGAAAAATTCAGTACTCAAAGGGGTAGCACATGCAGCTGTTTTGGAGCCTGAGTTTAGTGGGTCAAAACTGACCCAATCCAAGAAGTTAAGGCCTCTGTAGGTTCACCTGGGAGTTCACTAGAATGTCCTGCAATTTGTTTCATCAAAGGGTGGGCCATGTGGGGTCCATAGCCTATCTACTCCAAAGTGATTTGGACTACCAGATTTCAGGAAGATGCTGATTTTGATTATTTCTTATAATAATTCTTGACTGATTTTGAGTAGGAAACTATTGTAAGGACATCTAATTATAGGAGGAGTCTAATTAGTGGGATTTTCCTAGGGTTTTAACAGTAGTCGTCATTACTGTAGATGCTACAGTACCATGAACGGTGAATTACAAAAAAACAGTAGTTGCTTTTGTTTTCTTCCTCTTTCTCTTGTGTTGTGTGGATGCTAGAAGATTGAGAAGGCTTTAAGGTGAGTTTGGTGATTTTTTTCAGCTTTGTTCCTTCGCCATTAAGTTTCAAGATTTTTGTTTTCTCTACTGCATATTGGTGTAATTGTTGGAATATTTCTTGTTTTGATTATCTGGGCCCTACACAGTCCTATTGCATAAAATTGGGACTGCGTTTTTGCTGTAGGTGTTGGAATATTTCTGGTTTGGGTTGGGCCGTAGACAGTCCGATTGCAGCAATTCGGGACTGCATTATTGTGTAGTTGTTGGAATACTTCTGATTTTGGTTATCTGGGCTTAGACAGTCCGATTGCATAAAATCGGGACTGCATTAGAAATGGGTTGATGTTCAGGTTGTAATGTAAATCGACCCTGTGCCAGCAATGGATAAATGTTGGCCATTGGTAGCCGTAATCATTTCATGTCTGGCATATGGTCGAACATCACTAAGACTTTGCTCCATGGAAGTCACGTGCTTAGAAGCACTAGAATCTATAAACCATGGGGAAGGTAAGGTGAAAGGGTAGTGGTAAGAGACTAAGAGCCGTGTGAGTAAACCTTGAGGAAGGTGAAAGGGCAGTGGAAAGTGAGCATGAGTGTACCGACTACTGACCAGAAACACCCATGGAGGTGAAGGCGAAGCTGCTGAACTCTGTATCATATCCTGAATCTGATATGGGGTCAACGTCACAGCAGAAGATGAAGTGCTGGCAGTCTCATCTAAGTGGATTTGAGCTTGAAGAGCAGTCTATATGTTCTGGTTGTCTTGGCGGCTGATCATTTGTTTCCCAACAAAGCTTTCAATCTTATTGTTCCTCTTATATATTAGATCTTGCTGATAATCTTTGGTAGAATTCTCCTTTATATGTGCATACATTGATTTGCTTATAAAATGAAACAAGGATTAGGACTTGTGAATGGTTGAAACTTGAAAGTCTAATACTAGCACGTCACTGCCTTACAAGCTCACTTTCAGTATATTCATTTGCATTGTTTCATACTCTTCAGGATGACCCAACAACCAGGTGGTGGCTTCAACAGCTCGTACATAATGTTAGCCGAGCAAACCGGATGGCGGCACTTCAGGCTGCAGGACTTGGTCATATGTTAGGCACTTAAGATACCCAGTTCGGTTCCAGGTAACCACATGGATGTCATTAAGGCTACCTACAACTATTGTTAATGCTTGGTTTGTTATCTATTAACCTTCCTTTATGTTGATTGCTAAATACAGCTCAGTTAATTCTTCGTAATTGTAATATTTGTCTTCCGTCCCTCATTAGTACAGTCAAAAATAAAAGATGAGTGTTCACGGTGTCACATCTCATTCATATATAAGCTGATTGGAAGCCCAGCTAGTAATGGTTGTGAAACTGTCCATCGTTGACTTGATGCTATACTTGGATATGCCTAGGATCAATGATAGGGCTTGCTAGTCTGATGGCCCTCTGGATGGTCCATAACCCAAATACCACAGTGACTCTTTGGGCTGATAATTTGGAGTTCAGTTTCCAACCAGGACCAAATAGAAGAATATTTAAATAAGTCGTTACCCACCTGCCGCTTCTCAGTATAATCCTTTTATACTGTAAAGCTATTTTAATACAAGTTACCATTTTCAAAAAAAGTATGGCTTCACTATTTTCCTTACCAGTCATCACATGCATAAACTACCCATTGTGTCTCTTCCCGTGAAGCTTCAGTATGATCATACTGCAGCTATTCATATTTATTACCAATCTAGTACATCAGGAGCAAATGAAACATGTTGAGGCAGATTGTCATTAGTAAGTAAAAGTGATGCATTGGGAGAAGTTATATTGTGCTCAGAACTCACAAGACCAGCTTGCAGAGTTTTTTTCTGAAGGATAAGTAAAGATTGTCTTCCTTGTATGTGAGGCAAGTTAGGCATGATTGACATCCATGCTCCAACTTGCAAGTGAATCTAGGAACTAATTGTGAGGGGTGGTATGATATGTTAAGCAAAGGAGGTTTTCAGAAGTTGCAGCTTTTTTTTTTTTAAATTCGTGAGAAGCTATGCACATATTCCCTTCTCTTTATCTTTTCTACCTTTATATTCTTTTAGTTGGCTTCACCACAATGTTTCTTCTCCTCTACTTGGAGGTCAGGCATCAATTTATCAATGTTGATGTCATTCAAATGACTATAAAGAGAGCAATTTTATCCAAAATGTTTTTGACATAAATTTTCTGAGGCACGATAGGCAGCGCTTGACGGCGAGATGCTCCAATGTGCATTATATGTGGTGTGTGGTCTTTCATTTCAAATTAAAAGACTAATACTCATGCACATAACCCATGACTGGAACTCACAGGGAATCATTTTGGTGGCTATCAAGAAAGAAGGTTACTGAAGATGGATGCCGGTTTAAGAATGCATAATTAAGTGGCATAATTCTTTTTTCTATAAAGAAAATATGGTATTAAAATTCCGTAGTTGAAAATGTGGTGTGTGAAAGAAATTGCTTGGTAATGCATTCATGGATCATGCGAGGGTGTCATGTTACTTGATTCTTTTGTTTGCACAGACCCTTGTCAAATATAACTCGAGAAGCATTGTAAAGTATGCATTGGAACGTGGTGGATCTTTCTTAAGATTTTTTGTTCCATTCCATGCTTGCATCATTGGTTTCTTAATGGTCATCATCCTAAGTGACACCTTTTTTATGGGAAAATCCAAGGGAATGTTGGTTTCAGCTATTGGTTAAGATGCTAATAGTGGCATATGTCCGTTGCTAATCGGGATTGTAGAAGTAGACAAAAAGTTATTCCGGGGATGGTTTCTTTGATTGTCAGTGACCATTGATTTGGAGGTATTGTCATCATGACAGGCTAACATATAGGAACATTCTCCATCCAATGGCAATACCATGTGGGAGAAGATGGGATTGAAATTGAATCCAGTCCTTCCTCCCAATGACCTCAGACCATGGGCATCCTAAAAAGATCCAAGACAGAAGATCCGAACTCGATATTTTGGTCTGACCCTGTTGGAAGTTGGGTCCATAGCAGAGAAGAATTTTTTTTTAATGGAAAACAAGTAAATTTTATTAATAAAAAAAAGATCAGATTTCACAACAAAGCAGATAACAACAAACAACAAAAAGAATAGCATAAGTACAAGTGCATTATATGCCAAAACCAACAACCTACCCAATTACAACATTAAATGGGGTGGCTTTATCAACCTATTGTTTTTCCAAATAATAGAAAGATCTGTAGAGAGCCCGATCAGTGAGAATCTATTGCTTGCCATGACTTGGTTGCACTAGAGGTGGCTCTGGATCTCTTTCTTGAGGCATCCCATTTAAATGCATCTAGTTCATTGCATGTGACACAAAATACATGTATCTCAAGGAGTCCATGCTCCTTGACATGTATAAATCAAATATTTAATTCAAAAAGTTCACCCCTCAATCTATAATTGTTCATTTCATTTCTTCCTTTTGTCTATTTTATAGTTGATATTTCACCATTGTGTGGGGAGATTTCCAGAACCACAGGATTACGCTAATCACAGCCATCAGATGAGACTAAGCACCCTCACGTGCCATCCGCGTGCCATCCACGTGGCACCAAGCTCACCCCGGCTATCAGGGCAGAAGGTCCGGCCGAAGTCAGGCAGCTCCGGGCCACTAGCGCCGAACTGGCCCACCCCGGGCGCCATCTCGGCAGGGAGCTCCACCTCGGCTGGGCCACCCCGGATGCCATTTCGGCAGAAAGCTCCACCTCGGCTGAAGAAGCCGGGACGGAAGTCGAAGCAAGAGAGAACCTCCACTTGCGCCCCTCATCCCCCACGTCATCGGGCACGTGGAGAGATAGGGGCACGAGTTAGTGGGACAGACACGACATCCAGCCGCTCACAATCTTCGCCATATCCTGACAGGGCGGCATCCAGCGGCTGAGGCCACATCAGGGCAAGGCCCGAGGGCAGATCCCACGATCCCCTACCGCCAGAGGCGTCCAACACGATCTGGCCCAACAAGACGCGCATTAAATGCGACGTGGGCTGATCCGACGCGCATTTAATGCAGAGTGGGCTGGATTGGACCGCATTTATGGCAACGTGGGCTGATCGTGACTTCCCAGTCGAATCACGAGACCCACACCACGATATCTCCCAAAGATACGTCCCAAACTCTATAAATAGAGGCTCAAACCACCATCAAAGGTACGCACAATACAACTCAGAGAGCTGTTACTCTGCCTCTCTTCTTCCTCTCCTTCCATTGTTCCAGTTCATTCACTGACTTTGGCATCGGAGAGCCTTGCGCCGCCCAGGCCAGGGTCCTCTGACCGTGTGTTCTTCCCTTTCAGGCTTTCGGACGGCACCCAGTCATTCCCAGTCATCATCATCATCGGATAAGTCCTCTAAGGCACCTCCTCATTGTGGGTCATTATTTTCTGCACCTACAATTGGCGCCGTCTGTGGGAAAGTAATATCCCAACCTTCCCAAACCTTCTCAACCTTCTTAACCTCAACCTCTCAGAAGCCATGCCTCCGAAAGCTAGGAAGGGCGTAGAGTCCTCGAGAGCAGCGCTCGAGCTGCCACCACCGTCGACGGACGTCCCTCCTCAAGGGCGCTCCCGCACGGTGCACGGCACGTCTGCAGGCGAGGGCCGCTTAGGCTCTCAGCTCTTTGTCGAGTTCCCCCTCCAAGAGGGACTCGAGGCCTCGATCTCAGCAGAAGAAGTCATGCCGCCCAGACGCGATGAGCGTCGGCATGAGCGTCCTCGGAAGGACAAAGCCGTGGCCGTAGGAGAGACGCACCACGTTCAACCCCCTGCCACTGGAGAGGTTCTCGAAGCCCAAAATGCTCTCTTCCAGAGGCAAGAGTAGCTGATTCGCGAGCTCCAGCAGCAGCTGAGGGCAACGCAAACCGCCTCCTTGAGGCAGGTCTCTGAGCCTCAAGGGAAGAAGAGGGACGCCCCCAGCAGGGCAGCCCAGCTTCCCCGCGAGGACCTCAGAAATCATCTGGACCATAAGCGTTGCCAGATTCGTGACGAAGGCTCGAGCAACAGCCGGAGTCACCATAGCCGCGATGGCCGAGCTCATAGCCATCGCAGTCCGAACCACCCCAAGCGAAAGCCCAAAGCTCAGACTCCAGAGAAGGACGACGAGCAGAAGCGGTTCGACAAATGCGTCAGGCTAGCTCTTCAGCACAACCTGGACATGCGAGACCAGAAGCAGGTCTGTGGCCACACTGATCTAGGGGGCTCGCCCTTCACAAAAGAGATCAAGCGCACCCCCTTGCCGAGAAAGTTCTCCGTCCCGCGGTTCGTCCCCTACGACGGATTGTCCGACCCATCCGCTCACCTTCGACACTTCTCCCAGAAGATGTCTATCTGGGGGAATGAGGGTCACCTGAACTGCAAAATCTTCTCCTCCAGTTTGGGTGACCTCCCCCTGAAATGGTTCTGTTCTCTCCCGGAGAAGTCCATCTCGAGTTGGAAGGAGCTCCAGCTCTCCTTCCTGAAGAAGTTCCAAGCCTACACCGTCATCCCCAAGAAAGAAGGGGACCTCCTCGCCCTAAGAATGAAACAGGGTGAGACCCTCGCCATCTTCGCCCAGCGATTCTGGGCGGTTTACAGCCAGATCGAGGGCACCAGGGAGGAGATAGCAATCTACGCCTTCCAGCATGCCCTGATCCCCGGCCACGACCTGCGGAAGGATTTGGCCGGGGACCCCCCAGAGTCCATGCCAGGATTGATGTCCCGGGTCAAGCGCTTCATCGCCCAGGAGGAAGACGAGATCCGAGCCCGGGATCAGGACGGGCATCCGGAACCCGAGCATGAGAGCAACCAGCCTCGGCAGAGAGGCGGGAAGCCCTTCCGGGAGCAGGAGCCCAAGCAGGCTTAGGTCTCCAGTTCGGCAAAGCCTGCGTCGTCCAGGTCTGGGGGCACCTGGCAGCCCAGACCTCCCACCAGCGCCAGTCAGAGCGTCAACGTCGTCTTCAAGGAGCCGATCTACCGAATCCTGACCAAGATAAAGACCAAGCCGTTCGTCAAGTGGCCTCCGCCCTTGAGGAATGAGCCCGCCTCCGGCAGCCTGAGCAAGCTCTACTGCTCTTACCACAAAGGTAGCGGGCACAAGACCGAGGACTGCAACTCCTTGCAGCGGTATCTGGAGAAGTTGGCCGAAGAAGGCCACATTCCAGAGTTCATTGAGGCAGGAGATGCTGGCGGCAGCAGGGGCCGAGTTCACCAGAGCGTAGCCCAGGCTCCAGACAGTGAGGATTCGGAGAAGATCATTACGTGATCCAGCTGGCGTCCTCAGCTCCTGCTTCCCGGGGGAGTTGGCCCCGAACTGGCATGGCCCGTTCAGAGCAGTCTCACTGGCAGGAAAATCCAGCCTACAAGCTTGAAGACTTGGAGGGCAAGCCGCTGCCGAGACATAGCTTTCGCCCCGTCATCAATCTTCAATTTCTAAAAGATGTAATGAATCTCTGAATCAATGAAAATAGCTTTCGCCCCGTCATCAATCTGTCATCTCTCTTTGATCGACTTCGGCTACAAGGGTTAACAGCCCTGGAAGAGGCCTCGAGTTCGGACACTCGGCCAATTCCTAAACTCAGGGTCTTCACCCATCTCCAAGGGTTAACAGCCCTGGAAGAGGCCTCGAGTTCGGACACTCGGCCAATTCCTAAACTCAGGGTCTTCACCCATCTCCAAGGGTTAATAGCCCTGGAAGAGGCCTCGAGTTCGGACACTCGGCCAATTCCTAAACTCAGGGTCTTCACCCATCTCCAAGGGTTAACAGCCCTGGAAGAGGCCTCGAGTTCGGACACTCGGCCAATTCCTAAACTCAGGGTCTTCACCCATCTCCAAGGGTTAATAGCCCTGGAAGAGGCCTCGAGTTCGGATACTCGGCCAATTCCTAAACTCAGGGTCTTCACCCATCTCCAAGGGTTAACAGCCCTGGAAGAGGCCTCGAGTTCGGACACTCGGCCAATTCCTAAACTCAGGGTCTTCACCCATCTCCAAGGGTTAACAGCCCTGGAAGAGGCCTCGAGTTCGGACACTCGGCCAATTCCTAAACTCAGGGTCTTCACCCATCTCCAAGGGTTAACAGCCCTGGAAGAGGCCTCGAGTTCGGACACTCGGCCAATTCCTAAACTCAGGGTCTTCACCCATCTCCAAGGGTTAACAGCCCTGGAAGAGGCCTCGAGTTCGGACACTCGGCCAATTCCTAAACTCAGGGTCTTCACCCATCTCCAAGGGTTAATAGCCCTGGAAGAGGCCGCGAGTTCGGACACTCGGCTAATTCCTAAACTCAGGGTCTTCACCCATCTCCAAGGGTTAACAGCCCTGGAAAAGGCCTCGAGTTCGGACACTCGGCCAATTCCTAAACTCAGGGTTTTACCCATCCACATGGGTCTACGCCCTGGATACAGCCTCGAGTTCTTACACTCGGCCGAATTCTCAAAGTCCTCGGGTTTTGAACCCACGGGTCTACCGCCCTGGAAAAGGCCTCGAGTCCACACTCGGTCGTTTCCTAAAGCTCCGGGTCCTGGACCCTTGAGAAGGCCTCGAGTTCGGACACTCGGCCGGATTCCTAAGATCAGGGTTTTTACACCCCTCAAAGATCATTGCCGAGCTCACGCTTCCACAGCCGAGACCAACGGAGTGATGACTCCACTTCGGCACAAGGCAGCTCGTCTCGGCCGAAGCCAGCCATTTCGGCCATGGATAGCTTTTCAGCACTCAAACACCCAAGAATGCAGGTGTTTCAGAACAGTGCAAAGAAAGAGAAAAAGAACTCAAAAGCATTGTACGGAGTTTGGATGATCACAGAATTCCTCCTCTTTATTCATTGTAAACTGCATCATTACAAGGGTTGCAGAACAGAAAAGAAAATACAGAAAGGAGGATCCCAGTCCTCTAAAAACAGAAAAGCTGAGAAGCAAAAATTTTACATAAAAGGAGACAGAAGTGTAGAGGAGCGCGGCTACTGTAGTTTCGGCGACTCGACCAGGTCGATCACCGTATCTGCCGAACCAGCAGCTTCGGCCGAACTAGAAGGGGCGTCAACTGGTACCTCAGCCGAAGCAGGGGCAGAAGAGGCATCACCTTGAGGCACGGCCGAAACATCGCTGGCGACCGGGGCATCGCTCAAGACCGGGGCAGCTGGAGCAGCAGCAGGAGCAATTGCAGGAGCTTCAACTGGGGCACTTTCGGCCGCAGGAGCGGAGCTCGGCTTTCGGGCAGGTCCCATACAGGATGGTCTTCGGGGACTCCCGCGCGTCTCAATGCGGCCAGGCATCCTTCCTCGAACAGGATGGTGGTGATCTCCTCCACCTGCTTCTCATACAGCTCAGAGGCGTGATCCACCCCATCCTGGAAGGCGGACTGGGCCTCGGACAGAAGAAAGGCCTTCTCCTTCTCCAGCTCGGCGTTCTCCTTCTTCAGCCTCGCTGCTTCGGCTCGCCCAGCCAGCACTTCCCCGCGCAGCCTCGTCCCCTCAGCCGTCGATTCAGCCTTCAATCTTGCCAATTCCGATTCCACCTCGGCGATCTTCTTGTTCCTCCTCCACCCCACTCGCAGCTCGGCGTCGCCTAGCACCTACCTCTGCACGACAAGCAACGAGAGTCAGCTCGGCATCGCCGAGATCAAACAAGGCAATAAAGAGAAAATAAGCGATGTTTACTTGGGACAGCGCAATCAATGAAGAGGCGACGCGTGGAACCGTCGACTCGCTTCCCAGTACAGGCATGACAGAGCATTTATCGCTTCAGAACAATTGAAGCGACACCAGACGACGATCGCCGCATCCCCAGACGGATTCTTCTAACTTTCGACCACTAAAGGCTAGGGCGCTTAAGAGGTCAAAAGCTAGGGGGCAATTGTGTGGGGAGATTTCCAGAACCACAGGATTACGCTAATCACAGCCATCAGATGAGACTAAGCACCCTCACGTGCCATCCGCGTGCCATCCACGTGGCACCAAGCTCACCCCGGCTATCAGGGCAGAAGGTCCGGCCGAAGTCAGGCAGCTCCGGGCCACTAGCGCCGAACTGGCCCACCCCGGGCGCCATCTCGGCAGGGAGCTCCACCTCGGCTGGGCCGCCCCGGATGCCATTTCGGCAGAAAACTCCACCTCGGCTGAAGAAGCCGGGACGGAAGCCGAAGCAAGAGAGAACCTCCACTTGCGCCCCTCATCCCCCACGTCATCGGGCACGTGGAGAGATAGGGGCACGAGCTAGTGGGACAGACACGACATCCAGCTGCTCACAATCTTCGCCATATCCTGACAGGGCGGCATCCAGCGGCTGAGGCCACATCAGGGCAAGGCCCGAGGGCAGATCCCACGATCCCCTACCGCCAGAGGCGTCCAACACGATCTGGCCCCACAAGACGCGCATTAAATGCGACGTGGGCTGATCCGACGCGCATTTAATGCAGAGTGGGCTGGATTGGACCGCATTTATGGCAACGTGGGCTGATCGTGACTTCCCAGTCGAATCACGAGACCCACACCACGATATCTCCCAAAGATACGTCCCAAACTCTATAAATAGAGGCTCAAACCACCATCAAAGGTACGCACAATACAACTCAGAGAGCTGTTACTCTGCCTCTCTTCTTCCTCTCCTTCCATTGTTCCAGTTCATTCACTGACTTTGGCATCGGAGAGCCTTGCGCCGCCTAGGCCAGGGTCCTCTGACCGTGTGTTCTTCCCTTTCAGGCTTTCGGACGGCACCCAGTCATTCCCAGTCATCATCATCATCGGATAAGTCCTCTAAGGCACCTCCTCATTGTGGGTCATTATTTTCTGCACCTACAACCATTATGGCATTTCTTTGCATGTGAGGTTTAGATCTTTTGTTGTCGTAGAACAGTGTTAGTGTTTAGGAGAATAATTTTCTGCCATATTTTTGCATTTATTTCTAAATACCATTTGTTTTGCAGGTCTGGAAGTGGTCTATCATTGGCACTCAAGGTGGTACTGCTCTAAAGAATTACACGTGATGATGGATGGACTTTGCATACATAGAATATAATTTGGATGTGGAATAATTATATGTTCTTCAAGTTGTTTATTACTGTGTTTAAATGTGGATGTTTATTTGACTATGATAAGGTGTTAAAGTTATACTCTATGGTCGTGATTTAGGGATGGACATGTTGTTAGTTTTATGGTCTTAATACCAGCATATGATGTAATAAATTGATTCATTTCTTTATTAATCAATATATTCATGCTTTCCATTTCATGAGATGAATGGTGTTTAATTATATACTTGCACATAACCAATACGAATGACATAATGGTTCATGAGATGAACCGGGGTCCATAAGTATACTAAATATAATACATGTGTATGGATGAGTTCCACATACGGGAGACATGTATAATAAATCTTATACTTGAATATCTTCACAACCAGTGATGAGACTGGACATCTCATACTGACAAGGTTGCAGCATTTTGATCACTATGAGATAGTGTGATTTGTCTCGATTATCAGAATGAAAGATTCTGGATCATAGTGCTGGTAGATTGGATGTATTGAAGGACCATGAGAAGCACCTTATAAATACTGTCTTTATATTAAGGTCTGCTCTCATAATTCCCTAGCAGTAAGCTCTCAATCCTGAGACATTAATGATCTCAAGTTTCTATTTATTCATTTGCTTTGAGTCACCAATGAGTGAGGCCAACTGTAGGTCAACACCTCGGTGATTTGGGTAAGTGGTAGTAGAGCTGTGGGAACATTCAATGGTCAAGATGGAATCTATCTCTAATATCCCCTCGTGCCAATTAATGGATTTATCATTGGTAAGTGTACACCCATTCCGATTAAGAGTTAATTGGAAATGTACCATTGATCATTATAATTAATTGGGGCTCAAGGATAATAAGATATGGATCTAGTTTGGAAGACAGGTCCAATTGATCCATGGATATTGATGGAGGGGCCTACTTGTGGTAATAGGGAAATTTAGGGTCTTCTATGTAATTTCCTAAGACTGGAGTTCAATTGCATTTATATAGTGAAATTATTTGCAATTAACTGTGGGCCCGGATTGCACATGAGATGTGGGGTCGCGTGTCCCAGTTGGAGCCAGCTTTCTAAGGAATCCCTAGTGGTCCCCACGCTAGCCCAATCATTAGACGAATACTCATTCTAGTTGAACTCTAAAAGGAAAGTTACTATTTCTATTTGAAGTGAGACTTCTAATAGTGGTAGTAGTATGTTTCTAATTATTAATGGAAGTGAGACTTCTATTGTAATTAAGAAAGAGAAGAAGGTTACTAATTAATTTGGAAGTGAGACTTCTAATTAAATTAGTAAAGAGTAGTTTGCAAAAACTATAAATAGGGACCAAAGGGGGCTTGGACGTCCACCCTTGGAATTCACGCCCAGCCCCCTTTGTGCAAGAGTTGCACATCTCTTCTCTCCCTCTTCTAGTTCTTTTAAGTTCCTAGTTGTCTTCTCTTGAAGATCCCACCCATCTTCTTGAGAAAGAGATTGTGATTCGGGTAATAGCGTGGAAGGCCATTGGGTTTTGGAGAAACCTATTTGATTCGCGAAAGGGTTCGTCATCAAAGAAAGTAGCAAATTCTCCATTAGAGCACAACCGAGCTCCAAAGGTATAATCTATTTTCTTCTAAGATATAGATCTTTGTTGCATGTTTGTTATTGTTTTTCTATCTCCTAGATAGATTATATTACTGATCATGATAGATGAGATAGAGGGTTTGCATTCTGGAAACATTGATAGCCTTATGGATAGTTGGTCCCTGTATCAAGTGGATCAAAAGTTTTGAAACCTATGCTAGAGGCCCACCTAATTTCCAACACATGTTTTAGGTTTGATGGATTATTTGGATGTTAATGTTATATTATCTATTTATGTCTCCTCTCAATTTTTTTTTTTTGTGATCCTAGTGGCTTCAAAGTGATGCTTTAATTACAATGCACTACTTTATTCTCACCTATGATGCCTAGATACGGATATGGATACAAAACTGATATAGAGATCGGGGATACGACTCCTAACTTTTGAAAATCTAGGACACGAATATGGGTATCCTAATTTTTTTCTTTAGATCACTAGCATTTTTTTTATGGTGAGAAGTAAAAATATTAGAAAAACTATATGAAGTAAAGGACTTTATAAGAAGGATGTGTTAAACTTGGCCCCTGGAAGTATCAGTGTAGTATTAGGTACTAATACAAGTGTCGTATCAGTACAATACGGATACGTTGGGCCTGTACTAGTATCCGGGTATCATAGCATATATGAGGAATCCAACATTTAAATCAAATATTAATTTTATAACTCATAAAATACTATAAATTTGCATATAATATCCAAAGTTATTAGAATCCTATGATTCGTATCCCGAATCTTAATGAAAATGATTCTATCTTTGTAATGAATTCCATTTGCAAATGAATCTTAGGATTCAATTGTGAATCCTATGATTCGATACTCATTTCATCAAATCTTACGATTCAAGCGATTGGGCTAAGCGATAATGGCTACAATCAATAGTTAATATTAATAATCTTTTACCATTTTCTTTCTTTTTATCGCTTGTATTTTTAAAAAGTTATTTAGTAGTTAACGGAACCTCGTAAGAATTTATTGCGGCTTAGATAAGGTTTTTAAGATGAATAAAGAATATGCATTTAACTAAAGCATTCGACTGTACACGTATGGTGCTTTTCTATATCTTTTCTTTTTCTAATCTTTTTTTTTCTTTCTTCATGAACACTTTCTTAACTTTAAGAGATATCCTACTATGTACGATTGGTGGTTTGGAATTTATTTTATTTTTATATTTTGATTTTCGATAATAAAAAAATTATATTGATACTTTAAACTTATTTAACTATTTGTACATCATTTATTTCATATATATTAATATATCTCATGATGTTCTTGATATGATTGTATGATAGACTTACTTGTTATTATATTTATACTACTGTAAATGGGAAAATGGATGGTTATGCATAATTACTTTTTTATTATTTTTTTATTTTTTAATTATTTTTTCATTTTATTAGAAAAATAAAAAATCCTATGATTCGCTATTTGATTTGATTCAAGGGTATGAACGATTTGCGATATGATTTCGATTTTGAAAACTATGATAATATCCAAGGTACGTCATAAATCCAAGAAAATCGAGTATATTAAATATAATAAATATTAGTTAATACTCAACCTCTATAACAAGGTCTGTGGTATTCGAGGATCAAAATAGCGATTGTGGTGAGTGTACTGGCCCATGGCCAAAATGCAATGTAGAGGTTGCGACGATACGTAATGGTGTAGCGGTGTGAATTTATTAAGTGGTAAAAAAATTTGAATCTCGTGTGGCGGTCAATCTTGTATTTTTTAGTGATTTGGAACCATATAGGAGAGACAACTTTAGGAATAGCTATGGAGGAGAAGAAATAGGAAAAATAATATTTTAAATTAAAAATGCTTGGCTCTATTAGGTTTTAGACCGTAGCAACGCTATTTTTAAAATAGCGTAGCGGCATCAACTAATCCTAGGGGCCACTATTTTTAACCATGGGAGTATTACATTAATGAAGAGGATCATTTCACTTATAAGCCTGAAAATAATGAATAAAAGTGAAGGTTATTATAACGCAGCTATTAATTGATAATAGTACTCATGATCAAAGGTTGGAGTATCTGATGATGGTGAGAAAAGGCAATAGGAGTTTCTTGAGGTAAAAATGATGATATCAACTACTTGTAAAGCGTTATTTGGATGAGCATTGAGAGAAAAGTGGGTAGGTGGTTAAATCTACAAGGAAAACTTAAGGAAAAGGCTAGTGTATGTTACAAAATCATTGTTCTATTTTTTTAATGCTAATTTTTTTATTAATTATGACCGAACTCAACCATTCAATAAAAAAAAAGACCAAATTGTAGAAAATAAAGAGAAGGGAGCTTTTGTAGTTGTGTAATGTGAGCTTAAGTGTTTTTCACCCTTGGGAGCTAAATAGCTGGATATTCGTGCATGCCCATTGTATTCGTGTTGGTTCAATGCGACGCTTGTATCAATACTCGATATTGGACCAATACTTTGAAGGTACTAGTTTAGCATATCCTACTTACTAAGTCCATTGTTTTATAGAGTTTGTTTAGTTTTCCTACTTTTCTACATAAAAAAAGATGTAAGAAATGGTTGTACAAAATGATAATTTCATTATTTTAGAAATGTTCTAAAGAAAAAATTAGGAGAATCGTGTCTGTAACAATGTCCTAATCTCTAAGATTTCAAAAATTACAGTATTGTAACTTGTATCCTCGATCCCCGTGTCCAATCTCTGGGCATCATAACTTGGAAGTGGGTTAGAATCTGGGGTTTGTTTTCAGTCGCAGTAGTTTGTATTGTTTTCTTTGGGTTGAATTTCCCTATACAAGCGCTTACTGAGGATCTGCAATTGGAGTTGCTGCTCCTATAATGTTAACCACTCATGCCCCACCTTGTAGGAGAGGTTGGGAGTGCATAGCACGGCATGTAACCCATGATGATAACATAGACATGCCCCACTTTTATATGGATAATGGTTGGAGTCTACCCAAAATTGACAATGGGGGAACACCAGTGGATCGTGATTCATGTAAGTTGTTTTTTTCTAGATTCATGGGAAGGTGACAGAAGTGTTTCAGCAGCGATTATAGCCGTACAGCTTATTTATTTGGCACACGAAATTCTCAGTGTTCATAGGTGATGCATATAATGGAACACCTTTGCACCCAAATGTAGTAGTCGGGGATTTATCCCGCCTTGTTCAAATAAAATCTGTTAACATTAAAAAAAGAAGAATATACCAAAATGAAAAAAAAAACTATAAAGCCGGGAAAAGGTACTTCATAAAAAAATATTAATCAAACATGTAAGTCCATGTATCAGAAGTAAACAAATTATAGATCTAGAATTAAATCAATTAGTAATGAAATTTATTTAAAGAAATAAAAATTATATAGAAAGAACAAAAGGAAACAGCCAAAATATAAGACTTCCTACAGATGCATTAATCTATGCTTTTGAACAATATTAGATTGCATTTGTCCCCAACCCTAGCCCAGCTGATTAGGGACATGGGTTGAAGCAAGAGTGTGCAAAGCTAATGATGTAGGCCCTAGTATTAGGGCTCGCATGGAAGTGCCGAAGAACAATCAACATGCCGAAGCGCATGTTCGAATACATTTCAAAAGTCTCTGTAGAGGCGATAAACGAGGACGCAACTCAATGGGAAAACTCAACTTTAATTAATCAACTCTCTAAGAATTAAACCTCTTACAAAGCATATAAATAAGAAAAGTAAAACTTGGTTGCTAAGAAAACCTAATTTAGGAAATAAAATAATAATCCTAAGGGAATTTTACTAAATAAGTGTTCCTAAATAGGTATTAGCCAAATTTAAACATAAATACACTAAAACACCCATTTTGGTGTTCATACACAAAATTTGGATGCCTTTACCCCTCAGTGTGCGAACGACATCGTCATTTCATTATACCCCTAAAAACTCAATCTAACGATTTTCATTCTCTTCCCCAAACTTTCTCCTCTCCCACCTTTTCTCTCTTTCTCCTCCGCTCCCTGCTCTCTCTTTCCCTCTTCTTGCACTTTGGCTTCTGCTCTCTCTTTCCCTCTCCCTGACATTGCAGTTCCTGATCTCTCTTTCCCTCTCCCTCTTTGCTCCCTGCTATCTTTTTCCTTCTCTCCGACGTCCCGGCTCCTACTCTACCCCTCTGCTCCGTGCTCTCTAAGTAATTCCGGCCAGATCCTCCGACGGAACTCCCGACGACTGCTCTAACATTATCTTCCATTTGAGATTTTAGTGAAGGTGATTTTTTCGGTTCTTCTCTCTTCCACATTCTCTATTTTCTTGTTTCCTTTTCATTTTTAGTTTCTATATCTATTGGAATTGTGGGGTTCTTGAGAGGGGATTTGGTTTTGGGTATTTGCAGACAAATGGTTGTCTGGAAGTTGCAGCCATGGAAAAAACCCAAATTTGAAGAAACCTCTTATAGTTTATTTTATTTGCAGACAAATACAAATACTGTTATAGTTGCAACCTCTTATAGTTGCAGACAAATACTTGTCTCCATCTTTAGAGAGCTGTAGATTGAATTGATAGAAACCTCTTATAGCTTATTTCATTTCCAATACTAATTTAATGAAAGGAATCAAATGTGTGGGAAAGTAGAGCTCCACATCGTCTTTGTTATGGTAGCGGGTAATTTGGTGCCGACCTCAATTTTTCGCAGCCATTCAGAAATCGTATTCACCACGATGCGAAGCTTGAAGAATATGTTGCTGTTAAATATCTAAAGACATTTCTGATAGTGGTCTCATTGTAACACTCAAGATACTAGTGTTTATGATTGACCAATCCTTGATAGAAAGAACAAAAAACAAACTTTGTATATGTAGCGGGACATATGGGAAGGTTGGGAGTTTCCAATTGTCTGATGGTGGGAAGGTTGTGAATTTTACAACTAGCTCTCTGTTTTGGGATGGGGTTTAGTAAGACCCCGACCCGAGAGACCTCGATTAGTGTTAATTAAGTGGTATTTTAGTTTTAAGTGTGTTTGGTGGTTTTTGGTTAAGTTAAGGATTAGAATAGCTTTTATAATAGCTTTGGAGAATCTTGAGAGCCTTCTTGATTTGTGGGACCCTTTGGGGGTTCTTGTTACGGATTTGCGTGAGCTTGGGGGTTTATTCATGATTTCGTAAAATTGTGTTTTTAATCCCATTTGACTTATCTTGTTAATCCCTACAACTTTCATGTTGACATCGTTCCCATTCGAGAGCCCTAAACTTGACTTTTCTCAATTTGAGGGCAAAACAGTCTTTTTACCCAAAATCTGGACACGATTTTCAATGTCACCAAAACCCGCAAATGTACATTTTAGAAACTAGAAATTTCGTCGAACAACTTTGGCTTCTTCGTCGAATTCATTTGAAGCCCCGAAAGCCATGTTTTTAGCCCGACAAGAACTTTAAGTAGTGGACCCCACTCCCATTTGCTATAAAAGAAGAGCTTCCCCTTCATTTTTCCCTTTCCTTGCTCATTTCCCATTGAAGAAGAAGAAACTCAAGCCCTAGGGTTTTCTCCCTTGCTCCTCTTGCTCTCTTCCTCATCAATCACCACTAAACTCTTATCAATCAAGGAATGGACTCCATGATCATCTTTCTCACCTCAAGAACTTCCCATTGGTACCATTTGTGAAAGCATCCATCACCATTAGAGCCTCTTTTGAGCTCTCTCTACCTATTTGAAGACCTTGCAAGTAAGCTTTTGCTTCCATCTCCTAGATTTACATTTGTTTAGCCTTTGAGACTCTCCATCTTCTTTATTGGAAGTTTTCTCTTTCTTTTGATTTGGTTTTTGATATTTAGGGTTTGTATTTAGGGGTTTTGTGTAGGTTGGGTGTGTTAGCTTGGAGAGGTGATTAGTGGCTTGATTTGCTTAGCATTGGACCTAAGGCAAGTGGATGAATGGGTTGACTTCAGGATTTCTTATAAAATTAGGACTCTTATTAATTGCTTTCACCTATTTTGTCTTTATGAGTCTTAATGGTTTTGGAAATATGCATATTGATAGGCTAATCTCTATTAATTGTTTTCTTGAAAACATATGCATTATTGTCTTGTTAAAAGATTAATTATGATCATTTATGAATTTTCATTAATGGATTTGCCTTGCATTGAATGAAGTGAAAGTGATTGAGAAGTTAATGTTTGGATGGAGTGGTTGTTGGAGGGTTGAATGATGGATTGAATGGGGTTTAAATGAGGTTTTGAGACCCTCAAATGTATGTATAAAAGGGTGCCCAAAAGAGTATGAAAGGAGGAGAAGAAGAGCCGAACTATACACAGAAAATAGGTTTCTGGACAGTTCGCTTGAGCGACCTTGACACATCGCTCGAGCGAACCCATCACAGAACCTTGTTGGCTCGAGCTAACCTCCTAATCGCTCGAGCTAACCTGATCCGAGCAGGTCCGCTCGAGCGAACCCCAAACAAAGAGTAGTTCGCCCGAGCGAACTTCGCAGTCCGCTCGAGCGAACTGTTTGTCATGCCCGGATCAATACTTAAAGACTTGAAACATTGTTTTTAGGCTTGGGGAGGTACTATTTGGAGCCCCAATGCAATTTAAGGACTTGTAGGGCATTATATGAAGCCCCAAGGAAGGAGAAATCCCATTATGGAGATTCATGGAGGATTTCTAGACTTGTCAATGTGTATGAGGATCCGGAATGTCCCTAAATCTTAAAGAGTACCAATTTATATTATGACCGACATACGGGACTCTATTCACACTGATCCAAATCTTGAAACCTCGATGTTTAGCCCGGAAATGTATGAGGACCCACTCGTATTTGATTTTAACCAAACTTTTACTCTTGGATTTCAAACCCACGTTATGTGACTAGACTTGCCCTGAGAGTATTGAAAGCATTGTTTTAGCATATTGCTGATCCGTTTATGCCCGTCCCGATACTAATGTGTTTTGTACCTATGGGTACCCCGCCCCGTTATGTGTATTCAGTTGTTTTGATTTTTCGCATGTTACCTATGAGTCGGCACCACTAAGCTTGGATAACCTTATCGGTTTGATCCACCGGTTTGGAGATCCCCCTTCTGTTATACCAGCTGCAGCATGGGTCCCACCTCGCCCCGATATACCCGGTTCGCTACCGTGGTCCTGTATAGTATTATATGTATTTATATTTAATTGTTGACTCTCCTCACCTTGTGTGACAGAGGTCAACGTCCCGATGTGCTCTCATCACTTTAGTGAGAGAGGATTTAGCTTCGTGTGGTTGCCATCTTGCTAGTTCCCGAATCATTGTTACCTTACATGTTTTATTGCATATGTACCTCTTATAAATGATGTATCCTTCTTTTATGAAATTCATTATTTATCTAGGCTTCATTATATTTCCAAATGTATCATTGTTTTAAATTATGGTTATATCTTTTCACCCACCTGCCAGACCGTCATGTCTGATCCATTTATTTTGGTACTCAGGTCCCGAACCCCTTGCCATTGAGGAGGAGCCTGAGGAGGCGGTTGATGAACCACAGCGAGTAATCAGTGGCAAGCAGACGATGTCATGTAGACATCCGATCTAGCTTTGAGAACGACACTTTTGGGTTTATTTATTTGGTTGGATTGGTCTTTGTTGACCATTATTTTTGGGGCAATTAAACTAACTGATCTTTTGTATAAACTTTAACTTTACTTTTGGGAAATATGCTAATGATCATTGCTCATTCTAATATCTTGTCATAACAAATATAAATCAGTCTTGCCTATGGAATGGAATGGTACAATATGATTTACTACATGCTTCCACAAATCTCAAATGTGTATTTGATATGTTTATATGTAAATGAATGGGATGTGTAATCCTCACCGCAGAACCCTGTGGGAAATCACGTGCACGGATAAATGTTTTTCATAATTCATTGTGCGGATCAGCCAACTAAGAGATGCACCTGGCGCTGCATCATTAGTCGGATCCCGTATTAGGCTCATAACTCGGTCCGGGGTCGCGACAGGTTTTGGTTCCAGATGCATTGTCAAGTCAGGTATTTTGTGGGTGTGGGTGTGGGGTGGGGGGGGGGGGGGGGTAGGGAATGAAATAGTCATTGTGTGTGAGCATCGTATAATGCTATGGGCTAGTGAAAATAATAATGCTATTGGCTAGTGTAAATATGGGTGATCAGATTGGAGGAACCAGTCCTCATTACCAAGCAGGTACTGATTCTTCTGGCTCTCGGGGTTCCTTTCTTTTGTACGTTTGAAACAGTGATATAAATGGATTGAGTAGAGTTTATTACTAATTTGAGTGATTGATAAATCTCTAATCAAATTCCGCAATTAGAACTTATATTTAGTAATCAGCCTATGCGCCCTTGTCACGGATAGCCTTGGAGATGGCACTACTCTAGTAGTAGTCTGGGGAAGAAAAGCAGCTACCAAGATGTTTCAATAGAACTTGGAAATGAGCTAGTTTGCCTTGGCATAGACTCATTTTGGCTCTTTTCCCATTTTCCTCATACTGGGATCGTAGTGTTCTTGTCGTTTGACCTGTTGCTTCATTCAGTCTTTCATTAGATTTTCTTATGGCGAGGTTTTTAGTTGAATTTGATTGTCTCTTATGGGTTTTGTTTCCATTCCCTTTAATTGTTCCTCTTTGTTTCTTCTATAAATTTTTCCTCGTGCTTATTTTATTTCTATGGTTTTGGCTTGGGAATTGGCTGCTTCGGTTTAGTTTATTTTATTCCCAATACTAATTCGAAGAAGCAAGGATCTCACCCATTTGATCAATGCATTGTAAACAAACAAGTTTGTCTCCCAAGAGAACTTAGAAGAAAGAACTCTTATTCCAGACCTTAATTTAATCAGCTCTTATTAATCAAATTAGAGTTACCAAACGGCCCCTATGTTTACATACTACACTGTTAGAGCATGTTATGTATCATAGACTTGAAATCAATTGCTCTCCCCTGACTTGTTTTCCTATTTAATTTGCATTGTTTTCCCAACAAGTTTATACATCCTTAGTAAGTAATTACCGCATTTGATGTTCTTTTAAATATGTTGTTACGGGTCAATGGACATGTAGATTGTGGGGACACCATGTGCAGGTTGCATTGACAATTTGATTGTTGGTGGCCTATCAAACATTATCTTAGAACTTATAAATAACAGTAATGAAACTGTAAACATAAAATATATGTTAAAAAAATACCCTAGGTGAATCCCCATAAGACTTACACATCGTCTATGCATTTCATTATAAACTTATTGCCAATTTGTTGTTGGAGAAAAAAAAAAGGCCGAATAATCTGAAAATCAGCATTACGATATCGTTATCACGAGACTTTGTCAAATATAATCTGAGTAAGATTGTTATATCTTTATCCATGTTTATGCATCTCAATATAAAGTATATCATTAATTACTAGTTGAAAAAACAGAATCGTATGAGGAGCTATAAATGGTGGTAACGATACAAATGCAGTCACATAACTCAAGTTCTAACCAGCCAGCTAGGAAGTTCTAGTATATTTTTTCCCACAGATTCATTTTTTGCTATTCTTAACCTCATTTTAGGGGTCTATGAATTGAAATGAACATTGTGTTGGGATTGGTGTATGCCCTAAAGCCCACTAGCTGCATTCTCATCTTTTGTCACTGGATATTTACTGGTTATTTAATGGAATGACTCTTTTTCTATTTCTGCATGTATATATGTATGGTTGTGTAAGGCCCATTGTTTCTAGTAAATGAATTAGGTGTGTAGTGGCTACACACAGATAGGTTTGAGTCATGGACACTGGAAACAACAAATTTGTTCATAACTGAGAGATGGAGTTGGGCACTTCATCTTGGTATAAGTTACAGTGAGATACTCTCCTGTAATCAGGGTGACTTACCTAAGTCACAGGAGGTCTATCTCGGATTTATCTCATTAGTGCATATGTCATGCATTGAACAGGATCATTGTAGGTGTGATCTCTAAAATAGTACTATCACTAAGAGAGATCGAGTCACCTCATGCTACTGAGTGACCAGTGCTCTTAATCTTGAGCATTTGTGGATGAACTGACGAAATCGAGTTCTTGTGCTTTAATTCACTATGGGTGAGATCTTTTTCATGGGTCAACAACTCTGTGTTTTGGGTGCTCGGGCTTGATTAGTTGGGACGTACAGATGCAATAAAGAATCTATGCCATCTAGTGATGGAGTGATCGTCCCCTTAGAATTATCTGATTAATCATAAAAATCTAAGATCTTAGTATATGGATGTTCCATATGGATATTGAACTTGTGGGTCGCTCCCTGGACCAGGAGAATGATATCCGGATGATGATTAAGTCAAGGATATGAAGTTCTAAGGTTGAGATGTAATCGAGAAGGTTGATAGTGCCTTTGATAACCTGACTTGATTATGGATGTTACATAGAGAGGCATTTTCGTCATTTCACTTAGTAGGTCGAAGACGACTGTCACTTTCTGACTAGCTTAAAATCATATTGAATATTTGTCTCTGGAGTTCAACCATAACTCTTTAGTGGAATGAGTTAAGGTTAAAATGGTCTTAATGTTGCTGTGGGTTTAGCATGGACATTTTGGTCATTTTGGGAGCTAAGGGAAAATATGTCTTTTGGTCCCTCCTCTAGCCACTTTTCTATATTGGCATGGTTTCCTAATTTGTTTAGATAATATGTGGTTAAATTATTTAGTATAAAAATAATTTTGAGTTTAAATTCAAATAGGCCTTTGATGGCATACGTGAATTTAACTCTAGCTAAATTATTGTCTTGTGGGCCATGGTGTGATTAATTATCATGTGGGTCGGCCATAATAGGAATTCCTTGTGTGAGGTTTCCAACTTTGAGTAGGTTTCTTTACTTGAAAAGGTTAGACTCATCTTTGGATAAGAATTCTTATAGTAAAGTTTCATTTTTATTTTAGAAACTAAACGTTAGTAGGTGTTGCACACCTAAGGTAACTAATTGCTAAGTTTATGGGATGTTCCTTTTTATTTTCCTTTTCTAATTGGAGAGAACTTAGAAGGAAATAAATCTTAGCATTGTATTTCCTTTTGGGGCATCCAAGAGGATTAGTAGGAAAAGGTTTAAGGGAAAGAAATCCCTAGGTTTGCAATAAAAAAAAAAGGGGATATATATTCCCTTGGCCGTCCACACCCAAGATTGCACATGCCCAGGCTTCTTCTTCTTCTTCCTTGAAGTGAGCATTAAATGTGAAGTGAGCATTAAGTCTGGTTTTTTTTCCATACATCATAGTTCAGAAAAATCCTTCAAGAAATCCATATTTAGATCCCACAATCTTAGCCAATCAGATTTGGAAGTGGAATAGAGGAGAAGACTGAATACATAGTTGCTGCAGAAAATTACAGCAACTTGTTTTGCTGATTGCAGATGTGATATCAGCCCTCTTAGATCTTTAATTTCAGATATTTGAAGTCTTCATATCATCAAGGTAATAGTCTTCTTATATCTCCTTTGATTATACAATTGTTGATCATGAAACCATGGAGTTTTTATGCGATTTATATGGCTGATCTGCGCTGCCCAGATCCTTTTTTAAAAATCCATTTTGTTACAAATCAGTCATGGGCGTCTCTTGATATGAGATATTCTGATCTATATCACATGTTCTTTCAGTGGTATCAGAGCCACTCCATTTGAAATCATGATCCCATGTTGTGTTAATATTAGTCCTAGTTTAATTAAGGGCATGGTGGCACCTGCTGGAATTAATTTTTCCAGATCTGAATAGTGCTGTCATCCTTGATGGTTCACATATTTGTTGTGTGGATTTGGGTGTTTTTACATTAGTTGGAATGTGTACGATTGCGCGTTTAGCAATCATAGGAAATTGTATTTTTTCCTTGCTTTTATTCCAACTAGTCTTGATGTAAGCTTTCTTGAAAAGCATAGGGATCTCCAATGTATTGTTTTTTGGTTTTGCTTTTCATGGGTTTGCTTGTATAAATTTAATTTATTGTAACAAACAAGAAGAAGAAAGCTTCAAGCTAGAAAGGTTGCAAGAAACTGGGTGCCTTAGTGATGGAGGAGACAAAGCTTCTTTGTGCAAGTGGAGATCTATTTTTGATGTCCTAGTTCGATTAGGATTTGAAGTCCTAAGAGCAAGGAGCCATCAAGGATTGCATTCTATATATATTTGCTAGATTGTCACCTAGAAACATGGCCACCACTAGGTTTTAAAATTGGATTGTTTTAGTTTGGCAAATTGTTTTTAAACGGAACTTAGACCAGCACCTTCTTTTTGTCTAAGGTTTAAAATTGGTTAGGGTTTAGTTTATCTTGGTACCCTTGGAGGCTAAACTAAAATCTAATAAGATGCTACCTAAGGGTTCCCATAACCCAAGTTAGGTTTTTGACTCTTTAAAGGGATTTACTCAAATGTTTCAAAGCAAAGGTTATTTATTTTTAAGATGACTTAAGTCATTGAGTCATAAATTTAATTAACCAAGTTTGCTAGATTTAAAAGAGTTTTTGAGTAAACAATGTAAAGGTCAAAAGATTTAAATAAATAAATAAATAAAAACCCTAGTGATAAATAATCAAGTGGGAGAGGGTTTGGAAAAAACCCCACGGCCTTCCATTTTCGGTTCATGTCATCTCAATGGAGTGTTAGTGGGAGCGGCCACCCCTTCGGTGGAGTTCTTTACTAAAGATCGCTTCGATGGGTTAGTGAGTGAACTAATGTGAATATTCGTAATGAGGTGTTAGTGGGAACGGCCATCCCTTCGGTGGAGTTCTTTACTAAAGATCACTTCTATAGAATGTTAATGAAGTGTTGGTGGGAGCGGCCATCCCTTCGGTGGAGCTCTTTACTAAAGTTCACTTCTAGAATGGATTAAAGTCACTTCCCTTCGAAGGACTCAAGTCATAGACATTCTGGGAAATTTCATAAGAGATGGTAATACACTTGACATAAGACGGTAATGACCTCTCCCTAGGAGTTAGAGTTATTTGTCATATGAGGCCAAACCAATCAGTGATTGGACTGTCACTGGATATGTGTATCCAGACAGTGATAATTCAAATAAGTAGAGCTTAACTCAACGTGACTGTAGGCTCGGCCATCCCTTCGATGGAGGGTCTATGAGGAGGTTGAAACACTGATACATTATGTTTAGGGTTAAATAATGTAAAAAGTTTTGTGCATGTATTTCCTTTTATAACTAGCACCATATGCATATAACATATATACTGCCTGTCTAATTATAAGTCGTTTCATATCCAGAGAGAGATGACTAAGGATTCTTTTAGCCCGTTGATGAGCATTCTTCGTGAGAACAAACTGATTGGCCCTAATTACGTAGATTGGAAGAGAAATCTTGACATAGTACTCACTGCTGAGGAGTACAAGTATGTCTTGTCGGAACCCTGTCTTGAGATTTATGGTGATTCTACAGATGACCAGCTAGAGGCTGAAAGGAAATGGAAGAAAGCAAATAGCATGGCTAAATGCTCCATGCTTGCTTCCATGTCTAACGTGTTGCAAACACAGCACGAGCAAATGGACACAGCTTCTGACATCATGTTGTCCTTATTTGAGATGTTTGCAGACAAGGGCAGGCCAGCTAGACAAGCTGCTATAAGGACAATCATGAATACTAGGATGGCTGAGGGAACACCTGTCAGAGAGCATATTCTCAAGATGATGGATTGTTTCAATGTGGCTGAGATTCTAGGGGCTGAGATTGATTCAGAGAGTCAAACTGATATGATTCTCGAAACTCTGCCAGACTCTTTCACTCAGTTCAAGCTCAATTTCAATATGAGCAAGATGGACATAACTCTATCTGAGTTAATGAAAGAACTCCAGGCGGCAGAGGCTATCATGAAGCCCAAAGCCCAAGCTCACTTTTTCCAGTCTTCCTCTAAACTGAACCCGAAAGGGAAGAAGTTCAAGAAGAAGCAGGATAAGGGAAAGGGACAGAAAAAGGGCAATACTGGTAAAAAAAATGAAAAGGGTACAGGTGAAAAGCCTAAAGGAAGATGCTTCAAGTGTAGCCTCAAAGGTCATTGGAAGAAAAATTGTCCCAAGTTCCTAGCCTCAGTTAAGAAAGGTATATCTCTTTCCTACTACATTGAAACTTGTCTTGTGGTTGATTCTACTGATTCGTGGATAGTAGACTCTAAGCCACTAATCATATCTGTAATTCATTGCAAGGGTTTCAGATAATGCAGAAGCTTGAGAAATGAGAGTTTGCCTTTAGAGTTGGAACTGGAGCTAAAGTTTGGGTTGTTGCAGTGGGAGTTGTTTCCTTACATTTTTCATGTGATAGGATATTAGTTTTAAATAATGTTTTCTATGTTCCGGACATGAGGAAGAATTTAATTTCAGTTTCCAGACTCATTGAATTTAATTTTTCAGTTTCATTCCATTCTGGTATTGATATCAGTAGAGATGGAAATATTATATGTTCCGGTAGAATGCATGACAACTTATTTTATATATATCCTATTGCTCCCACATTGCATAATGTACAAATAGAAAGCTCAACTTCCCTTAAAAGGAAGGTATCTTCAACCAATGACACTTATCTTTGGCACTTACGTTTGGGTCACATTAACCTAAAACGGATTCAGAGGTTGGTAGAAGATGGGCCTTTGAGATCATTAGATCTTGAACCTTTGCCTCAGTGCGAATCTTGTCTCAAGGGAAAGATGACCAAAAGGTCATTCTTTGCAAAGGGACTAAGGTCAAAAGAGTTGTTAGAATTGGTTCACACTGATGTGTGTGGTCCTATGAACAAACCGGCTCGAGGAGGTTATGAGTATTTCATCACCTTCACTGATGATTACTCTAGGTATGGATATGAAGCAATTCAAGGCTGAGGCGGAGTTACAACTAGGGAAACATATCAAAGCCCTTCGATCTGATTGAGGTGGCGAGTACCTCCTGGGTGAGTTCAAAGAGTACTTCACACAACATGGGATTGCGTCTCAGTTGTCTGCACCGGGTACACCCCAGCAAAATGGTGTAGCGGAGAGAAGAAACCGTACCCTTCTTGATATGGTAAGGTCCATGATGAGTCATGCAACCCTACCTATATCTTTTTGGGGATATGCCCTAGAAGCAGCAGCATACATTTTAAATCCGGTACCTTCTAAATTAGTGCCTAGGACACCGCAAGAAATGTGGACAGGTCGAAAACCCAGTTTAAGACATATCCACATTTGGGGTTGTCCAGCCTATGTACTGATTGATAAAGCTACCAAGCTGGAACCCAGATCGGAAATGTGCTACTTCATTGGGTATCCTAAGGGAACGAGAGGTAGCATCTTTTATCATCCAAAGGAGCAAAAAGTGCTTAGCAGCACTCATGCTAGATACTTGGAGGATGATTGTATAATGTACCAAGAGCTTAATTGTAAAGAAACCCTTGAGGAGATTCTTCCAGGATCTCCAGCAATACCTGTACCAGATCCTGAGGCGGTAGATGAACATGATATTCCTTTTAACACTCCGGAGCCTCATCGTAGTGGGAGAACTTCTAGACAGCCAGAAAGATATCTAGGAGTGGCTTTTAAGACAGACTCTAAGGATCTGGTTGAGGATCCTGCTAGTTACAATGAAGCAGTGACGGATATAGATGCTGACATGTGGCAGCAAGCGATGAAATCTGAATTAGATTCTATGTATTCCAATCAAGTCTGGGAACTTGTGAATGCACCTGAAGGGATTAAACCCATAGGGTGCAAGTGGATCTACAAGAGGAAGAGAGGAGTGGATGAGAAGGTGGAAACCTTCAAAGCAAGACTGGTGGCAAAAGGATATACTCAGAAAGAGGGTATCGATTATGAGGAAACCTTCTCACCAGTGGCCATGCTCAAGTCCATAAGGATTCTCTTAGCCATCGCATGTCATTATGATTACGAGATATGGCAGACGGATGTCAAGACAGCTTTTCTTAATAGAAGTCTTGACGAATGCATCTATATGATGCAACTGGAGGGTTTCATTGCTAGTGGCCAAGATAACATGGTTTGTAAACTTAATAAGTCCATTTATGGACTTAAGCAAGCATCTAGGGCATGGAACATCAAGTTTAATCAGGCAGTCAAATCTTTTGGCTTTGATCAAAACATTGATGAACCATGTGTATATAAGAAAGGAAGTGGTAACGTAGTTGTATTTTTGGTTCTATATGTAGATGACATATTGCTCATTGGAAATGATGTAGGTATATTGTCATCCACAAAGGTTTGGTTATCCTCTCAATTTCAGATGAAAGATTTGGGTGAGGCAAGCTATGTCTTAGGGATCAAGCTTTTGCGAGATCGCAAGAATAAGATGTTAGCCTTATCCCAATCTTTGTATATTGAGAAGATATTGGTCAAGTTTAACATGCATGACTCCCAGAAGGGCTTGCTACCTTCTAGACATGGAGTACCACTATCTTGAGATCAATGTCCAAAGACACCTGAGGAGATAGATAGCATGAGGAGAGTTCCTTATGCATCTGCTGTTGGAAGCCTCATGTATGCAATGTTATGTACTAGACTAGATATTTGCTTTGCCATTGGCATGGTGAGCAGATATCAGTCAAACCCTGGACCTATGCATTGGACAGCTATTAATGATATATTTAAGTATCTTCGGAGAACGAAAGATTATATGCTGACCTATCGAGTAGATGATCTAACGCCATCGGCATATACAGATTCTGATTTCCAATCTGATAGAGATGCCAGAAAGTCTACCACAGGATACGTTTTTATTCAGTCAGGAGGGGCTATATCATGGAGAAGTGTCAAGCAATCCTGTACTGCTGATTCTACCATGGAGGTAGAGTATGTGGCGGCATCGGAAGCTGCAAAGGAAGCAGTATGGCTCAGAAAATTCCTATTGGAATTGGGAGTTGTTCCTGCAGTACAAAAACCGATTGTCATGTACTGCGATAACATTGGTGCCGTAGCACAGTGCAAAGAACCCAGGAATCATAAGAAAGGGAAGCACATTCAAAGAAAGTACCACTTGATCCGGGAATTCATCCAGGAAGGGGAAATAGTGGTGGAGCAAATTGCCTCAGCAAATAACTTAGCTGACCCATTTACTAAGACTCTTACTGACAAAGTGTTTACTTCTCATGTTGAGTCTATGGGAATTAGGTTAGGAAATAGTGATCTTTAGTGCAAGTGGGAGTTTGTTGGGATTGGTGTATGCCCTAAAGCCCACTAGCTGCACTCTCATCTTTTGTCACTGGATATTTACTGGTTATTTAATGGAATGACTATTTTTCTATTTCTGCATGTATATATGTATGTTTGTGTAAGGCCCATTATTTCTAGTAAATGAATTAGGTGTGTAGTGGCTACACACAGATAGGTCTGAGTCATGGACACTGGAAACAACAAATTTGTTCATAACTGAGAGACGGAGTTGGACACTTCATCTTGGTATAAGTTACAGTGAGATACTCTCCTGTATTCAGGGTGACTTACCTAAGTCACGGGAGGTCTATCTCGGGTTTATCTCATTAGTGCATATGTCATGCATTGAACAGGACCATTGTAGGTGTGATCTCTAAAATAGTACTATCACTAAGAGAGATCGAGTCACCTCATGCTACTGAGTGACCAGTGCTCTTAATGTTGAGCATTTGTGGATGAACTGACGAAATCGAGTTCTTGCGCTTTAATTCACTATGGGTGAGATCTTTTTCATGGGTCAACAGCTCTGTGTTTTGGGTGCTCAGGCTTGATTAGTTGGGACGTGCAGATGCAATAAAGAATCTATGCCATCTAGTGATGGAGTGATCGTCCCCTTAGAATTATCTGATTAATCATAAAAATCTAAGATCTTAGTATATGGATGTTCCATATGGATATTGAACTTGTGGGTCGCTCCCTGGACCAGGAGAATAATATCCGGATGATGATTAAGTCAAGGATATGAAGTTCTAAGGTTGAGATGTAATCGAGAAGGTTGATAGTGCCTTTGATAACCTGACTTGATTATGGATGTTACATAGAGGGGCATTTTCGTCATTTCACTTAGTAGGTCGAAGACGACTGTCACTTTCTGACTAGCTTAAAATCATATTGAATATTTGTCTCTGGAGTTCAACCATAACTCTTTAGTGGAATGAGTTAAGGTTAAAATGGTCTTAATGTTGCTATGGGTTTAGCATGGACATTTTGGTCATTTTGGGAGCCAAGGGAAAATATGTCTTTTGGTCCCTCCTCTAGCCACTTTCCTATATTGGCATGGTTTCCTAATTTGTTTAGATAATATGTGGTTGAATTATTTTAGTGGAAAAACAATTTTGAGTTTAAATTCAAATAGGCCTTTGATGGCATACGTGAATTTAACTCTAGCTAAATTATTGTCTTGTGGGCCATGGTGTGATTAATTATCTTGTGGGCCATGGTGTGATTAATTATCATGTGGGTCGGCCATAATAAGAATTCCTTGTGTGAGGTTTCCAACTTTGAGTAGGTTTCTTTACTTGGAAAGGTTAGACTCATCTTTGGATAAGAATTCCTATAGTAAAGTTTCCTTTTTATTTTAGATCCTGAACGTTGTAGGTGTTGCACACCTAAGGTAACTAATTACTAAGTTTATGGGATATTCCTTTTTATTTTCCTTTTCTAATTGGAGAGAACTTAGAAGGAAATAAATCTTAGCATTGTATTTCCTTTTGGGGCGTCCAAGAGGATTAGTAGGAAAAGGTTTAAGGGAAAGAAATCCCTAGGTTTGTAATAAAATAAATAAAAAAAAGGGATATATATTCCCTTGGCCGTCCACACCCAAGATTGCACATGCCCAGGCTTCTTCTTCTTCTTCCTTGAAGTGAGCAGTAAGTCTGGTTTTTTTTTTTTCCATACATCATAGTTCAGAAAAACCCTTCAAGAAATCCATATTTAGATCCCACAATCTTAGCCAATCAGATTTGGAAGTGGAATAGAGGAGAAGACTGCATACATAGCTGCTGCAGAAAATTACAGCAACTTGTTTTGCTGTTTACAGATCTGATATCAGCCCTCTTAGATCTTTAATTTCAGATATTTGAAGTCTTCATATCATCAAGGTAATAGTCTTCTTATATCTCCTTTGATTATACAATTGTTGATCATGAAACCATGGAGTTCTTATACGATTTATATGGCTGATCTGCGCTGCCCAGATCCTTTTTTTAAAATCTGTTTTGTTACAAATCAGTCATGGACGTCTCTTGATATGAGATATTCTGAGCTATATCGCATGTTCTTTCACATTGTGCTAACTTTAAGGTTGCTACGGATTATAGATGGAGAATCTATAGCCCGGTCCTTCGGATAACTCCATTTTATATGACCAAGACAACCATATTTCAGAACGAGTCTGGCATGGCAAGGTGAGCATATTTTGAAATACACTTGTTTTACTATATTGGCTTTACAACTATGCCATGACTGTCGGCTTATAGATTTCTCATCATTTATTAATTGCAGGAAGCAAGCCCACTACGGTGCATTCCCACGCCAAATCATGATAGCTGGGAAATCAATTAATAGTGCCGTTAGTTCTATTCTACCATCTGGAATGCAGAAGGAAGTCTTGGAGAGTATTTTTGTATTAGGTCGTGCTCAACTCTCACCACCTCTACTGAATGAAAAGAACTTACTGGATCTGCCAGGCTGAAACGTATTTTTGATGAGGGGAAGAGCATTCAAGTCCAATTTTGTGTAGAGGATCTTGGTTTCAGGTTGATCGATGTAATTTTTGATACCTTGATGATACAGAAATGTGTTATTACTAATCGACCAGGGCATGTATATTGGCCCTAATTTGACAAGACTGTTTAAGTGGCCAAGTGGGACCCATGGTTAAGTAATTCTGACCATCATCTTATGCAAGCTCACAATGGACGATGGCCCATAAATACTTCAATTTTGTAAGCATAGCATCTGACCTTTGGCTTTTTTGCCCTGACAATTAACTTCTCCTAATTGTCTAGTATTGGGCATTGATGATTTTGATCTTCATAACTGGAAGATTCAAGACATGATGTATTCGTGATGAGACCTATTAGATTAATGATCTCGGTCTCTGTTATCACCAGCTTCCTTATTTCAGCTTCATTAAATGGAGAATTGGGTGATCTCGATTAAATGTATTAGTTTTCCTAAATTTCGGTGTTGTGTCATTGCATCATATCTCTATTACGCATCTGGGTCCTTTTTTTTCTTTGTAGATGAAAGTCAGTTAACTGACCCAAAGCTCTATTCCATCCTATATTGCATGTTTTAGATGAAAAGAGCTCTTCTGGGGGGTGCCAGCAACGTCTACAACAAGGGATATCACATGTCTTAGACAACCTTGATGAAGAAGACAGCATAGAAGAGCCCGGACACGTTGCAAAGAAGAAAAGGCGACTGAGAATCGAGCAAGTGAAAGGCCTAGGAGAAGAACTTCGAGGTCTAGAACAAGCTCGAACCAGATCGAGAGGTGAAACTAGAGCCATCACTAGGCTTGCAGCTTCTTGCCCATATGGAACTAAGTGGTCTATGTAGCAATAATTTCTTTGTGTTGGAGTGCCGGCATTGGCCTTGATGAAGAAGACTGCATAAAGGAACTCGAATACGTTGTATAGAAAAAGAGCCGATTGAGCATCGAGCATTGTTCTTGCCATGAAGAAGACATAGACATGCCAGTTGTGCTCTAAATTTGTTATGCATTTAACCCTTGATTGCATCGTCATTGTATCGTTGTTGCACTCGCATCGTTCTTTTTTAAGTGGTCCGTGTAGCAATCTAGTTGTTGGGTTGGAATGCCACAACTGTTGAATTTTTTCTTGCTCTACATTATTATGCTTACATTAAAGTTGTTGCACCCACTGAATACCACATTTTAAATAAGATGCCATCAACTTACTGGATAACAAATTTTGAGAATGAAAACTATTCAGGACAGTAACGATATCATTTTGGGCCAAATTCCAGACGGCCCAAAGGTTCGAACCCTCAAAAGGAAGGGGTTCGATCCTTCGAGGAGTGGACTTTCTGGGCCAAATTCCAGATGGCCCAAAGGTTCGAACCCTCAAGAGGAGGACCTTCGAGGAGTGGACTTTCTGGGCCAAACTCCAGACGGCCCAAAGGTTCGAACCCTCAAGAGGAGGGTTCGAACCTTGTAGACCTGCACTTCCTGAGCCAGTTTCCAGAATACCCAAAGGTTCGAACCCTTAATAGGAGGGTTTGAACCTTGCGGACCTGCAGTTCCTGATCCAGTTTCCAGAATGCCCAAAGGTTTGAACCCTCAAGAGGAGATTTCGAACCTTCGAGGAGTGGACTTGCTGGGCCAAATTCCGGACATCCCAAAGGTTTGAACCCTGAAGAGGATAGTTCGAACCTTCGGTTTATGCACTTGGTGAGCCAACTTCCAGAGAGCCCAAAGTTTCGTAGTCGCCCCGGTTAGAGTACTTGAATTTCTCTCTTTTCCGTGAGTCATTTCATTGTTTATGTATCTCAATATATAGTCAGTTCCACTCTCATTGATGGACAACAAAAATGGAAGAAAAGGCTTAATGTTTGGGCTTTAATGTACACGAGCTCCCTTTACAGTAGATTCTCTTTCAAGGCCTTAATGTTTCTAATTAGTGCTTGAAGGTTTGAAAACCCCAATGTGTTGTTTAAGGTCCCAAATCAGATCAACAATATGACATCCAACCAACACAATAAACAATAAGAGTTCGAACTCCAGAGCTCGCTGGAAATTGGCTCTGAAGAGTAACGCAATGAAGGTTCGAACTCTCATTTTCAGAGATCGAACTATGGGCACCTCTAGAAAATGGCTAGGATAGCGGATACTGCCAACCAAGGTTCGAACTCTCACTATGAGAGTTCGAACTATGGGCACCTCTGGAAAATGGCTTCGTTTGATTTCACCCAGACTACTGAGATACAAAAATAATGAAAAATATTCACGGATTTCACCTAGACTAGTGATTTCTAAATTTTTTGATAACGATATCGTTACGATCCTTTAAAGTTTTTTCTCTCAATTTGTTGTCCAGCAACAAGACTGACCCTGACTATAAATTGAGATACATTAACAATGAAAATGGATCAGTGCGTGCACTTAACAGTAGGGTTCGAACTCTCCTCTTCAGAGTTCGAACCTTTTGGGTCCCTGGAAAATGGCTCAGCGGGTGCACTTACAGGAAGGTTCGAACTCTCATCTTGAGAGTTCAAACCTTTGGGCGCTCTGGAAAATGGCTCGGCTTTTCCTGTAAAGTTTTTAATAACGATATCGTTAAGATCTTTAGAGTTTTATGTCCCTTTTGTTGCTGTCCAGCAACGAGATTGGCCCTCACTATATATTGAGATACTGTTATCCAACAAGTTGATGGCCTTGATTTTAAAATGTTATCTTTAAACAATGGGAAAGACTCATGGATGCTGCTCAAATTGATATGTCAGACTTTTAAACAATGGGCACAGGCTGACTTGAAATTGGGGACCAACCTCCACCATAGAAGCGTGGATGCACCATGGACATGTAGAATCATTGTTTATGCATCCGATTATATTCACACTGTAACTTGGCTCTTGAACATGAAAAATGGAACACATTCATGCTTCTGTCTTTTATGAATAATACAAACAACATGTGAACGTTTGATAATTAAACTATACAATAGCTCGACATACATCATTATATATTGATAGAATAAAATCCATACAAATTACATTCAGACACTCAAAATATGAGTGTCGGCAGCATCACTCAAATAAAAAAAAAATATTGCGCAGCTCATATCTATAGGGATTCTTATATGTACACAACGCCTATCATAAAAATTATAAACCAAACCCTTACAAATCAAAAGGCATTGATATTGGATCCAATGCCCTGGTTTCCACCATCTCCCATCATGTGTTATAAATGCCCATATGAACTTCCAAATATAATCCGCCCATCATGATGAATTGTAAATAGAAGTCCCATGGTAAATATCCTACTTCCGTTGGAGTAGCAAATGTGGCCTACAAAACAAGTATTCAAACAGCTTTTAATGTTTCAAAGTACCAATGTTTCTGAAAAGGGACCCATGGTTTCACAGTGTTGATGCCATCTCAGTTTAAAGGCAATCTATGTAAGATGTTGGGTGGAAAAAATGAAAATCACAGTGTTTCCTTTATAACTCCCTTGACTACATAATCCAAGAGAACACCATAGTAGAATTACACTGGACACTTGGGGCTGGAAAGCCTGAAATAGACAGTAGCTTTCAATTACTGTGAGTTCCAGATGCACCAATGGTTAAGCATCAATTCAATAAAGTTCGAATTGGTTATGATTTGAGCATCATACAAGTTCACCATTATCCTAACATCACAATGCGAATTGATACACAAATTCTTCCTTCAGGAAGGTGTTCCACTCATCAAATTGCATCTTACACTGTAACAACATCAGTCCTTCCAAGAATAATGAAACCTACATATATGGTATGGTTTCCCTTGTCAACAGAGTACAGGCAACACTATAAACTTGGTTAGAATTGTTTAAAATTGGCAAAGACTTTTGGGGGTTTATATTCAATCTAGGACATGACTTTGGCCAGCAAAAATTAAGAATGATATGCATACAATGGAGATCATTTGAATGTAAGACTCAAATTTGGATGGATACCCCAACACTTATCTCATCTCAATCTCATGTTTAATTCTTTTTCTCCCTTCGGATTCTGGAAGCCTAGAAATTTGCAAATAGAGCAGCCCTTCTGTTCTTCCACTCTCGCACAAGAACAGCATAAAACCTGTATGCGATAATGAGATACTTCAGAACAACATTTTCTCAAAGATGAAAAAGGTTATACATACATGATCTAAAAAAATACTAGTTTACAGGTGATATACTTTGTACATATGTACAGATGAATTCAATTCCAACATTGTCTTATATTTTAATTGTAAGGTCTGTGACCTTACTGGGTCAGTTGGGCCAAAAAACCCGGCCCGTTGACCCGTTTAATTTGTTATTATTATAATTAATTGTATTTTAGATATTTAAGTGGGTTTAGATCATGAGCGAGTTTCTTTTAGCATTAGAATAGTATCTGTATAGTTTCGTTCGATTCCGAGTTCGTTTGATCATAGCAGGGGTGTAGTTTGCAATTTAGGAAAAATTGAGTGTTTTTCTGAAATATTCCAAACGCCATGATTTATGGGTTCGTTGGAAAGGTCTCGTCATTCTGATGACTTTTGTCTCTTGACTCATCGCGATCCGGCGATCAGAAACCTTTCAAGTGGTCCATTCTTTCACCGGACCCACTTAAATGACAATTCGGTCTTTTCCTCTCCTATCGTCTTCTTAAACGATGTTTAACCCTAATTCGTTTTATTCTCTACAACGAAAGAGAGAACCGCAACCACCTTCTTCCTCTTCCTTTCTTAAGCTCGGAACCCTAGCCCAGGAGACCCCATTCGGAGATCTGATCCGCTAGAAGTCATCCTTGCGATCTCCTCTTGCTTCCGGTATCAACCTGGTAAGGTTTCCAGTAACTTCATCTTTTCTATCATCTTCCGTTTGGTTATATTTAGGTTAGATCTTAATTCTTTTCCTTCCTATCATCTTCTTTGGTTTCCTAGTTTGCATTTTATCGGGTTAGATCGTGGATCTCGCTGTAGGAAGATTCCTCCTCGCGTTTACCCAATTCCAATCTTCTGACATTGAGGCAAGTAGATTTACACTGCATAATATAGCATGTATGATTGTTCTTTTATTGATTGCCATGGTTTCTTGATAGACTTCCCTTCTAATTCCAAGCTTGTCTGATTTTAATTAGAAATCATTGTTAGGTTATGTTTTGGAGAAAAATGTTGATGTTAAGTTGATTAAATGAAATGGAATGTGATGTATGGATTGATGGATTGAATGGGGAGCAAGGAGGCTCAGTTTTCTGCAGGTTTGGTCTTGGAATGATCGGAGGAAAAAGGAGCAGAAACCCAAATTCGGGCTTCAGGTTCGCTATCCGATCGATCGGTCGCTCAGTGCGATCGATCGGACAGTGAACAGTTCCCCAAATTAACTGTGGGCGATCACAGTCTGATCGATCGGCCATACAGTCCGATCGATCGGTCTGTGAGAACTCTCAGTTAACTGGGAGATGCCCAGTGCCGATCGATCGGTCACTCAGTCCGATCGATCGGAGGGTGCATGGTCACTGAAACTTCAAAGGCTTGTAACTTTCAATCCGCCCGTTGGATTTGCACATATAATACACCGTTGGAAAGCCCTTGAAATAGAGAAAACAATGGTTCTTGTTTCATCACGATCGGAGATCGAAAAGTGATGTGATTAGTTGAATTAATGATCCGACTCTTGTAACTTAAGAAAGAGACTGTTAGACCTAGGTTTGGGACTTAGATGTTGGAAACCATTAACTTTCTATCACATGACCATAAATGGGTTTGAAATCGAATCACGTGCTTGGTGTGAATTCGATAGGTTGTCTAGGTATTCGTGTATTACACGTAGTGTAACCGAATGCACATGGAGTTGAATTTAATGATGCTCAACATGATTGTACACCAAGGAATTATCCTAAAAACATCATTGATCCAATTTCCACATGTACTCCGTTAGAATACGTTGAATATAGGGATGACACCATTTACTTAGGATTGGATTGTAATTCCCCCTTGACTTGTGATTGTATCCGTTGATAACATTCTCCTTGTACACTCTCTTGACATAAAACACATAATCACTTATGAAATATAAATTCTTGTGGAATATAAGATTTGGACTTGACTTAAAGTGTACCATAGGAACCCGTGTCTTGTTTTGATGAACATGACTGGCTATTATGAAGGGGATTATCACGTAGCTTGTCTTGTATTGATCTAGAAGAGATAATCCCTAAGAACTTCTCTTGTACTTGGAACTAGCCAGACTTGCTTGTCTTGTCTGTTCTTGAGTCAAAACCACTTTATTATTATTGTTGCATATCATGGCCATCTGCAGTTTGGGATTTAATGACGAATCGGTTACTCCAGTTGTCGGGGTGGGCAGTCGGCGTAGGACGGCGTCCATGGCGTTGAATAGCTGGGAGCAGGCTAGGACCGTGCTGCTATTCTCAGGACAGGGAGCTAGGATCCCACTGGAGCCGGACTATGGTATCAGTAGTCCAAGGGGATTGTTACTGGTACCCCGGGAGGTGGCATAGGACATCCTCGGAGTCTCCCTCCTGCTTGTCTTGCTTGCATTTGCATGGATAGTGGTTATTGTTAGATGATTGCTAGGATTCCTTTTATTGTTTCTACAAATTAATCTCGCTTTATGCCTAGCTTCATATTCTTGTATTCATATGATCTTATACTTGTCATTACTCTACACTTGATGCATGTCGTGTTTATTATGTTTTGTATATCTATTGCTCAACATGTCGTTGACTTTGTTCCTTGATGTGCAGACACATCAGGTGAGTTCTTCTACGAGGAGCAGGCAGGTAAGGAGATCCCAGAGGATCTCCAACCAGCAGAGGAGGCACGAGAGTGGCGTGCCGATGACGTAGAGTAGCGTCAACACTCCCGGCACGAGAGAGATATATGGGGATTCTTTTAGATTATTTTTTATTCATTGATTCTCTCGTTGGACCTTTTTCTTCATTAACTCATTTCATTTATTGGCCTTGTTTAGTGGGTTGGCCAATGTAATAAATTACTTAACTCTTAGTTCTGTTTCTCTTCTTACGAACTTTAATTTAATGAGATTTATATTCATTGCTTGTGATTCCATATGTTAAGAGTTGTTTGGACTCTGTTTGCATTGTACCACATGAGGTTTGAGGTTTGAAATATTAAATCCTCACCGCGAACTACGATCCGTGGGCCCAAAGGACAAAATTTTTAAATAGTCCTAAAATTCACTCTCCGGATCCGGTTATTTCTTTAATCGGGTTCGGGGGACGTGACATTAATAATATAATAACATGCAAATTTCTTGAGAGAGAGAGAGATGTTGAGTAAACTTTACCTGCCAAGTTTAAATACTTGAAAATGAAGTTGTACTCAATAAACATAAATAAAGTTACCCCTGATAAAAATAGTATCAACAAAAATATGATTAAGAATAAAGGTGAGAGGGAGAGGGAGATTGTAATAAAAAACAAGAAAGGATTTTATACAAAGGAAGAAATACATGCAGCCATTGACATCTTTACTACGGGTCTTAGCTCTCAATGTTTTGAATTTCTTTTGATAAGAATTAACCATTCAACATGGACCGCTCAACTTGAGGGGGCGTATGGAAACCAAGTTAGCAAATCCTAATGAAGAGCAAGACAACAAATGGTCAAATCCTCTAACATGGCAATCCCTAACTATGATCAGGATCCATTGACTACACACCTTCCATGTATATCCTATACACCTATATTTCTAGCCTTATATAGATGCCCTCATCTTTTGTAATCCTTATGGTTCTTGACAACACAATACTTACCAAGTTGTTGATGGCTGCTTTTTCGAAGTGTGGCAGTTTCCCGTAGAATAAGAACATGTTTTAGACATGGTCAACTCGCCACGCTTTGTTTTAATCTTCTCAGACTGATGGATTTTAAATGTAGGCATATGTTTCCCTGCATTATAGATACAAAGATTACCTAAATTGTAAAACGTCGAGTCAGACTTAGACGTAAAAACCATTAAAAGAAGCATTTCAAAGGTGAATGATACAGAAACACAAATTTATATATCATAAAAATATATATATATCATCGAGAACTTTCTTACTTACATTTGTTAGGGATTTTGTATTTTGCAATTTGATGGATGCATTATCATTTAAGCATCATTCGAATTTTCACACATGCATTGATTTAGAAAATCTTGAAATCTTATATTTTCGCATGCATTGTTTTAAATCTTGTAAAACTTATGTTTCATGCATGTTTTGATTTTAAACTTGGATGCATTTATTTTTGTAAAAGATATTCTATGAATCAAACTTGCCTATGGTCTTAAATACTCCAAATCATTTTAGGCTTTTTATGTTTCATGTTTTTAAACCTCTTGGTTTGATTTAAATCATGTTTCCAGACTTGTCTCCATGGCCCAAATCTCCCTCTAGCAAAATACTTTGGAGTAGTTTTTAAGAAGGCAAAATTCTCTTTATGATACAGTATTTTGTTACAGCTGTCGGTCAACCGAACCCAAAATATCGGTCGACCGAATTTGGACCTAACCCACTTCGGTCAGCTGTCAGTCCCGAATCCAGAATGTGAAATATGTGATTTCAGGGAACATCGGTCATCTGTCAATCAGCTGTCGGTCGACCAAACTTCAGTTCGGTGAACCGACAAGTGCTTCTCGATCAGCAAACTTTCAAAAAATATGACCGTTGGGATATGACCGTTGAGTTCGGTCGACTGGACCCGAAATGTCGGTCGACTGACATTAGAGCCGTTGGATAGCTTTTTCTATATAAACAAGCTCATTCCTTTGCCATAGAGTTGATGATTTTTAGCCATCTTTGAGGAGATTGGAGACAAGGAAAAGGGGAATGAACTAAGAGAGGCCAAGGGGTCATTAGTAAAGCTAAAGCTTGGATCAATGAAGTTAAATCTCTAAATAAGCTTTACTTTTCTTAATCATATGTTATATGCTTTGTTTAAATTATTGGTAAATGATTTTAGCATGATAACTATGATGTGTTGAATCCATTACTTCATTTAATCTTTGATCTAAGTTGGATTGGATTCTTCACCTTGATTTCAAACCAAGTTTGTTTTAAAGTTTTATTAATCATGCTTAGCTAAAATCTTTGATTTCATTTAAGAGCATATTTCATTTACTTGGTTGAATCCTCATTGTTGTTTTCAATCTCTTTAGAACCTTAGTTAAACTATTTTGTTTTTGAAAACAACATTGCACATGCATCACATGTTTAGAATTAAACAGTTTCATACAACTTGTGAGCTATTGATTTTCACATCATCAACAAGTTAGCATTTTTACATGTGATTAGTATTTCACTTCAATCAAATCTTTGTGTGCATTAAACTTTTAAATGCTTCAAGCATACATTCATTAAATTACCTACTTAATCTTGATTGAAGTTTTTCACACACACACATCATGAGCATACATCTTTGCATTTCATAAAGTGTTATGTGAGTTTGTTTTACACTTTCCTATCCGCCTATTTTAGAGGCAAAGATATTGAGCTTAAATTGTATCTCTTCTAGTGTTTGTGTAGACACTGAAAGTCCAAGATCGAATCCTAAAGGGGGGGGGGGGGGGTGAATAGGATAACTTCTAAAAACCTAGACCATTTTTAAACATTTTAGTTTTTAGGTGACTTATGCTTTGATGATGGTAACTTAGCTTGAGAAGAGGAAGAATCTCTAAGTTATGCATTCATAATCAAAAGACAACTGCAATCTCTAATCAATCTCACAACCAAACATAAAATCAACAATCATAAAAAGAGAGCTAAACATCAATCACCGTAACACAAACAATTTATAGTGGTTCGGCCAAATTGCCTACATCCACTCCCGGTAACCCTACCGGATTCCACTAATCAATTTAAGGTTTAGGATCACCTCAAACCTTACAATCTCATCACTATGCTTTTCAAGGATAAGCATAAACCTTTACATCACAACAAGTGCTTTTCAAGGCTAAACACCAACCTTTACAACATAGATTTTTCTCTTGAATAAAATGCTTATTTATGCATGGATGAGAGAACAAATTAAACACAATGTATTGCCTCTAGATAGACTGAATAGAAAATGAAAACTCAACTACTAGGAGCATGCATATGAAAGATAAAGTTTATGACTAATGCATGAACTAGAAAGCACTCTTCCTCTTTTAAAAAGATGACGCTTCAAATGATGCAAAGATGATAATCATATGTATGAGAAAGAGTTGAATGACAAACACATGCGTTTCAAAAGATCAAACTTGAAAAGAGAGAGTACAATCTTAAGATTGACAAATTAGATTTGAAAACAAAAGTTCAAAAACGCATGTGAATGAAAAAGTCATATGTTGATTTCATAAAGCTGAAAGTTTTCAAAGATCAAGGCATGTTATGAAACACAACAACATCTTAAGAAGAGAGCTAACAATTTGATCATGCTTAAAGGAAAAACAAGGATGAAGAAACTACGCATGAAATTGAAATTGAGATTTAGAAAGCACACCATTTTAAAGATCAAAGATTGAAAAGGTGGAATGCCTCCATAATCCCTTTAGAAAAGCTCTTGAAAAGTTCCTCTCTTTTGGCCTCAAAAGTTCTCAAAAAATTAGCAACTTTACCCAAAGAGAAAGTCACCTTTTATAAAAAAAGTGCTCTCAACGGATAGCTCTCGGTTAGCCGACAACTAGGTGTCGGTCAACCGACAGGCCAACGGTCACAAGCCAATGGCTATATTTTTGAGAAATTTGCTGACCAGGAAACACTTGGCGGATTGACCGACATCATCAGTCGACCGACACCGGAACCGACAGAGCAAAAATGCTGAAAATGAAGCTCTCTGTTTTTGGAACTGTCACGCCCCGAAACCGGGACCTGCAGCGAACCGATCTCGGGGTGCGAAATTTTGGAATAATTTGAAACTTTTTGTTATAGTTCCCAAGATCCGCGTGAATGAGGATAATCACATCCCAACATAATCAGAGTGTATTTTTCGCGGAAGCTAACCAAGGTGTTACGACTCGGAATCCGTGGCCATCGGGTTCCGTGTCGTACGCAACCAATGTCATAAAGCCATCATAAACAGTCTGGCATAAATCATAAATCACAATACACTGAGCTGGTAGTAACAAATCTATTATTTCCCATATTCAAATTACAATTAACAAGTGTCTTAATTACAAACCCAAAAGAAAAAGGCTGATAAAGCCATACAACAATATCCAACTAAACAGAAATACTACCCCAAAGTTAGATACGAACTCCGGTGCCAAACTTGACATCTAAGTGATATCACGGACAGCCTCTCACGTCAGACCAGCGGTCCCACCGCCTCCTCTGATCAAACACCTACAAACCGAAAAGAGAAGAACTGGCACCAAACAAAAGGGGGTCAGACACGACGGTCTGGCAAGCAAATAAACAAATAATATGAACAAAAGAACATATATAAAACCAGACGAAATCATCGAAAAACCGAATAACGAGTCTAAACAATAATGACAATAAAGCATGCTAAATCAATCGAAAGTCCAAACATAAATATCAAGACGAATAAACGAGCAATCTCTAAAGCATAAATGTCTCGAAAAGATAACCACCTAAGTAAGGCATTTAATAATTAGAAATACATTTAAAAACTGAAGAGTAGAAACAATACGATAAGGGTCGATGTCGTAAACATTAAACAAATCAAAGCATAAAAAGCATAACCGACAATAATCATAAACTAAAGTAATACGCGGATAAAACCTAGGCGACCACAAATAGCTAAATCCTCCTATCACCGAAGTAATAAGAGCAAACAAAGCGTAGCCACTAAACGTGGTACCAAACAAAGGATCGGAACCGTAGCCATATAAATGGGACCGGCAGATCAAAAGTATCAGAACCGTAGCCATACAAATGGGACCGGCAGATAATTACCGTTGCCATGGTCGGTACAAACAGAATCCAAGCTGCAGCTGGCAAACAAAATAAAGACCCCAAGCCGGATGATCAGTCCGACAAGGTGACCTAAGCCTAGTGGTGCCTTTAGTTTTCAAAACTCGAACGGATACAAATCTAACAGAGTACTAATCCCTTTGGCTCAGGGGCTCGCACCACATAGCTCTGGCCCCGTCTTGCCTCGGGGTTTGTTTTCAAAATACTAATCTTAACAAATAATGGTCTCATCGAAGAAATCCCGAATGTGACAAACATACTCCAAATCTCTTTTCAAATCGAATCGGAGAAAACATACGAATAACTCGGGTAAACCGTTCAAATACGCATCAAGGTGATTTGTATAAAATCATACGGTCAATCCTTTCGAACGTGGAAAGCCACATGATTTTATAACAAATCATCGATGCTATTTGAATTAGTTCACCAAAGAATGCAAATACGAAATACAAATACAAATACATGATCTGACTTGAAATGGAATGGATAGTGGAGAATGACCTAATGACCTACCAAGGAACCATCTCAATGCACATTTAACCTTTAAACATTAATTAATAAAAGTGCGTTTGATGCCAATGAAAATCCATAATATTTAAATGATAAAGTGCGCATCAAGACCCGAACGGTTCCCAGGTAATTTCACATGCACTCATTCTCACATCATTCCCATTTCACAAATTTCCGAGCATCACAAACAAATCCCAAATGACAGTCCAAAACTACTCTTAAATGGCCCACAAAACGAGTTCTCAAAACAGCCAAAAACTGATCTTAAGATGGCCCATAAAACTGATTTTTAAACATCCAAAGACTGAACCTTAACCAAGCCCATGAAACAGGTTTAAAAACAGTCCAAAACAAATCCTTTAATGGACAAGAAACAAGTTCTTAAAACAAACCCAAGACTAAACCTGAACCAGGCCCACAAACAGAATTTAAAACAACCCAAACTGAACCTTAATCAAGCCCACAAAAACTGATTCTTAAGGCAGCCCAAAACCAAACTCTGAAAGGCCCAATAAACAGTTTTCAAAACCACCCAAAACTGGCCTTGAACAGGCCCACAAAACAGTCTTAAAACAGCCCACAACTGAACTTAAAAACGACCCAAAAACTGATTTGAATCAGGCCCAAGGAAACCCCAACGAACTGGCCCACAAAATCCTCAAAACAGGCCCAGACCCGAGCCCAGACTGAGCTGGGCTCGCTCGAGCGGACCCAGGCCCGCTCGAGCGGACCCAGACAGAAGCTGGGTCGCTCGAGCGGACCCAGACAGTGCCTGGTCCGCTCGAGCGACCCACTGGGTCGCTCGAGCGGACTGGGCCTGCCCAGTCCAGCCCGAGTCTGCATATCTTCCATTTCTTGCATTTTTTTCTGATTTTTCTTTGATTATTCTGATTCCTTTCTTTCATACTAATTTCCATAAATTGTTGGGCCCTTCCTTGACCTTCCAAACTCATCAAACCACCCACCACAATCAAATCAATTAATCCAAACACCCTACTTTGAAATCAAGGTCTTCTTCCATGGCTTTGAACCCAAACACTTAACATAGAACTAACTTTCCAAATGATCAAAGTGAAAACAAACTTCCAATGCATTGTAAAGCAATAACATAAATTGAAATCAATGTAACAAGGGTTCATTCAATCAAAGTAAATCCATGATTAATAAAGGATTAGAACAACATGAGGAAAAATCATGAAACCCAACAAAAACATGAAAACATCATATTAATTGAAAATCCACTTGCCTTGAGTCAAGAGAAGATGAAAGACACTCTATGAAAGTCCTCTAATGGCCTCAAGCTTCCAAAATTCCAAAATCCCCAAATAGCTCAAGAGAACCCTAAAAATCCAATCCATTGAAAACCTCCATGAAAACCCTAACAAACGGGTTTAAAACACTCCAAATGGAGAGGAGAACAAGAATCTCAAGAAAGAAATGACATTGCAAACCTTTGGGTGCCCCAAACAAGAAGAAGAGCTTGAAAGATGGGTCTTCTCTAGCTCAAACATCTCAAAAATGGTGTCCCTAGGAAGCTTGAAGAGGGAGGAAGAGATTGAGGAGATCAACCCTCTAAGAATACCTCACCAAGTGAGAGTTCCAGATGAGAGAGAGTGAGAAGGGAGAAGAGAAAAACCCTAGCCAAGAAAAGTTGCTGGAATCGAATGAAGAGAAGAAGAGAGGGGTTCCCCTCTTATAGAATGGGTCTTGTGGGCCCCGGTCTTCCTCAAGCTAAAAATGGTATAAGCGGGCCCCGGATGAAAACGACGAAGAAGAGAAAAACGATCGGCGAAATATCTAGTTTCCGAAGAGTATATTTTCCCCAATTTCTGAAATTTTCGAAATTCATGGACAGATTTAGGGTGAAAAGTCAGTTTTGCCCTTTTTCCTCGAAAAACGCGATTTTTGAGCATCAAATCAAAATGGTTAAAATATGAAAGTTGTTAAACTTCGTAAAATAAGTCGAAATACCCCAAACCCAGAATTTTTAGAAATCCGAAGTAATTTCCCATAAAAATACAAATCCTAAGGACCGGGTCAAACTAAAGTCAACGGTCTACAAAATCTCCAAGGCAAGGAAAAATCCGGTCAAACTCAAATACGCGGTCAAACTAAATCAAATCTCGCTTAAAAAGTTAAACCACGATTAAAACAATGCTAAACAAAAGGATTGGGGTCGGGATCTTACATCCTCCCCCCCTTAGAATCCATTTGGTCCTCCAAATGGCTTAAACCAAATCGAAATCCAAAACCCAAAAAGACAAACGAAAACACTGACACCCTATGCTAGACCTCGGTGACTGAGACAACCTCTGACCAAACCTGACGTTGAGATGCACGGTCTACCACATTCTGATTCGGTTGAAGGCTTCACACTATTTGCATATAACTGCTCAAAACAACTTCTCTGACCAAACTGGTGCCCAACAGTTCATCTAATCATCCTTGGTGCCATCTGTCGTTTTCGCACTGAATCATTCCTTTTCCTTATCTCGTCAGTGAATGTCGGTCCAAGAAATTGCAAATTCCTGCCTCTTTCTATCACTTCGGAAATCTGTGCCTTAAGTCCTACAAACTGTACACGGTGCTCCTGACGCTTGCCTCTTCGGATCTCATTCTTCAAGTCTTCTACCATCGACACCTGAAACTTTCAATCCCTGTCTTGAATGATGTTGATTCTCTCGTAGATCCAACCTTGTCCTCAACTGAACTAATACACATCCGGACATTCATCATCCCTTCACTTCATACACCTCCGAACTCCAACCAAAGGCTACTACTACTCACTCCATTCGATGCAAAACAAATCTTAAAATTTTAAACATAGTGACTAAAATAATTACTTAGTTAAATCTCATCATTTTAAAACATAGTAGAAGCTGAACTTCCAAATTATCAAATGAAACTTAATAAAGAAAGTTTATCAAAGTTTGAATATGAAACAACATTATTCAATTTGAAATTCATATTTATAGTATAACTATTCATCAAACTTCGTTGAAATCTGAGTGTTAATTGAATACTAAACCTTGTTGAAAACTAACTCATTTGTTTATAAAAAATCTTGCGAAAACCTAAATAAAGTTGAGCGTTAAACAAATGTAGGAAATCTACATAAAATCTAAACACAAAAACCTTTAAGAAATTTCATTTTACATAGCCAAAGAAAACAACTCAATGAAATAGAAATCTCACACTACTCTTTGAGAAAGAAACACAATTTTGAGTTACATGCTTTTAAAGACCAATCTTGAAGACAAGATCATGTGACTCATGAAAAGAGTATATAACATAGTTTATTTCAAAGTAAGCCTTAAAGAAGGAACATAAATCCATTTTTAAACATTATAAGGATAAACCATAGATATCAATGAAAACATGTCAAAGATGAAAACATCAAGAAAATCATTTTAAATAAGAAATGAACATCCAACCCACCGAGGTACTCCCTTGCTGAATCAATTACACCGGCTAATTAAGCTGCAAGTTACCGAACTTCTCAACCAAAACCACGACCATGCTCGTCGAATCCGAGGAAATCCCTGAGTTCCTTGCACCACTCCAAATCTTACTAACTAAAGTCACTTATCTCTTCATAAAATCAACAGCTAATGCGTCTCCTGCAATACTTCATCTTGGAAAGATGGTCTGAGTTCCCCCAAAATTCCACATTTACTTACTCTGGTGCACTGCATGACGATTTCCGATTAACTGAGAGGGAATCTTCAACTACTGTTCGAGTCCAACTCTGACTGGCAACTGCACTTGTCTTCTCTTACTAACCACAATGAAGACGCTGAAGGTTGAAGGTCTGCTGATGTTCTCCGAAAACAACATACTAAATCTAGAAGGTTCTCAGTCTCCGACACAAATACAGACAAAAGACACCGAACAAAGCATGGAGACTTTAAATTCCCCACCACTAAGGAGGAAATTTGGCCGTCCAAATCTCCTAACAACAAGAACAAAAAGAAAGGACAAGCAAAATCTCCCGAACTGAAAGAAAAGCCGACTCAAATCCAACGAAACAAAGACACGAGAAAACAAATCGACACAATCTAACGAGTCCTCACCACACGTCTTAATGTCTCTAGAGTATTTTATTTCCTAGAAACTAACCGGCTCTGATACCAAACCTGTCACGCCCCGAAACCGGGACCTGCAGCGAACCGATCTCGGGGTGCGAAATTTTGGAATAATTTGAAACTTTTTGTTATAGTTCCCAAGATCCGCGTGAATGAGGATAATCACATCCCAACATAATCAGAGTGTATTTTTCGCGGAAGCTAACCAAGGTGTTACGACTCGGAATCCGTGGCCATCGGGTTCCGTGTCGTACGCAACCAATGTCATAAAGCCATCATAAACAGTCTGGCATAAATCATAAATCACAATACACTGAGCTGGTAGTAACAAATCTATTATTTCCCATATTCAAATTACAATTAACAAGTGTCTTAATTACAAACCCAAAAGAAAAAGGCTGATAAAGCCATACAACAATATCCAACTAAACAGAAATACTACCCCAAAGTTAGATACGAACTCCGGTGCCAAACTTGACATCTAAGTGATATCAACGGACAGCCTCTCACGTCAGACCAGCGGTCCCACCGCCTCCTCTGATCAAACACCTACAAACCGAAAAGAGAAGAACTGGCACCAAACAAAAGGGGGTCAGACACGACGGTCTGGCAAGCAAATAAACAAATAATATGAACAAAAGAACATATATAAAACCAGACGAAATCATCGAAAAAACCGAATAACGAGTCTAAACAATAATGACAATAAAGCATGCTAAATCAATCGAAAGTCCAAACATAAATATCAAGACGAATAAACGAGCAATCTCTAAAGCATAAATGTCTCGAAAAGATAACCACCTAAGTAAGGCATTTAATAATTAGAAATACATTTAAAAACTGAAGAGTAGAAACAATACGATAAGGGTCGATGTCGTAAACATTAAACAAATCAAAGCATAAAAAGCATAACCGACAATAATCATAAACTAAAGTAATACGCGGATAAAACCTAGGCGACCACAAATAGCTAAATCCTCCTATCACCGAAGTAATAAGAGCAAACAAAGCGTAGCCACTAAACGTGGTACCAAACAAAGGATCGGAACCGTAGCCATATAAATGGGACCGGCAGATCAAAAGTATCAGAACCGTAGCCATACAAATGGGACCGGCAGATAATTACCGTTGCCATGGTCGGTACAAACAGAATCCAAGCTGCAGCTGGCAAACAAAATAAAGACCCCAAGCCGGATGATCAGTCCGACAAGGTGACCTAAGCCTAGTGGTGCCTTTAGTTTTCAAAACTCGAACGGATACAAATCTAACAGAGTACTAATCCCTTTGGCTCAGGGGCTCGCACCACATAGCTCTGGCCCCGTCTTGCCTCGGGGTTTGTTTTCAAAATACTAATCTTAACAAATAATGGTCTCATCGAAGAAATCCCGAATGTGACAAACATACTCCAAATCTCTTTTCAAATCGAATCGGAGAAAACATACGAATAACTCGGGTAAACCGTTCAAATACGCATCAAGGTGATTTGTATAAAATCATACGGTCAATCCTTTCGAACGTGGAAAGCCACATGATTTTATAACAAATCATCGATGCTATTTGAATTAGTTCACCAAAGAATGCAAATACGAAATACAAATACAAATACATGATCTGACTTGAAATGGAATGGATAGTGGAGAATGACCTAATGACCTACCAAGGAACCATCTCAATGCACATTTAACCTTTAAACATTAATTAATAAAAGTGCGTTTGATGCCAATGAAAATCCATAATATTTAAATGATAAAGTGCGCATCAAGACCCGAACGGTTCCCAGGTAATTTCACATGCACTCATTCTCACATCATTCCCATTTCACAAATTTCCGAGCATCACAAACAAATCCCAAATGACAGTCCAAAACTACTCTTAAATGGCCCACAAAACGAGTTCTCAAAACAGCCAAAAACTGATCTTAAGATGGCCCATAAAACTGATTTTTAAACATCCAAAGACTGAACCTTAACCAAGCCCATGAAACAGGTTTAAAAACAGTCCAAAACAAATCCTTTAATGGACAAGAAACAAGTTCTTAAAACAAACCCAAGACTAAACCTGAACCAGGCCCACAAACAGAATTTAAAACAACCCAAACTGAACCTTAATCAAGCCCACAAAAACTGATTCTTAAGGCAGCCCAAAACCAAACTCTGAAAGGCCCAATAAACAGTTTTCAAAACCACCCAAAACTGGCCTTGAACAGGCCCACAAAACAGTCTTAAAACAGCCCACAACTGAACTTAAAAACGACCCAAAAACTGATTTGAATCAGGCCCAAGGAAACCCCAACGAACTGGCCCACAAAATCCTCAAAACAGGCCCAGACCCGAGCCCAGACTGAGCTGGGCTCGCTCGAGCGGACCCAGGCCCGCTCGAGCGGACCCAGACAGAAGCTGGGTCGCTCGAGCGACCCAGTGGGTCGCTCGAGCGGACCCAGACAGTGCCTGGTCCGCTCGAGCGACCCACTGGGTCGCTCGAGCGGACTGGGCCTGCCCAGTCCAGCCCGAGTCTGCATATCTTCCATTTCTTGCATTTTTTTCTGATTTTTCTTTGATTATTTTGATTCCTTTCTTTCATACTAATTTCCATAAGTTGTTGGGCCCTTCCTTGACCTTCCAAACTCATCAAACCACCCACCACAATCAAATCAATTAATCCAAACACCCTACTTTGAAATCAAGGTCTTCTTCCATGGCTTTGAACCCAAACACTTAACATAGAACTAACTTTCCAAATGATCAAAGTGAAAACAAACTTCCAATGCATTGTAAAGCAATAACATAAATTGAAATCAATGTAACAAGGGTTCATTCAATCAAAGTAAATCCATGATTAATAAAGGATTAGAACAACATGAGGAAAAATCATGAAACCCAACAAAAACATGAAAACATCATATTAATTGAAAATCCACTTGCCTTGAGTCAAGAGAAGATGAAAGACACTCTATGAAAGTCCTCTAATGGCCTCAAGCTTCCAAAATTCCAAAATCCCCAAATAGCTCAAGAGAACCCTAAAAATCCAATCCATTGAAAACCTCCATGAAAACCCTAACAAACGGGTTTAAAACACTCCAAATGGAGAGGAGAACAAGAATCTCAAGAAAGAAATGACATTGCAAACCTTTGGGTGCCCCAAACAAGAAGAAGAGCTTGAAAGATGGGTCTTCTCTAGCTCAAACATCTCAAAAATGGTGTCCCTAGGAAGCTTGAAGAGGGAGGAAGAGATTGAGGAGATCAACCCTCTAAGAATACCTCACCAAGTGAGAGTTCCAGATGAGAGAGAGTGAGAAGGGAGAAGAGAAAAACCCTAGCCAAGAAAAGTTGCTGGAATCGAATGAAGAGAAGAAGAGAGGGGTTCCCCTCTTATAGAATGGGTCTTGTGGGCCCCGGTCTTCCTCAAGCTAAAAATGGTATAAGCGGGCCCCGGATGAAAACGACGAAGAAGAGAAAAACGATCGGCGAAATATCTAGTTTCCGAAGAGTATATTTTCCCCAATTTCTGAAATTTTCGAAATTCATGGACAGATTTAGGGTGAAAAGTCAGTTTTGCCCTTTTTCTCGAAAAACGCGATTTTTGAGCATCAAATCAAAATGGTTAAAATATGAAAGTTGTTAAACTTCGTAAAATAAGTCGAAATACCCCAAACCCAGAATTTTTAGAAATCCGAAGTAATTTCCCATAAAAATACAAATCCTAAGGACCGGGTCAAACTAAAGTCAACGGTCTACAAAATCTCCAAGGCAAGGAAAAATCCGGTCAAACTCAAATACGCGGTCAAACTAAATCAAATCTCGCTTAAAAAGTTAAACCACGATTAAAACAATGCTAAACAAAAGGATTGGGGTCGGGATCTTACAGGAACCGACGAGGTCTCGGTCTAAAGAATTATGCACCGTCGGTTGACCGACATGTGCCGACGATCTGACCGACAGAGAAGATCTGAAAGTTGAAGCTCTCTGGAAATGGAACCGATAGAGCCGTCGGTTGGTCTCGGTTCCTATGTCGACTGACCGACAAGGACCGACAGTCTGACCGACAAGCTATACAATCAGAAATCCGAAGTTCTGAAGGTTTTTCAAATAAAAACAAAGTTTATGGTAGCAAAATATGCATGAGGATCCTAAGATAAGGAGAGCATGAATGAGAGAGAGGACAAGCTATGACAATGAATGCATCCAATCAAATTGCAACAAAATAAAAACTCTAAGAATCTCCCCCTTTGCAATTTGATGGCAACTCTAGAGACTTGACACTCTCTCATACTCCATGAACTAGAACACCAACTTCTTTGGACATTTAAGGAGCTTTGGATATATTGGAGCTTTGGATCTTCCTTGCGAGAGAAACTAGGCAAAGCTTCGCCCCCTCAACTTGATAGACCTTGATTCTTCTCCCCCTCAATTTGAGACCACTTAATATCATTCTCTCCCCCTTTGACATCTAATTGCAAAGGATCCTGCCCAACTACAAGAAGACACAAACCTTGTCAGTAGCACCTATTTATAAGAGATATGATAAAAAGGAAATGCAATAATAGGTGATTAGTCAAGAAGAGTTCAGATTTCAGGGCAAGGGCCAATGCCCAATTGATGTCTTAGTTTGATAAACCTTTCATTTCCAAGGGGTTTAGTAAATAGGTCAGCCAATTGAGAATCAGTTTGAACAAAAAGTAACAAAATAGAGCCTTGATCAGCATGATCACACAAAAAGTGATAGCGAATGTCAATGTGTTTAGTGCGAGAATGCTGAACAGGATTTTTTTGAAATGCTAATGGCACTTGAGTTATCACACATGATAGGCATACAATGTTGTGGAATATTATAATCTAACAAGGTTTGTTTCATCCACAACAATTGAGCACAACAGCTACCTGCAGCTATATACTCAGTTTCTGCAGTGGACAGAGATACTGAATTTTGCTTTTTGCTATGCCAAGCTACTAAGAAATTTCCTATGAAGTAGCCACATCCACTGGTGCTTTTCCTATCATCTATTGATCCTGCCCAATCAGCATCATTGTATCCAATTAATTGTAAAGATGAGTCACGAGGATACCAGATGCCATAATGAGATGTCCCATTGATATATTTAAAGATACGTTTAACAGCTTTAAGATGGGACTCACTAGGATCCGATTGATATCTAGCACATATTTCAACGCTAAAAGAGAGATCAGGTCTACTAGCAGTAAGATAGAGGAGGCTTCCTATCATACTACGATAAAGTTTTTGGTCTACTTTCCTACCTTTTAGGTCACTAGAAAGTTTTGAAGTAGATCCTATGGGGTTGCTACTAGGCTTAGAGTTTTCTAGACCAAACTTCTTATTGATTTCCAAGGCAAATTTGGACTGACTAAGAAAAATTCCTTTCTCGGTTTGGTTAACTTGGAGACCTAGGAAGAATTGCAGGGGACCGACTAGACTCATCTCAACAGTGGAACTCATTAATTCTGAAAATCCTTGAGCCAATTTTTCTGAAGTAGATCCAAACACTATATCATCAACATAGATTTGAGCTACAAGAATGTCTTGATCAATTTTCTTGATAAACAGATTCTTATTAACTTTCCCACAGTCAAAATCATTTTCAACCAGATGATTTGTAAGCTTTTCATACCAAGCCCTTGGTGCTTGTTTTAATCCATAAAGAGCTTTCTTGAGTCTGTAGACATACTCAGGATGATGAGGGTCTTCAAAGCCTTCTGGTTGAGTAACATAAACATCTTCTTCAATTTCTCCATTCAAGAAGGCACATTTGACATCCATTTGAAATAGTTTGATTCTCATGCTACTCGCATAACTCAATTGGATTCTTATGGACTCCAAACGGGCTACAGGAGCAAAAGTTTCTTCAAAATCAATTCCTTCTATTTAGGCATATCCTTTTGCTACTAGTCTTGCCTTGTTTCTGACAACATTTCCAGATTCATCTGACTTGTTCTTGTAAATCCACTTAGTGCCAGTGGGATTTTTCTCTGTAGGTAATGGAACAAGATCCCAAACATCATTTTTCTTAAAATGATTCAATTCTTCTTGCATAGCTTCCATCCATTCAGATTTTGATTCAGCCTCAGAAAAATTCTTAGGCTCGATTTGAGAGACAAAGGAATAATGTGCACATAGATTATGAACTTGTTTCCGGGTCATGACCCCACTACTGATATCTCCAATAATATTATCCAATGTATGATTTTTCATAATTTTGGTTGGTACAGTAGCTTTGGAAGGAATGATATCACTCTTGTCTTTAGGTCTTGGTTGATCAATATCAATTTCAACTTCATCATCATTTTGAAGAATTCTTCCAATTTGATTTATATCATCGATGACAACATGAGCAGACTCCATTGTAATCATGGTTCTATGATTAAATACTCTGTATGCTTTGCTCCTTTCAGAATAGCCTAGGAAAATTCCATCATCAGATTTAGGCTCAAATTTCTCCAACTGCTCCCTATCTCTTAGAATATAACATTTGCTTCCAAACACTTTCAAATACCCCAAATTAGGTTTTCTTTCAAAATAAAGTTCATAGGGGGTCTTGTTGGTATTTTTAGTGAGATAGACTCTGTTTATAAGATAGCAAGCAGTATTCACAGGTTCAGCCCATAAATTACGAGGAAGATTCTTTTCATTGAGCATAGTCTTAGCCATTTCTTGAATCACTCTATTTCTTCTTTCTGCTACTCCATTTTGTTGAGGAGTTTTAGGAGCTGAAAATTGATGATTAATCCCATGATTCTCACAAAATTTGGCAAATTTTTCATTTTCAAATTCTCTCCCATGATCACTTCTGATCTTCTGAATTTTACAATCTTTTTCAACTTGTATCTTGTTGCAAATTCTTATGTTATTGTCTACAGCATCTGATTTAGCATTAAGAAAAGCAACCCATCCAAAACGAGAATAATCGTTTACCATAACCAGAATAAATTTTTTTCCTCCAATACTTTGCACTGGTGTTGGTCCAATCAAGTCCATGTGGATTAATTCAAGACAACGAGAAGACGATATATCCTTTAAACCTTTGAAGCTCTTCTTTATTTGTTTACCCAGTTGGCAAGCCTTACAGATTTTAGATTTTTCAGCACTCAACTTGGGAATTCCTTTCACAATTTCATTCTTGGATAGGATTTTCATCAATTTAAAGTTTATGTGACCCATCCTTTGGTGCCATAAGTAATTCTCTTGATCTTTAGTTATCAAGCACCTAGATTCATTGTCATCACATTCTTCTATAATGTAAATATTTCCTTTTGTCCTTGATCCAGTAAGAAGAACTTGTTTAGTTCTATCATTTACCACTTTGCATGAATGACTGTCAAATACAACTTTTTTTCCTTTGTCACATAATTGGCTAATGCTAAGAAGATTATGCTTCAGTCATTCCACAAGAAATACATCATTTAGAGTTGGTATTTGATCTCCTTTCACACTTCCCTTGCCAATGATTTGAGCTTTACTATTAACTCCAAAAGAAACATTTCCTCCATCATATTCCACTATAGAGCTGAATCTAGATCGGTCTCCTGTCATGTGTTTTGAACAACCACTATCTAAGAACCAAGTAGGGTTTTCTTTTGCTTTTAAAGCGGTTTGAACTAGGAGACTCTCAAAGTTTCTTCCTTTAACAATCCAACTAGATAAAGGAGATTTATAGGGAATGGTCTTGGGGACAAATCTCAAAGGTATTCTAGAGGGATTGTTGAGAGATAACCTGATTTTGTATGGGGAATTAGGGACCAAATGACCACTACGATTGCAAAAATGACAAGTCCATCTAGTGGTATAATTTCTCTCAACTATAGGTTTGTGGACACTCTTAGTAAATATTTAAGAGTTATTCTTCTTGTTACTAGGGGAACCTTCAAAACCTATTCCACTCTTATCACCATAAATTTTATGCATGCCTAACATTTGATAAAACTTATCATTTCCCAAGGTGAATTTGTCAACAATGAGTTTTCCATTGTTGAGTTTCAATTGTAGAGAGTTTGTTTCAAGTTGACTAGATTCAAGCTTGGATTGTAAGTTATGAATTTGGTTTTGAGCAAGAGCTAGATCTTTAGTTAGGGTGATGAATTTATGTTCCAAGTTGATTTTGTCATTTATGGTTAGTTTCAATTCATCTTTTAAGACATTTACTTCATTAACCAGTTTTTTGGATTCTTCTTTTAACATTTTATTTTTCTTAATTAAGATTTCAGAATTTTCATATAGATCATTATAAGCTTGCTGGATCTCAATTTCTTCATCTTCATCATAAGTTTCTTCTTACCCTAATGTGTCATCTATTATTGTGTTATTATCATCGATATCTTCAATAGAAGCAATAAGAATCCAATTAGGGGGATTTTCATCTTCATCATTTTGGGATTTATTTTTGTCACTATCTTCATCTTCCACGTCCCAAGTTATGTTTAAAGCTTTCTTTGCTTTCTTATCTCCTCTTTCAAATTCTTTAGGAGTGGAGCAATTTTGAGCAATATGTCCAAATCCCTTGCAATTGTAACATTGCACGTCTTTTTTGATAAATGATCCTTTGGAACTTCTTTAAGATCTAGGGCTTTTGCTTTCATAAGATTTTCTAATGTTTTTGTTATTCCAAAAGAATCTCTTAAAATTTTTGACAAGTAAAGCATTATCATCATTACTATCATCCTCACTTTCATTTTCATTAGATTGATAGGAAAAAGCTACTCCCTTCTTTTTATCTTTAACTTCAAAATCTAGTTCATATGTGAGTAGATTTCCTATTAGTTCTTCAATTTTGATTTGGTCAACATTTTTACTCTCTGTTATGGCAATAATCTTGGGTTTGAATCTTTTAGGAAGAGATCTTAAAATTTTTCTCACAGTTTTAGATTCATCCATCTTTTCTCCTAGTCCTATAAGAGAGTTGATTAACTCCATAATTTTTGTGTAGAACTCATCAAATGTTTCTTCTTCAAGCATTTTAATATCTTCTAATTTAGAGGTCAACATTTGAATTTTGGCTATCTTGACCTGATCTGTACCTTCATGGGTGGTCTCTAGGGTGTCCCACACTTCCTTAACAGTATTACAATTAACAACTCTATTGAATTCCTCTTGAGATAAAGCACAATTTATAGAGTTTTTTTCTTTGGCATTCAAATTAGCTCTATCCTTTTCCCCTTGAGTTCAAGCACTCTTAGGTTTGAGAGTTAGGGATATGATATTACCTTCAGAATCTTTTTCTGTGGTAGTGGGGAGATGATAGCCTTCTTCAATGATGTTCCACACATCTAAGCTTTGGGATTCTAAGAACACTAGCATCCTAATTTTCCAATACCTATATTGTGTTCCATTGAACAAGGGCGGTCTATTGGTGGCATTGCCCTCACCCAAATGAGATTGCATGATGGCAACAAAAGAAAAACACTCAGTAGGATTCAACTCTAGGCTGTAAGACCTAAACAAGAGCAACCTCGCTCTGATACCAGTTGAAAGTCCAAGATCGAGTCCTAGAGAGGGGGGGGGGGGGGTTGAATAGGATAACTTCTTAAAGCCTAGACCATTTTTAAACATATTAGTTTTTAGGTGACTTATGCTTTGATGATGGTAAATTAGCTTGAGAAGAGGAAGAGTCTCTAAGTTATGCATTCATAATCAAAAGACAACTACAATCTCTAATCAATCTCATAACCAAACATAAAATCAATGGTCATAAAAAGAGAGCTAAACTTCAATCACCATAACACAAACAATTTATAGTGGTTCGGCCAAATTGCCTACATCCACTCCTGGTAACCCTACCGGAATCCACTAATCAATTTAAGGTTTAGGATCACCTCAAACCTTACAATCTCATCACTATGCTCTTCAAGGATAAGCATAAACCTTTACATCACAACAAGTGCTTTTCAAGGCTAAACACCAACCTTTACAACATAGATTTTTCTCTTGAATAAAATGCCTATTTATGCATGCATGAGAGAACAAATTAAACACAATGTATTGCCTCTAGATAGACTGAATAGAAAATGAAAACTCAACTACTAGGAGCATGCATATGAAAGATAAAGTTTATGACTAATGCATGAACTAGAAAGCACTCTTCCTCTTTTAAAAAGATGACGCTTCAAATGATGCAAAGATGATAATCATATGTATGAGAAATAGTTGAATGACAAACACATGCGTTTCAAAAGATCAAACTTGAAAAGAGAGAGTACAATCTTAAGATTCACAAATTAGATTTGAAAACAAAAGTCCAAAAACGCATGTGAATGAAAAAGTCATATGTTGATTTCATAAAGCTGAAAGTTTTCAAAGATCAAGGCATGTTATGAAACACAACAACATCTTAAGAAGAGAGCTAACAATTTGATCATGCTTAAAGGAAAAACAAGGATGAAGAAACTACGCATGAAATTGAAATTGAGATTTAGAAAGCACACCCATATTAAAGATCAAAGATTGAAAAGGTGGAATGCCTCCATAATCCCTTTAGAAAAGCTCTTGAAAAGTTCCTCTCTTTTGGCCTCAAAAGTTCTCAAAAAATCAGCAACTTTACCCAAAGAGAAAGTCACCTTTTATAGAAAAAGTGCTCCCAACGGATAACTCTCGGTTAGCCGACAACTAGGTGTCAGTCAACCGACAGCCCAACGGTCACAAGCCAACGGCTATATTTTTGAAAAATTGGCTGACCAAGAAACACTTGGCGGATTGACCGACATCATCGGTCCACCGACACAGAACCGACACCGGAACCGACAGAGCAAAAATGCTGAAAATGAAGCTCTCTGTTTTTGGAACCGACGAGGTCTCGGTCTGAAGAATTATGCACTGTCGGTTGACCGACATGTGCCGACGATCTGACCGACAGAGAAGATCTGAAAGTTGAAGCTCTCTGGAAATGGAACCGACAGAGCCATCGGTTGGTCTCGGTTCCTTTGTCGGCTGACCAACAAGGACCGACAGTCTGACCGACAAGCTATACAATCAGAAATCCGAAGTTCTAAAGGTTTTTCAAATAAAAACAAAGTTTATGGTAGCAAAATATGCATGAGGATCCTAAGATAAGGAGACCATGAACGAGAGAGAGGACAAGCTATGACAATGAATGCATCCAATCAAATTGCTACAAAATAAAAACTCTAAGAATCTCCCCCTTTGCAATTTGATGGCAACTCTAGAGACTTGACACTCTCTCGTACTCCATGAACTAGAACACCAACTTCTTTGGACATTTAAGGAGCTTTGGATATTTTGGAGCTTTGGATTTTCCTTGTGAGAGCAACTAGGCAAAGCTTCTCCCCCTCAACTTGATAGACCTTGATTCTTCTCCCCCTCAATTTGAGACCACTTAATATCATTCTCTCCCCCTTTGACATCTAATTGCAAAGGATCCTGCCCAACTACAAGAAGACACAAACCTTGTCAGTAGCACCTGTTTATAAGAGATGATAAAAAGGAAATGCAATAACAGGTGATTAGTCAAGAAGAGTTCAGATTTCAGGGCAAGGGCCAATGCCCAATTGATGTCTTAGTTTGATAAACCTTTCATTTCCAAGGGGTTTAGTAAATAGGTCAGCCAATTGAGAATCAGTTGGAACAATAAGTAACTCAATAGAGCCTTGATCAGCATGATCATGCAAAAAGTGATAGCGAATGTCAATGTGTTTAGTGCGAGAATGCTGAACAGGATTTTTTGAAATGCTAATGGCACCTGACTTATCACACATGATAGGCATACAATGTTGTGGAACATTATAATCTAACAAGGTTTGTTTCATCCACAACAATTGAGCACAACAGCTACTTGCAGCTATATACTCAGCTTCTGCAGTAGACAGAGATACTAAATTTTGTTTTTTGCTATGCCAAGCTACTAAGCAATTTCCTATGAAGTAGCAACATCCACTGGTGCTTTTCCTATCATCTATTGATCCTGCCCAATCAGCATCACTTATCCAATTAATTGTAAAGATGAGTCACGAGGATACCAGGTGCCATAATGAGATGTCCCATTGATATATTTAAAGATACGTTTAACAGCTTTAAGATGGGACTCACGAGGATCTGATTGATATCTAGCACATATTCCAACACTAAAAGAGAGATCAGGTCTATTAGCAGTAAGATAGAGCAGGCTTCCTATCATACTACGATAGAGTTTTTGGTCTACTTTGGTACCTTTTAGGTCACTAGAAAGTTTTGAAGTAGATCCCTTGGGGTGGCTACTAGGCTTAGAGGTTTCTAGACCAAACTTTTTAATGATTTCCAAGGCAAATTTGGACTGACTAAGAAAAATTCCTTTCTCGGTTTGGTTAACTTGGAGACCTAGGAAGAATTGCAGGGGACCGACTAGACTCATCTCAAAAGTGGAACTCATTAATTCTGAAAATCCTTGAGCCAATTTTTCTGAAGTAGATCCAAACACTATATCATCAACATAGATTTGAGGTACAAGAATGTCTTGATCAATTTTCTTGATAAACAGAGTCTCATCAACTTTCCCACAGTCAAAATCATTTTCAACCAGATGATTTGTAAGCTTTTCATACCAAGCCCTTGGGGCTTGTTTTAATCCATAAAGAGCTTTCTTGAGTCTGTAGACATACTCAGGATGATGAGGGTCTTCAAAGCCTTCTGGTTGAGTAACATAAACATCTTCTTCAATTTCTCCATTCAAAAAGGCACTTTTGACATCCATCTGAAATACTTTGACTCTCATGCTACTCGCATAACTCAATAGGATTCTTATGGACTCCAAACGGGCTACAGGAGCAAAAGTTTCTTCAAAATCAATTCCTTCTATTTAGGCATATCCTTTTGCTACTAGTCTTGCCTTGTTTCTGACAACATTTCCAGATTCATCTGACTTGTTCTTGTAAATCCACTTAGTGCCAGTGGGATTTTTCTCTGTAGGTAATGGAACAAGATCCCAAACATCATTTTTCTTAAATTGATTCAATTCTTCTTGCATAGCTTCCATCCATTCAGATTTTGATTCAGCCTCAAAAAAATTCTTGGGCTCGATTTGAGAGACAAAGGAATAATGTGCACATAGATTATGAACTTGTTTCCGGGTCATGACCCCACTACTGATATCTCCAATAATATTATCCAATGTATGATTTTTCATAATTTTGGTTGGTACAGTAGCTTTGGAAGGAATGATATCACTCTTGTCTTTAGGTCTTGGTTGATCAATATCAATTTCAACTTCATCATCATTTTGAAGAATTCTTCCAATTTGATTTATATCATCGATGACAACATGAGCAGACTCCATTGTAATCATGGTTCTATGATTAAATACTCTGTATGCTTTGCTCCTTTCAGAATAGTCTAGGAAAATTCCATCATCAGAATTAGGCTCAAATTTCTCCAACTGCTCCCTATCTCTTAGAATATAACATTTGCTTCCAAACACTTTCAAATACCCCAAATTAGGTTTTCTTTCAAAATAAAGTTCATAGGGGGTCTTGCTGTATTCTTAGTGAGATAGACTCTATTTATAAGATAGTAAGCAAGATTCTTTTCATTGAGCTTGGTCCTAGCCATTTCTTGAATCACTCTATTTCTTCTTTATGCTACTCCATTTTGTTGAGGAGTTTTAGGAGCTGAAAATTGATGATTAATCCCATGATTCTCACAAAATTTGGCAAATTTTTCATTTTCAAATTTTCTCCCATAATCACTTCTGATCTTCTGAATTTTACAATCTTTTTCAACTTGTATCTTGTTGCAAATTCTTATGTTCTTGTCTACAGCATCTGATTTAACATGAAGAAAAGCAACCCATCCAAAACGAGAATAATCGTCTACCATAACCAAAATAAATTTCTTTCCTCCAACACTTTGCACTGGTGCTGGTCCAATCAAGTCCATGTGGATTAATTCAAGACGACGAGAAGACGATATATCCTTTGAACCTTTGAAGCTCTTCTTTATTTGTTTACCCAGTTGGCAAGCCTTACAGATTTTAGATTTTTCAGCACTCAACTTAGGAATTCCTTTCACAATTTCATTCTTGGATAGGATTTTCATCAATTTAAAGTTTATGTGACCCATCCTTTGGTGCCATAAGTAATTCTCTTGATCTTTAGTTATCAAGTACCTAGATTCATTGTCATCACATTCTTCTATAATGTAAATATTTCCTTTTGTCCTTGATCCAGTAAGAATAACTTGGTCAGTTCTATCATTTACCACTTTGCATGAATGACTGTCAAATACAACTTTTTTTCCTTTGTCACATAATTGGCTAATGCTAAGAAGATTATGCTTCAGTCATTCCACAAGAAATACATCATTTAGAGTTGGTATTTGATCTCCTTTCACACTTCCCTTGCCAATGATTTGAGCTTTACTATTAACTCCAAAAGAAACATTTCCTCCATCATATTCCACTATAGAGCTGAATCTAGATCGGTCTCCTCTCATGTGTTTTGAACAACCACTATCTAAGAACCAAGTAGGGTTTTCTTTTGCTTTTAAAGCGGTTTGAAGTAGGAGACTCTCAAAGTTTCTTCCTTTAACAATCCAACTAGATAAAGGAGATTTATAGGGAATGGTCTTGGGGACAAATTTCAAAGGTATTCTAGAGGGATTGTTGAGAGATAACCTGATTTTGTATTGGCAATTAGGGACCAAATGACCACTACGATTGGAAAAATGACAAGTCCATCTAGTGGTATAATTTCTCTCAACTATAGGTTTGTGGACACTCTTAGTAAATATTTGAGAGTTATTCTTCATGTTACTAGGGGAACCTTCAAAACCTATTCCGCTCTTATCACCATAAATTTTATGCATGCCTAACTTTTGATAAAACTTATCATTTCCCAAGGTGAATTTGTCAACAATGAATTTTCCTTTGTTGAGTTTCAATTGTAGAGAGTTTGTTTCAAGTTGACTAGATTCAAGCTTGGATTGTAAGTTATGAATTTGGTTTTGAGCAAGCGCTAGATCTTTAGTTAGGGTGATGAATTTATGTTCCAAGTTGATTTTGTCATTTATGGTTAGTTTCAATTCATCTTTTAAGACATTTACTTCATTAGCCAGTTTTTTGGATTCTTCTTTCAACATTTTATTTTTCTTAATTAAGATTTCAGAATTGTCATCATTTTGGGATTCATTTTTGTCAATATCTTCATCTTCCTCATCCCAAGTTATGTTTAAAGCTTTCTTTGATTTCTTATCTCCTCTTTCAAATTCTTTAGGAGTGGAGCAATTTTGAGCAATATGTCCAAACCCCTTGCAATTGTAACATTGCACATCTTTTTTGATAAATGATCCTTTGGAACTTCTTTGAAATCTAGGGCTTTTGCTTTCATCAGATTTTCTAATGTTTTTGTTATTCCTAAAGAATCTCGTAAAATTTTTGACAAGTAAAGCATTATCATCATTACTATTGTAGGTGTAGAAAAATTATGACCCACAATAATCGGGGTGCCTTACAGGACTTATCCAAATGAAGAAGATGACCTGCTGCTTGAAAGCCTGAAAGGGAAGAGCAAACGGTCAGAGGACCCTGGCCTGGGCGGCGCAAGGCTCTCCGATGCCTAAGTCAGTAAGTGAACTGGAACAAAGGAAGGAGAGGAAGAAGAGAGGCGGAGTAACGACTCTCAGGTTTGGATTGTGCGTACCTTGCATGTGAAATGAGGCTCTATTTATAGACGACTGGACGATATCTTTAGACGATAATTTGGTGTGGGTCCCATGACTTGATAGGGAAGTCATCATCAGCCCACAAAGTAATAAATGCGGTCCATTCTAGCCCACTTTGCATTTAATGCCAGTCGGATCGGCCCACATCGCATTAAATGCGCGTCATGTTGGGCCAGATCATGTTGGACGCCTTTGGCGGTAGAAGTACCATCGGATCCACCCTCAGGGCTTGCCCTGATTTGGCTTCAGCCGCTGGATGCCGCCCTATCAGTGAACTGGCAAAGATTGTGGACGGCTGGATGTCGCATCTGTCTCACTGGCTCATGCCCCTATTCCTCCACGTGTCCGATGACGTGGGAGGCGAAGGGCGCGAGTGGAGATTCACTCTTGCTTCGGCTTCCGTCCCGGCTCCTTTGGCCGAGGTGAAGCTTTTAGCCGAGGTGGGCACCTGGGTAGCCGAGCTCGGCGCTAGCGGCCAGGACCTGTCTGACTTCGGCTGAGGCTTCTGTCCCGGTAACCGAGGTCGGCGCTAGCGGCCAGGACCTGTCTGACTTCGGCTGAGGCTTCTGTCCTGGTAGCCGAGGTGAGTCTGGTGCCACGTGGATGGCACGCGGATGGCACGTGAGAATGCTTAGTCACATCTGATGGCCGTGATTAGCGTAATCCTGGAGCTTTGAAAATCTCCCCACACAACTATCATCCTCACTTTCATTTTCATTAGAATGAGAGGAAAAAGCTACTCCCTTCTTTTTATCTTTAACTTCAAAATCTAGTTCATATGTGAGTAGATTTCCTCTTAGTTCTTCAATTTTGATTTGGTCAACATTTTTACTCTCTATTATGGCAATAATCTTGGGTTTGAATCTTTTAGGAAGAGATCTTAAAATTTTTCTCATAGTTTTAGATTCATCCATCTTTTCACCTAGTCCTATAAGAGAGTTGATTAACTCCATAATTTTTGTGTAGAACTCATCAAATGTTTCTTCTTCAAGCATTTTAATATCTTCTAATTTAGAGGTCAACATTTGAATTTGGGCTATCTTGACCTGATCTGTACCTTCATGGGTGGTCTCTAGGGTGTCCCTCACTTCCTTAGCAGTATTGCAATTAACAACTCTATTGAATTCCTCTTGAGATAAAGCACAATATAAAGAGTTTTTTGCTTTAGCATTCAAATTAGCTCTATCCTTTTCCCCTTGAGTCCAAGCACTCTTAGGTTTGAGAGTTAGGGATATGATATTACCTTCAGAATCTTTTTCTATGGTAGTGGGGAGATGATAGCCTTCTTCAATGATGTTCCACACATCTAAGCTTTGGGATTCTAAGAACACTTGCATCCTAATTTTCCAATACCTATAGTGTGTTCCATTGAACAAGGGTGGTCTATTGGTGGCATTGCCCTCACCCAAATGAGATTGCATGATGGCAACAAAAGAAAAACACTCAGTAGGATTCAACTCTAGGCTGTAAGACCTAAACAAGAGCAACCTCGCTCTGATACCAATTGAAAGTCCAAGATCGAATCCTAGAGAGGGGGGCGGGGGGGGGGGTGAATAGGATAGACCATTTTTAAACATTTTAGTTTTTAGGTGACTTATGCTTTGATGATGGTAAATTAACTTGAGAAGAGGAATAGTCTCTCTAAGTTAAGCATTCATAACCAAAAGACAACTACAATCTCTAATCAATCTCACAACCAAACATAAAATCAACGATCATAAAAAGAGAACTAAACATCAATCACCATAACACAAACAATTTATAGTGGTTCGGCCAAATTGCCTACATCCACTCCCGGTAACCCTACCGGATTCCACTAATCAACTTAAGGTTTAGGATCACCTCAAACCTTATAATCTCATCACTATGCTTTTCAAGGATAAGCATAAACCTTTACATCACAACAAGTGCTTTTCAAGGCTAAACACCAACCTTTACAACATAGATTTTTCTCTTGAATAAAATGCCTATTTATGCATGGATGAGAGAACAAATTAAACACAATGTATTGCCTCTAGATAGACTGAATAGAAAATGAAAACTCAACTACTAGAAGCATGCATATGAATGATAAAGTTTATGGCTAATGCATGAACTAGAAAGCACTCTTTCTCTTTTAAAAAGATGACACTTCAAATGATGCAAAGATGATAATCATATGTATGAGAAAGAGTTGAATGACAAACACATGTGTTTCAAAAGATCAAACTTGAAAAAAGCGAGTACAATCTTAAGATTGACAAATTAGATTAGAAAACAAAAGTTCAAAAACACATGTGAATGAAAAAGTCATATGTTGATTTCATAAAGCTAAAAGTTTTCAAAGATCAAGGCATGTTATGAAACGCAACAACATCTTAAAAAGAGAGCTAACAATTTGATCATGCTTAAAGGAAAAACAAGGATGAAGAAATTACGCCTGAAATTGAAATTGAGATTTAGAAAGCACACCCATTTTAAAGATCAAAGATTGAAAAGGTGGAATGCCTCCATAATCCCTTTAGAAAAGCTCTTGAAAAGTTCCTCTCTTTTGGCCTCAAAAGTTCTCAAAAAAGTCAGCAACTTTACCCAAAGAGAAAGTCACCTTTTATAGAAAAAGTGCTCCCAACGCATAGCTCTCGGTTAGCCGACAACTAGGTGTCGGTCAACTGACAAGCCCAGCGGTCACAAGCCAACGGCTATATTTTTGAAAAATTTGCTGACCAAGAAACACATGGCGGATTGACCAACATCATCGGTCGACCGACACGGAACCGACACCTGGAACCGACAGTGCAAAAAAGCTGAAAATGAAGCTCTCTGTTTTTGGAACCGACGAGGTCTCGGTCTGAAGAATTATGCACTGTCGGTTGACCGACATGTGCCGACGATCTGACCGACAGAGAAGATCTGAAAGTTGAAGCTCTCTGGAAATGGAACCGACAGAGCCGTCGGTTGGTCTCGGTTCCTATGTCGGCTGACCGACAAGGACCGACAGTCTGACCGACAAGCTATACAATCAGAAATCCGAAGTTCTGAAGGTTTTTCAAATAAAAACAAAGTTTATGGTAGCAAAATATGCATGAGGATCCTAAGATAAAGAGAGCATGACTGAGAGAGAGGACAAGCTATGACAATGAATGCCTCCAATCAAATTGCAACAAAATAAAAACCCTAACAGACACTACTTTGAGAGTTAATCTTTTACTTGTAAAGGTTATTGCTTAGTCTTAGAAAAGCATAGTGTCGAGGTTATTGCTTGGCCATAGAAAAGCATTGTGTGAAGGTTATTGCTTAGCCTTGAAAAGCACATTGTAAGGTTATTACTTAGCCTAGAAAAGCATAGTGTTAGAGGTTATTGCTTAGCCTATTGAAAAGTATAGATAGTGGAAATCCGGTGGGGTGTAGGATCACAAGCCGGTACTGGATGTAGGCATTGAGGCCGAACCACTATAATTCTTTGTGTGATGGTGCATGCTATGTGGTGATTGTGTTTATTAGCTTCCGCTTTTTATTTGTTAATCATCACAAGTGGCTAGTTGTTTTAAAGAAATTAAAATTGGTCTTAATAGGTCACTAAGTTGTAGCTCACCCTATTCATCCCCCCCCCCCTCTCTAGGGTAAGGATCCCGGACTTTCAACATTTATTTTCACTATAACGAACTTCAGTACCTTACCAATAATAAAGTGGCGATGCCTTGAGCATGTGTATGGTTTAGAACATATCACTTATTCTTAGGCCTATCCTCATCCAGAAGGCTAGAAATTAAGGCATCTAAACAAGAAAGAGTCATAAATAAACCGTGACACAATATAAGGGTAAAAAATAATAGAAATTAAGGCATCTAAACTGTAAAGCATTGCGAGTACTTCTTGTCAATCCAATCTAATTTATGCTGCGAGTGCTTGCCAGAATCTGGTAATGCACCCATCTTCTTACCACTCCAGAGGTTGAATTCTTGACTAGTGTTGCAAGTAGTTATCACCTCTATTTCACATGTAGTTTTATCAAAAATTTGCACAGTAAATTGCCCATCCCCATCACATGTGAAAGTAAAAGGTAGTAAGCCTTCAAGGAGTGATCTTCTACAAATTTCTTCCTGCCATCCTGTAGATATGTATCTTTACCCCTTATATTTAATTGAACATACCAAATGCGGCCATCAAGACCCTTTAGTTTGGCTCTTTGGGATGGATTGATTACATTGTGCTTCACAAAGGCTGGTGGTAATTGCTGCAATACATAGAAATAACATAAGCTGAATCATAGAACCAAGTACAAGATAGAAAGGGTAGTAAAGGGCAGTGAGCTTAATCTCTGAAGAATAATGATAAATCAGAACTAGAAAACTGGAATCAGTGTGAACAGAGCTTCACCAAGTGCTATTAATTTTCATCATATAACAACCCTTCCTTTCATTATTAGCAAAACAAAATGCTAAAAGTAAAATTACCCAAAGGGAGTTTGAAATGTAGAAAAGACATATCGAAGTTTCCCCAAAATCTATCGAAATATTGGCCAAAATCATACACGAATCTTCATGGGTTTTTCCGTTCAGTGTTTACAGAAATCAATTCGAGCAAGAATAAATAAAAACCAACGTAATTAAGGGGGGGATCCATCGAAAAGAAAAGGACTAATGGAGAAGAAGTTCTACCTGTCTCTGCAAAATGTGAGGTGGTTCGAAAATTTCAGTCATTCCAACTCTACCCACATCTTCTCGATAAGAAAACTTCTTTGCATAACCCAGAGACATGGCCTTTTCTTTTGGAAAATCCTCCAACGACCTCTCGTCTCTTGTACCAAGAGGGAGAGGGAGAGGGAGAAAGGGAGCGAGCAGGGAGCGCATGCAAAGGGAGAGGTCAGGGAGAGGGAGAAAGAGAGAAAACAGGAGGAAGAGGAGAAATGGGGAAGAAAGAAGAATCATTCATCAGGGATTTGGGGGTAAGTTTTGTGACGATGTCGGTAAGGTGGTCCAAAACCCATGTACGAACACCGAATTTGTCATTTTGGTGTATTTCAGGCTAAATCTGTCTAATATATGTTTAGCACCATTTATTTGGTAAAATTCCCTAATCCTAATGAAATTGGAAACCTAAATATAATTACAATTCTTTAAATAAAATTACAAACCAATAACTATAATTAGAGAATTAAAAAATCTTAAATCTACTTGGGCCCTACACACATGGCCTGAGGTCCATCTGCATCAGCTAACCTAGATGATTATTGTGAGATCAGAAAAGATTAACAATCACAATTAAAGTATAAAAATAAAATTCAGATTGCACCACTTATGTGGAATTTCAGTTAAGGGAATTAGTGATGAATATAGGCCAGCTTGTCACAATCCCACAAAGTGTACCTCTCAAATCTGAATTGGGAGACTTAATGGAAGAATATCTCTTCTACTATCTTAGGGATCAACCAACAACAAGCAGATTCCGTTTACCAAAAAAAAAAAAAATGGATTTTCCTGGTCCTCTTAAGGATTTAATAAAAGGCTAACTTCAAAGGCTTTTCAACTAAAATTGAGTTGTGTGGAATTGGGAAACTGAAATTCAGATTTGTATCGAACAGTTCCCATAGTTAATATGTCCAAATAGGCAGTAAACAAACTCAAAGTATGAAAAATAGGCAAAGGACTCAAAAAAAAAAAAGAATGTTGAATGAGCCCAAAACCCTATGTATAGGGTTTGGCTGGGTTGGAAATGTCCTGGACTGGGTTCGGCTAGACTGTTTTGGAGTGGAATGGGTCTTGGTCAGGCTGGTTTGGGAAGGAATGGGGTTCGGTTAATCGAAATGAGGGTTGGGAAGGGTTTTGTTGGCTTAAATCGATGGCTATGCGGAGGCTGAAAGGAATTAGATTGGGATGTAGGGCTCAGATGGTGTGGATGAGGCATTGATGGAGTTCAATCAAGTTAAGATGAGGTGGATGATGGTTCAACCACTTGAGATTTGGTGGGGATGAGTTTGGCCAAAGGGATTTTGGCCTTGAGGCTTAGGGTTTGATGATAATGGGTGGTTGACCAATGAAAATAGGGGTTAGGGGCTTGTTTGATGAGGAAGATGGGGATTTGGAGAATGACAACTAATTACCTCAATGAAAAAGAAGCAGCAGAAGATCAAAGGGATTTGCAAGGGCATCACACCAGTCTGTAGAGAAAGCGAAAAGCCAAAGATTCTTCTTCATTGATCATTAACCCTCAAAAGAGGCATTACATATCATTATATAAGCAAAACATGACCCTAAAGCTAATCTGATGCATTACGAGCCAGGCGAAGGTTAACTGGGGCTTCCCATTGACCCATGGGTCAACCTGGGCCATTGGTTTTAGCTTACAGGCCCAATTATGACAGACAACTATTGTGGATTCCTTTTTATTATTATTATTATTATTTGTCATTATTTGATTAGGATTGTTATCAATAATTTAGGGATTGCCAGAATATATATATTTCCTCTTTTATTTGGACTTCTTTAATTTTTAGGGAAGTCTTATTTACTAATCAAGGGAGAGGGTTGATCCTACTCTTACTATATAAGCATGGACAAGCCTCATTGTAATTCATGCTGAGTTTTCTTCAATTATGGTATTTTCCATTATCGTGAGCATGCCTTAGTGCCTGAATCCTTCATTGGATTCGACCTTCAGTTGTAGATCTAAGGCTGCGCCATAAGCTCAACCATCTAATCGCTCATACGGTCGAGATTAAAACATCCCAACTTAAATAACTTAAAAGACATACGCTATGCAAATAACTCCAAAAATCAAATATATAAAATAGAGAAAAAAATTAAAATTGGGCTGGCCATACGACTGTAGTCACTTGGATGGGCCCGCATATGCCCCCCTCATGATCTTCTTTCTTAATGGTCCCTCCCATGTGGCACGTCCCAATATTGGGGTGTTCCTGATTTTTCCATATGGGTTCTTCAACTTGATCATGTAATAGATCAAATTAGATCCAATCGTTAATCTATGTGACTATGTTGGAATTAAGGTCCAACGGTGATCATGAGCATCAGTACGATCTATGACCTGGCAATGGTCATCTAACCATAAAGAAGCCTATGCATAAGTCTTCTTCCTCCTCTGGTAGACTTTGAATGGAGGAGCTCTAATGTCGGCCTCATCATGGGTGAGTGTTTGTGTGAGTGAGTTCAAGTCTCCCTTTGACCACCAATGATGAAATAAAAACTTGACTTTATTTTTTTGGTGCACAAATGCAGACCCATTATTGGGTGGGAGGAACAATAGAATTGTTATTGGGTGGGAGGAACAATAGAATTCTTGTTGCAATATTGGGTTTTAGTTGTATGGCATATATTCAAAATCCTTTAATTTTTTTCATTGAACACTGTTGGAAAACTGTTCAGCATTCCCTTAGTTTTTTTTTGCTAGACAAACCATATTACAAACAACCATGTACAATATTTATTTTTTAGTAGAAACATTAAGAACAAGGGGTTGCTCAGTTGGTTAGCAACCCCGCTACTCAGGGATCGATATGTGGGTATGCCACTCTTCCCACATGTGTGGGCTTCCTCTTCCCACTTGTGTGGGCTCTCTTGGGTCCCAATTCCCTTGGCTAGGACCCAAAAGAAAAATAAAAGAGAGAGTTAGAAACATTGTTGGAAAACAGTTCTGCATTCCCTTTCACCACTTATTGTCGATACCCCTTTTTTGGCAAACAACTAATACTTCATCATCATCAAAGCCTTTTTCCAACTATATTGGGGTTGGCTACATGAATTCTGTTTCTCCATTCCAATCTATCTTAAGTATTTCCAAATGCTCAAATATGTTGCACTTCTTAAATACGTCTTGTTACCAAAAAAAAAAAAAGAAACTATAGCACAAATTCATGATTGTAATGGTTTTACGGTTTTGTTATGAAGAAGATGGTTGATTAAGCTTTACAAGCAATACTTACTACTTTTCTCAAAAAGTTCAAGATGTTCATTCTTTAGCTCTGTTGTTTGTTAGCATCATCTTTTCCTTGGATTGGTAAAGCACATTGCATGAAATAGTTTGCTAAAAATGACCTATCCCATTTCCAATCCTTGGTCGAGGCATTATCCTCCATGTCTTTCTAGGTACAATCAAGGGTGGTTTTACCACAGGGAGCATCGATTGTGGTACGTGAGGGTTGCTAACATAGAGCCTCTTGTCAAAACAAATGCATATGAGAGGGGATCTTACCTTTATTTTGATCCCAACACATGGGGAACCGTTCGCAAGGTTTGCATTAAATGCCATTATTTCCAAGTTCTTATAAAAGTTTCTCAGACTGATGATTGCCATCTCTTACATTCTTTCTGAATTTTTTTGAATCCTCAAAAGGTTTGAAACCGTTGATTGCAGGATAATTTCATTCTCTATTATGATTCGTTGGAGAATAGACTAACACTCCCTCAACATTAGCAGTGTTTATGGAGAGTCAGCCACTAATCTTGCTAAAACTGTGTTTTAGCTTTCATTCTCAATCTTATTTAGTTATTGTTTTTCGCAATCTGGAGGCTTCTATTTTACAATTGGCGATTTTTCCCCTCCGGTTGAGTAGCATTGGATTATCCAATAGTTGTAAATACCCCACCTTTTGTTTTTCATTGTACGTAATGAAAATCTGACTGCTCTCCACATATACCTAACATTTTGAACTAACAACAGCAAATTGCTTTCCTCGATTGATAGTAATTGATCTAGGAGAACATGGATGTAAAGTTGAACAGAATTCATGTAGCCGACCCTAGTATATACTTGGGACAAGGCTTTGATGATAGGTGTCACGCCCCGAGCCCGAGATTTCACACATCTCGAGGCGCGGCACACGCCCGCGTGGAAATTCGAGTCAACTCATTGACTCTAGGTCCCCACGTACGGAATTTACCCACAGGATATCACGTGTGAGGTTTATATTTTTCGATATGCCTGTATAAATCTGTCAAATAGATATCCAATTAACATAACACAATCATCAAGATATAGAGCATAAGGGTCCATAAGCATAGATTTAAAAGTTCAAGTTCAAGAGATAGAAGTAAGTTAAGTTACAATCCCAAAACTAACAAGTTTATAAGTTTCTACAAAATATGTGGCAATCCTAGCCACGGTCAGTGGGTCATTTAACGTCCTTTTCTCATCGAGTGGATGTCTAGAAGACATCATCAAGAGTCCACTCTGCTACGTTATGTGGAGGTTCCTCCTCCTCAAGGATCTCCGGGGCAGTAGCGTCGATGTATTCACCTGTAACGCCAAGTGTAGCACCATTAGACTAAGCTAAGCAAGACAAACATATACAGTCCATATAACATGTATCAAATGAATAGTCAGACAGGTATAAATCATAAGAGATCAAGGAATAATCACTAGGCATATCAGTGCGTGAATTTAGCATGAGACATACGAGTCATAGATAACAGATAAATATATTAACAGTACTAGTTGGCACATCCACATAAGCTAGGTTCTCCCAAATTAATCATATAACATGAAATAAAATGAGAGCAGAATATCAGGACAGAACAGGGCGGTGCTACTAGGAGACAGAGGTACCCAGAATTCTCCATCGTAGACCTAGGGTGCCGGTAAACCCTCAGAATGTATTCCCATCTGCAGAGGGCCAGAAGTTTACTAAACCCACACTTAGCCGGGTCCGACTTAGATAGGGTCGAAGCTAAGTGGTGCCGACTCATAGAGTACAATATACAAACAACAGAGCAGGTGCAGGACAGTATAAATCAGATACAGGGCATATACAGGACAAGACATATAAATAACAAATCGGGACTTACTGAACAAAGACAGAAATAAATGTAATATAACAGATGTGTAACAGAAAATACATAACCTAACAGAAGCATGATCAAGTCACACTAGAATACTGGAAACGGAATGCAATGCATGTACATACAGATCATATACGGAGTCAAGACAGAAATCAAGCCAAGCCTACGGTCTTGGGAACACATGTGGTCTTCACCGTCCAACTCAGGGTAGTATTAAGAGTTCGACATTATCAGGCTACGAGGACCCCTTGGCGTTACATAATTTGGATGTCGAATCCCTTAATAGAACACATTTGGTTCGGGTACAATCCGAAGAACACAAGGCCCCTCTTGTGAGTACGGTTGCTCAATCCATATCCACAATTAAACAAACCATCGGTCATGATAAAAGTTCAGGGTACACATCCTACAAGTCCATCTGTCAGGCCAATCAACTAGAACAAGCTACGGTTCAATCTCCGGTTCATGTAAACATCCATTTGTCACAATTATGTAAAATCCAACATATATTCTTCTCAAAGGTTCAACTCCAATAAATTCACTTTTTGTTGGGTTCTACACATCATGAGCTTTCCAACGGTATGTAGATCTCCAAAAATGGACTTACGGTTGAAAAGTTATGGTCATTGGAAAATCTGCATACTGCATGTATCAGGTTCGCTCGAGCGTTCAGATGTTCGCTCGAGCGGACCCCAGACAGAGAGCTGTTCGCTCGACCGGACCAAAAGTTCGCTCGAGCGAACTCTCCCAGAGAGCCCTTCGCTCGAGCGTTCACTCACGCTCGCTCGAGCGAACGGTCAAATCCTGTGTCCGAAAATCTGAAACTTCTTTGTTTCCTTCCAAGCCATTCAAGGCATTCATTCCAGGTTTTACACACTACACAAGGGTGTCCTTGAGCTTCCAAAATGCTCATAAAAACCATCAATAAACCATATTACATTAACAAGAAGAAATCAACCACAAAAATCCATTTTTGAGCAAGAAATGGGTCTCTAAGCAAGATTGATCATATTCAAGAGACAAACAAGGAAGCATGCATATCAATGTACATATTTAACTTGCCTTGGTGCTTGTAAGCTAGCTCTCACACCTAATCCTTGTTAAACTCGAAAATCCCCAAATATGAAAGCTCAAATGCCCTAAAAATGGTGAAAACGAAAATGAATGAAATGGAGAAGATACATGCACGAATCTTAGACATACTCTCAAGATTGAAATGAATACAATGGGAAAAGGAAAATGTAGCTCATCAAATAGAGGAGATTACAAAGAAAAGAGCTTACCCAAAAAGTGCAAGGAGAAGAAAATGAAGGAATGCTTGAGCTTGGAAAATGGAGTCTTGTTGGAGAAGATGATAGTGTTGGAATGGTGGATGGCTTCCTTGCAATATCCTTTGGTTGATGCTAGAAGTGAAGGAAGAAATGAAGAAGTAGAGAAGGAGAGTAGAGAAGAAGAAGAAAGTAGCTGGAATAAGCTTTTATGGAATTTATTTCCAGCAGTTGCATGCAAGTCCACAAAATGGACTGAACTTTCAAGAAAGGGCTTGGACTGATTAAGTGGGTTGGGAATGGGCCTAAATGGATCCGAATTTGATGGGTCAAGGCATGAAAGTTGAGGCCCATGAAATGCTCTATGCAATGCATTAAAAACCCAGAAATTTCTAAGTACACACAAAAACCCAAAACACTCCAAAAGTCATAACCTACCTAGTAAATGGTCAAACCCCACTAATTCTACCTAATCAAGTCCAATCACAATCAAAACATTCATTAAGCAATTAATCTAAATTAATTAACTCTAAAGCGAGATTAAGGCGGGTCGGGGTGTTACAATAGGAAAGGTACAATGTTCATATATGGTTAGAATTTAAATCTTTTTATATGATCATAATTAGAGCATGATCATGCAAATTGGACAGTTGGACAGAATTGATCTAGCCAATTCTTTTGGAGGCCCCAGAATCTGGTTTTGTTTTCAGATTGCACAAGTTTTTTTTTTTTTTTGAGCATTTGCCAATGTATATTGAGTTGTTGTTGACCAACTATTGGCCAAGCGTACAGACAGTGGGCCACACAGGATAGTTGGACTTGATCTTCTCTCCTTTTTCTTTTTGTAATTTTGTTTATTCCTAATTTTGCCTGTTTTGTTTTAACTCTACAAACATAGACCTATAAGGTCTCCACTGTATTGTATGAAAAGTGGAACCAGGCCTATTATGTATCCTGCTTTGTCTTTCATCCTTCACCTTTTTTAAACCAGATGAAGGTTCACCCTCCTGTTTCAAGCCCGATTCGATAAAAAATCTCAACTATTTTCAAAAATCCGACCAATTATCTCAAGTATTTGCTTGATGTAGTTTAAACCCTGATAATGTGATATTAAACAGCTGCTAATGAATATCCTTAGACCCGTAGAACTTCATTGGTGTGTAAAGACGGAATGGGATCCAATTAACTTGTCCAACTGATCTACACTAATGCATGGATGTTAGTTACAGAAGTCCTTGAAGGGTAGAAGTTCCTACCTGTCAGACCCCAACCCATGTTTGCTTTGATTAGCGTCATTTTAGCCGAGATTAGATCTTAAGTGTGATTAGATAGCGTTTAGCTTAGATTGTGAGCTCGATAGATTTTCCATAGCTTTGGGAATTTTCGAGAGCCGTTGATTTAGCCCGTGGGACTCGTGTGCGTGTTAGGGAAATTATTCTTGAGTTTTGGGAAATTATTATTTTTAATCCTCTTGATTTATAAAAATAGCATTTACAACTTTTATGTTCCCTCCGTCCGTTTTCGAAACTCAGAAATCGCATTTTTCAACAAAAAGGGGTAAAACAAGCTTTTCACCTTGAAATTTGTGCATGAATTTCAATGTTTACAAAATCATGTAAAAATTCTATTTTTGGAAACTAGATATTTCAACGATCACTTTTCTCTCTTTCGTCGGGACCTAAAGTCAGTGATCTAACCACTTGAAGTTTTGAGGGCCAATGGGGCCCACCTCCCCACTTAAATAAAACCCAACTCACGTAGGTTCTTCTCCTTCACTCTCCATTTCATTTTCTGCAACTGAGCTGAAGAGAAAGCCTTCTTCTTTCTCTCCTTCCAGCCACTTCTTGACCCTACATGTTGCACCTCCCTTGGCCTAAAACAAGATCAGATTACATCATTCACCTCCCCATTCTCTAAGCTTCACAACCATACCATTTTTGAAAGAATCTGTTGGAACCCATCTTCTTCCTCAAGTTTTCCTCCTTGTTTAGAGCTGTGAAAGTTTAGCATCGAATCCATTTCGAATTTATAGCTTTTATAGACCCTTTAGAAATGTTTTATCATGCATACAAAAGGGATCTTTGAGAGCTCCCTCTAATTTCAAAATTTGTGGATTTTGAATGGTTTTTCATGGGGCTTTAGGTGTAGATTGAGTGTATCTGTGTTAAAGCATCTCTTGGAGTGATTGTGATCCATTTTGGACCCAGGCAAGTGAATGAATGAAATATGAATAAGCATGTGTTCATTTATGGATTTTATGTTGACTTCTTGTCTTTTGAACCATTTGTTTAATCTTATTTTGTTTTGAAGTTTAATTTACTAAACATGTGTATTAATGATCAAATACTTTGATGCATTTCACTGATTTCTGTTTGGGCTTTTGGTTCCCTTTAAAATGCTACTTTTACGCTTGGATTTATTAGAAATTGTGAAGTGATTGAAGGAGGTTTGGTTGGTTGAATTTGAAGTGATGGATGGAAGTTTTGTTGATGAAATGGAGGTGCTTTTAGCTCATTTTATTGCAGGGATCTGATGTGTAAAAGTGAGAAGTGTTTGGAGAAAGGAAGGGATAGAAATAGCCTCAGAAATTTATTCTCGCAGCAAGGTCGGTCAGCTGTCGGCTAACCGACAGCCAACCGATAGGCGACTGAACATGTTCGGTTCCAATTCCCGAGAGCTGTAATTTTCTGATGCCGAGGTGTCGACTAACCGGCAGGTGACCGACACCACTTCGGTTCCAATTCCAGAAGCTGTCTTTTCCCTGATCCTGTTGTTCGGCTAGCTTTCGGTCAGCATTCGGCTTACCGACATTACCTTTGTCGGCTAACCGAATGCCAGCCGAAAGGTGACCGAACTTCACCCAGATTTTTAAAAATGAGGAGAATGGAGGGGAATTCTATCCCAATCACTTGTGGACCCTTCTTGGTCAAAGTATACACCTTGTTATCCTTAATGTCGTTTAAAAAAAAATTGGGCACCATTTAAACGAATGATGGACATGGGATTTCAAAGTATATGCGATTCGACGATTACGGTCCCAAGGTATTGATGAAAAATCATGATTCATGAACCAAATTCTCGTTTTGTGATTCGCATCAGCTTGAAAAGAATATTTCCAAGGTTTTTATTTTAAAACCCATTTGGGAAATCATTACATGAATTGTGTTTTTATACACATCTTGTCGGGACTACTATTTCGTGAACTTTTATGAATAAGCGTGCGTGTACTTGATGTAGAGTGAGTAGTCTCCAAATTTCGAAGTGTCAAACATTGTTTTGAAGCATGTATTTTTAGGGTCGGCTCCACTCAGCTTGGACAACCATTGCCGATCCGATCAACCGCCTTGGGTCCTTAAATCTTGTACCAACATTGGATTGGTAAATACGTACGTGCTTGCTTGCTTGTTTAGCCCGTTCCGCGGTGGGACTCGTGTGTGGTCCTCAGTTTCACTGAGCTACTACAAATTATGATAGTGTCTCCCTTCACTTTGTGTGACGGAGAATCTTGAGTGCTCTCGTCACTTCGTGTGACGGAGAATGGAGCTACATGTGGTTGCCAAGGTATTGTTTTCGAATGGTCATCTTGATTTATGAATGGTTCTTATAAATGATATTATTATCCAAATGCTTTGGTTTATACAATTTCTCTTCATCGTACATGTTGTTTTATTTATTTCAAAACTATTGATTTATAGCATGATTGTACTTAACTTTTTTGCCTATCAGACTGTCATGTCTGACCCTTTCGTTTTGGTGCTCAGATCTAGGTTTCATTGCCCCTGAGGAGGAGCACGAGGAGGTGGTTGAAGATCAGCCGGTTGAGCGAGAGTGGCAGCCCAGCGATGTCATTTAGATGTCGGGTTGGGTCTTGAGTTGCATAACATTTTGGGAAATGATCTTTTATCTTTTTGGGAACTTGTTATTAGCCTTTGTTGGCTATTGATGGACAGCGCTTTCGCTCTGTTCTACCAAGGTCGGCGGACGTGGGAGTCCGTTTGGTCCAACCTTTTCGTAACCGGGGGGCAAAAACGTGCATCAACATTTTTTTGTGTGGGTGTGCCAGATTTTCTCTTTTACTTGGAATTACAAGTGGTGATCCGGAGATCGACCTTCGCAAGTAAAAAGGAAATCAACTTCTTTCAAGTTTTCCATTGCACATATATTTAAGAAAAGAAACATTTTTCTTGATTTGTCATGAAAGGCGATTTTTTTGGCATTTATAGCCAATTTTGGCGTTTATAGCCGATTTACAATTTTTATCAATAATGAAAGACAAGAGTTGTGATTTTTGTCTCTTTTAGAAAAATACAAACTATAATGAAAAGCAAGAAAAGGAGGATCTAACTTCTCAGTAGATTGTGGGGGACTCGTTCAGATTGACGGTCGCAAGCCATATGTGGACTTCGCCATCATCCATGCAGATGAGAACAGAGGATGCTCTTGATTCGCTTGGCTTGACTATAACCTCAGGTTTTTAGAGGACAAAGACCAAAAGGAGGCCCTATGTCCAATAAAAAACTAAGTAGACGGGCTGAAAAGCCACATCTAAGCCATTGGAGGCAGAAGGAGAAGGCAAGGACCTTGGGGGGACTTTTGTCACCTTGTAGCGGTGGCCGGTGCAGAACTTTAGCAGAGTTTTCTCTCTTTCTTTCTCTGGATTTCCTGTGCTTTTTTCTTATCAGGGATCTCTGTTTGTTTTTTTTCTGATCTGGAATTCTTTGGAATGCTCTCCTATTTATAGGATTTTAGGTAGCCATTTAGACGGATTTATGAGCCTTAATTGTTATAAAGCTACATAAAGGGAGGAGTTACGAGATTGAATTCTTTATTGTGTAACTCCTTTTTCTTGGCTTCTGATTGGCCGGAGGAGATTGAGGGCATTTAATCGCCTTTAATCGCCATGATGGGAGGAGTTTCATGGGTTAAATGCCATGAATCAATTGACTTGTAACTCCCGGATGCTTGCTTCTGATTGGGCTGTCCAAAGAAATGAATTAATGACTGTAATAAAGCTAGTCAATTAATTGCATTAAGTGGTCGCCGAGCAGTTGAAGAGTCGCGGGCCGTGCCGCGTCTTTTGGGATTCTTCTGGCGATGATCATCGATGAATCTTCATGTAGATCGACATCGGATGACCATGTAACTTCAGGTGTTGTTTGCCAACAGCGGGTCAGTGCCATCTATCCTGTCGATTTCTCGATCGGTCGGGTAGAAAGCACACTCTTTTTGGTTGACCGGCTGGCGATCAATGTTGATTTTGATGCTCTTGATGATTGACCCGTGATTTTGACGGGTATCAAAGGATTTGGTGTCTCAAAAGTATGAAATTTGGAAAATCCGAGGAGTCGGACGCTTCGAATCGCAAAAAATGTTGAAAAATGGGGTTTTCGGGGCCCACCCGGCGATCCCGGGCTCCATGGTCGCCGGCGACCCTGGGGTTTTTTTCCCCCTTTTTGTCCCGTTTTGCGTCCATTTTTTATGTTTTCCGATTCTTTTTTCTTCTATATTTTTTCTTGACATTTTTTATCATTTATTAGTATCATTTCCCTGTAGAAGACTTGATGAGAATCCTTGCATTTTGGATTTGTAAAGTTTCCAATTTTTCGAGAAAGTCGAAGACTTTGTCGCACAGAGCTACCGATTTTCTATCAGAAGCTGAAACTGGATCAAACGATGTCGGAATGACCTGAAATTTGGGGTGAGGCCTCCTGAGCAATAAATAAGACCACATAGGCTTTTATTTGAGTTTTGAAGCCGTTTGGGGTCCTATCACCAGTAAACTTGTTTTTGTCGCGATGAAGATGTCGCGGCTTTATGTGCGGTCAACCGATGTCCGATTGACTTGAAATTTGACAGGGAACCTATTGGAGTCATTTTAAGATGATCCATAGGCTCTGTCTTGGAAACCATGGTCTCAGAGAGCTTCGCCGTCGAGAGGCCTGATTTGGCTTTCGAGCGTCAAAGTCTGGTCAAATATTGTCGAAATGACCTAAAATTTGACGTGTAGCCCTTTGTAAGCATTTTGAAGCCATCCATGTGCTCTATCTGCTGAGTGATGGCCTCGATGGTTCTCCCCACCAAGAGGCTTGATTTAGCTGTTCGAGGGTTGATGTAGGGTCAAACGTTGTCGGTTTGACTCGAGACTTGACGTGGAGCCTTTTGGATGTATTTTGAGACCATCCATCGGCTCTAATCGAAGATTTGGTGTCTCCGATGCTTTCGCCGCTGGGAGCTCCTTTTCAGCTGTTGGAGGAGCAAAGTTAGGGCAAATGATTTTGAAATGGCCCGAAACTTCTTGTGTACTCCTCTTTTGGCTATCTTAAAGGATCTTGCAATTTTTGTTTGATTCTAACAAGATTTGATTTTTTGGAAGTAGCATTGCCTATTTATGGCAGGTTGCGACTTCATGTAGCTTTTTGGATCTTGAAGAGGCAAAGTGACATTTTTGGTGTCAACCCCTTGAGGTGCAGCGACGAGTTGCTTAACTTTTGTAGTCGATGTGCCTCGAAGAGATTTTTTTTAAGGAGAGCTTGTGACTTGACCAAGAGTCTTTGAGTAGTCTTTCTTTTGGTATTTGTAGCCTCTTGAGCTTCCAAGGGAATTTTATGGTAGTGAAAGGGATCACGTACCATCTCGAGGCAAAGTTTTGAAGATGACATCAGGGATGTGGATTTGGGTTTTTTGTTTTTGACCTTGTGAAATAACAAGCTGTATGTGGTAGGTTAGGGCGTCGGGTTTGGTTTTGACCGTGTGACCCAATAAGCTGTATGTCGAATGTTGGGGGGTCGATTTTGGTTTTGATCTTGTGACCTAATAGGCAGTATGTGGCAAGTTAGGGGATCAATTTTGGTTTTGATCTTGTGACCTGATAGGCTGATGTGGCAAGTTAGGGGATCAGGTTTTGGTTATTGGTTTTGGTCTTGTGACCTAACAAGCTATATGTGGCAAGTTAGGGGATCGGGATTCGGTTTGGATTTTTGTGCAATGTCAATTTCAAGATTTTGGCTCAATTTGGCAGATGAGGCTGGATGGTTTGATTTTTGGAAGCTCATGGGGCTTGGAATTCTTTTTTTTTTGTATGGTCCAATCAACTCAAAAGAGGCATGGAACCATTTTTGTATGCTCTTGGTAAGAGGGATTTCTCTTTGACTAAAAGCCCAATTTTTTTTTAGTGCCTAGGTGGTCAAACCTAGCTCATATGGGCTAACCCATGGGACCTTAAGCTTTTGAAATGGCTTAGATCTCATATGGTGTCATTTTTGTAAAGAATATCTAAAAATACCTCCTTTGGATAGAGAATATCTAAGATATCTTTACTTGGAGAGAATCTCTCATGTTCCCTTTATTTTGGGAGAGAATATCTCAAGATATCTTTCTTTGGGAGAGAATATCTCAAATATCCTATCTTTTGGGAGAAAATCTCTCATTGATTTCTTTTTGGGAGAGAATCCCTCAAGATATCTTTCTTTTGGGAAAGAATCTTTCTAATTTCTTTCTTTTGGTAAGGTTACTAATTAGTAACATTTACCTCTTTCTTCTTTCCTTCTTTGGTTTGCTCTCTTCTATAAAAGCAAGGAGGAGGTTGGATCTCTTGCTCTTATTGCTTTCTTTTGCAACAATCCCAAGAGGGCTTCAAGACCAAGAGTTCTTCTTCTTCAAGATCTTCAAGACTGTCTTCTTCTTCTCCATCAATGGCTTCAAGTAAGTTCCCTTTTTCAAGAAAACTCCATTGTAGGAAATAGGATGATAAAAAAGTTCTTTCCTTTTTTTTTTGTTTCTTTCTTTTCTTTTCTCCTTTTTTTCTTTTTCCCCCTTTTTTTACACGTTTTTTCTTTTTTTTTCTCGTGCTTTCTTTTCTTTCTTTTTTTTTGCACGTTTTTTTTCTTTTTTTTTTGTGGGCCTTACGGATCTGGCCATATGGCCACGTGGACTGTGGGCCAGTCCCCTCTCTTTTTTTTTGTTTCTTTTTTTTTTATTCTTTTCTTTCTCCCCTTTTTTTTGAGAAAGTTTTTCATCATGATAATGCATTTTTTTTTGCAAACCAAGATGCTCATGCATGCATTGTTTTTGTATATTTAATTTGTAGCATGATGTGATAGCATACCTGAAAGTTTTTACAAATTTGGGAATTTGGAGCTCGTAGCGATGTTGAGCTCTTCTTGATTTTGTGGAGACTTTGAGGTTTCGAAAGTTTGGAGTTTCGGAGCTCGCAGCAATGTTGAGCCCATCTTCAAGCTTTCTATTTCTTTCGGGATATTTCCTTTTTCTTCAGAATTACCCCGGACCCGTGTCAAAATTTTGCCAGATTTTTTTTTAGCGAAATTCTGTCATTTTGATGATGATCTTTTTCTTTTCCAACCTTTGCAGGTGGTTCCTCTAGAATGAACAAGGGTAAAGAGCCTGCTACAAGCGTACCTCGTCGATCTGCTAGATCTTCTAATCCGGCCATTCAGCAGGCCTGGGAGAAGGTCCAATATGTTGAGAAAAATCTGGAAGAGTGCGACTCCCTCAATAGAGATGAGATGAGGCAGCGACTGATCGCTCTCAAGGGAGAAGAATTTTATAAGATCATGGTAAGCAGTCGTCCATGGTTGATGGATGATCAGAGGGTTTTGCCCAAGCCTACCTTCATCTTTGGTGATGCAGTCCCTGATGTAATGACATAGCAGAGAAGATATTTTCAGTTCTCTTTCACAGCTGATGGTGGGAAGAATACTGTTGCTACCCGATCGACGTTTGATCGCACCGTCTCGATCATGAGCCTTGCCCCCACGTGCTCTAAGAGGGAAGATCCTCCAAGCTGGGTGAGAAGGACAAATGTAATCAAGACCGGGGTTTTTGTTAGCGGTTCTCCTGGATATGGGGAGAAATCGCTTGCTGACATGGACATGTTGATGCCGGCCAGCGGCTACCAGTGCTCTGATTATCCGTCGGTCGATTTGGGACCGGTGGGCCTTGGCATTTTTAGGGGTGACGGCAGCAATTGGGTGAAGCCTTTTTGACTTCGTGACCGTTTCAGTGCTGACTCCGAGTGGAAGTCATGGACTGATCGCGTCCTGCGATTGGTGGCGCCGTTTTGAAGGAAGCCGGGATTCTTCATGCGGTCCACGCCTTTAGGGAGACCGTGATATTTTTCGATGAGGCCTTCATGGCTATGTTGGAGTCATTCCTTCCACAAACCAATACCTTCGTTGTGACGAATGGTGAGATTGGTTTCTCTTTGAAGGAGTTGAGCGCCATTACTGGATTGCCAATCCTTGGAAAACTCTACGAGGAGTTTATGTCGATCGACAGTGTCCCTGAGGAGCAGTCTGAGGAGTTCAGGCTTCTGTACTTTCAACTCGTTGCCTTCTATGATTTTTTTGAAGGAGAAGGAGGGCTTGAAAGTTAGATCCAGTAGTTGGAAGAGTTTTGGCTCTTCGTTCCTCAATTTTTTTGACAACAGGGAGTCTTTTGATAGTATGACCCGGGAAGACAAGAAGAAGACTTCGGCCATGCAAAAAGAGTTGAGAGATTTCTTCGCGAGTACAAACGCCATATGTCCTGACATTGCACTGCAGAGAGATCTCACTATTTACCTCACTTATTGGCTTGGTGAGGCTATTTTTGCTGGAGGAGATGGAACGCACATCAGGCCGCATTGTATTTTTTCGGCTTGTCAGATGGCGTTTGGAGAGCAGTTTGCTTTGGTGCCAGCTCTTTACTCCTACTTGTGTACCGAACTACAGGTTGCTGCTTTTTTTGTTCGGCTTGGGCTTCCCATGAATAGGGTATTTTCAGCCCATATCTTCTATTCGTGGTATGTGTACCACTATCCTGGCTTTTACGGTTGGGTGTTGCACAGGATGATGATCCTCTCATGATTCGATTGGCTAAGGGCAAAGCCGTGTCCGAATCACTTTTGTTTACCCGCATGAGGATCCGACGGTTAAGGGACGTCGAGATGGGGCAGTCTTCAGTTAAGCTTTCTCCGGAGTTGCGGAAGAAGGCTTTTGATTTTGGTGCCTCCCGCGACTCTACCAGGGCGGGAATGGGAAGGCATTACTCCTTGACAAATGCAGAGAATGAGTGGCTTTTCAGCATACCTGTCGGTACGATGGTGTACCGCAGACATCTTTTCGTCGACATCCAGCCGTATCTACCTTCTCGCTTTGCTCTGCAATTGGGCTTTTCTCAAGGCATTGTTGGAGCGCCTTCAAGCATGGTGAAGCGCTGTGGAGGGTTACAGGATGGGAGAAACGCACGGGCTTTCTATAGTGCTGAAGACACTACTGCCATGATCTCTTATCCTGTGTTGTCAACTTCCCGGACTGCCGGCTTCACGAAGTGGTTTGTGGAGTGCTTTTTGACATATCGGGGGCTTTCCAAGAAGGAGCTTGATGTGAAACTATCGTCTGGAAAAGGCCTTGGAAAGTCGGATGGCGTCCGGCGAGAGGAAGTTTGGGCCTTCCTTTCTGGAGAGAAGCACAAGATAGGCTTTCTCAGTGACCAGGGCGTCATTGGTTCTGAAGCTGTTCGAGAAATACCTGATGAGGCTTTAGAGCAGCTAGAGGAAGCTGAACTTGATGCTTGGATGCAAGCGGCACAGAGGCAAGCTTCCGTGGAGTCTACTGGCAAGAGTTGACCATCCAGTGAGGAGTCAAATGGGAAACCTGACTCTGACAGTGGGGCAGGTTCCTCTATGAAACGAGCCCGCAGAAGTAAGAGGAAGAGGAGTCATCATCGCAGCAAGGGGCAACATGAGGACTCTCCTGACATAGAAGTCCCTCTTACTATCAATGAGGAGGTGCCAGGGAATGCTGACGAGCCTCCAGAAAAGGGAAGCCGACAAGAAGAGACTGTTGGTGAAGGTATGATTCTTCCTCTTTCTCTTTCCATTTCTTTTCATGGGATTTTTCCAAGTTCTGATTTGCTTCTTGTTTCTGCTATTTTTTTTTTAGCAGAGGAAGACTTGGTGATGCCTGAGGTTCCAACCAATGAGGTGGTGACGGATCCTGTCGGGGCACCTGAAGAAGAACCGAAGGACTCTGGAGTGAATCCAGAATCTCCAATTGGTATAACTTCTTTTGCTTTCTTTTTTTTTGTCTGTGACTTGGTTTGCTAACATTTTTCTTGTCAGCTGACTTGCCACAAGATTCCGATGACTTTGAACCATCGATGGACACAAATGTTGATGATGTTTCCGATGAGTTCATGGAGGAAGAGAGTGTTCCACCAGTCGTCGAAGAAGGTATTTTGTAGTAATAACCCTGATAATGATTTTCAAACATGATCATATTCATACCTTTTTGTGTTTCTTTGGCAGGTTCTGAAGTGAGAGAGGAGAGTCCGTCGCTTCTTTCAAAACCGGAGCAAGGGATGCAGAGGCTAATCCGGAGGTAGAGACTCCTGCAACCAATTCTGACACGGTGGAGGAGGTACCTCGTGCTGAGATTTCTTCCCCAGCAGCTCCGACTAGAAAGATTTCTTTTGTTACTCTTCCAACGGGGCATGACATGAGCAGCCGACTGACGGAGCGGGGCGAATCTTCAGCTGGGCCATCTCTTCTTTTTGCGAAGAAGGTGGTGGTGCGGGTTCTGAGCTCTTGGATTGAGACTCTCCTTGCTGGACACTTGGATGCTGGATTTGGCATGATCCAGCATGTGCAGGAGATTCTCGGTGATGCCGAAGAGGCTGGTCTGGATGTCACAGGTGCCAGGGCGATCGTTGATAGGATCATTGCACTGGGTGACAAGTGGTTTGAGACCGTGGGTTTTGCTGATGACCAGTTCTTCAAGGAGATGTTCCTGGACCCTGCTGATAAGGCTAAGTCTGACCTGAATGAGGCTACACAAAGCAGAAAGCGGCTAGTCCGAGAGAAGAACTTGGAAGAGCTAGCCATCATTGGCTGACACATGACCTTAACATCCTTGATAGGGAGGTCGATGAGGCCAGGAAATGTCTTGAGCATTTGAAGGCACAAGTCGCTGCCAAGTGGGCTGCTATAATAGAGGCTCGCGACAAGGAGAGTGCTCTGATTCGCCGGGTTGCAAATGCTGATCGAGTTCTTGAAAGGAAGTTTCAAGAGGACAAACAATGGCAAACTGCTCGGGATAAGCTTCCCAGTGTGAAAGAAGGGTTACAGCCTACCCCAGCATCTCATGGCAAGTTCCTGAAGAAGCGTTCCCTGGAAACTCTGACAGCTGAGGCCAAAAGCTTGCTCGAGGAGCTCAAATTTTTTGGCTAGAGACCATTGTTGGTTGAGCTCCTGATTTTTGTAGCAGAAACTATCCTTCTTCTTTCTTTTTTTTTGTACCACATGTATTTTTTGGTACTCTTTTTTGTAGTGCTTGTGAACACTTTCTTTTTTTTTTGGTACCGCATGTATTTTTTTGGTACTCTTTTTTTTTCCCTACGCTCACTTAAATCTATTTGTGTTGAAAGTAATTGCTAAATGGGATACCTTTTATTTTGTTTCCCCTACTGTCACACCCCGAAACCGGGCCCTGCAGTGATCCGATCTCGGAATGCGAAATTTTGGAATAAATTTGAAACTTTTGTTATATTTCCCAAGATCCGCCTGAACGAGGATAATAAAATTCCATCACGATCAGAACATATTTTCGTGGACGCTAAGCCTGGTGTTACGACCCGGAGTCCGTGGCCATCGGATTCCGTGTCGCACTCGACTAATATCATAAAGCCATCCAATAAACAGACTGGCACAAATTGTAAATCATAGAACACTGAGCTGGTTGTAACAGGACTATTTAATTTCTTTAACATATTCAAATTACAATTAACAAATGTTTTAATTACAAACCCAAGAAAAAGGCTAACAAAGCCATACAAAAATATCCAACTAAACAGAATTACTACCCCCAATATTTAGATACGAACTCCGGTGCCAAACTTGATAATGGGCAGCCTCTCGCGTCAGACTGGCGGCGCCACCGCCTCCTTCGATCAAACACCTAAAAACGGAATGAGAGGAAACTGGCACCAAACAAACAGGGTCAGACACGACGGTCTGGCAAGCAAATAAACAAGTAATATGTAAAATGGGCATTTATAAATCCTTATGGAATCATTGTAAATCCATTAAAAGAGTCTAAACAATAATAGCAATAAATCATGATAAAATGATCGAAAGACCGAACATAAATATCAAAGCAAATAAATGAACAGTCTCTGGAGCATAAATATCTCGAAAAGATAACAGCCTACGTAAAAAATTTAATATTTGAAAATACATTTAAAATCCTGAATAATAGAGACAATACGATAAAAGATCGAATTCATAAACATTACCAAATTCAAAGAATATAATGGGTATAAAACAAACAAGAATCATAAAACAAAATAACAACCAGATAAAACATTGGCAGCCACACATAGCTATATTCTCCTATTACCAAAGTAACAAGAGCAGACAGAACCGTAGCCACTACACGTGGGACCGGAAACAGAATCAGAACCGTAGCCACTACACGTGGGACCGGCAGATAAAAACCATTGCCATGGTCGGTACAGACAGAATCCAAGCTGCAGTTGGCGAACAAAATAAAGATCCCAAGCCGGGTGATCAGCCCGACAAGGTGACCTAAGCCTAGTGGTGCCTTTAGTTTTCAAAACCCGAACCGGTACAAATCAAACCATGATAATCCCTTTGGCTGATGGGCTCACACTACAAAGCTCTGGCCCCATCTTGCCTTAAGGTTTTATTTTTGAAATAATAGTCTCTTTGGCTCATGGGTTCGCTCTACGAAGCTCTGGCCCAGTCTTGCCTTGAGGATTTTATTTTCAAAATAATAGTCTTATCGATGAAATCCTGAATGTGGCGAACCACTCCAATCTCCTTCCAAATCGATTCGGAGAAAACATACGAATTTCCAGGGTAAACCACTCAAATGCACATCAAAGTATTTTGTATAAAATCATGCGATCAATCCTTTCGAACATGGAAAACCACATAATTTTATAACAAATCACCGATGCTATTCAAATTAGTTCACCGAAGAATACAAATACACTCTCTGACTTGAAATGGAATGGAATAGTGTAGAATGACTTAATGACTTACCAAGGAACCATCTCAATACACATTTAACCTTTAAACATTGATTAATAAGAGAATATGTTTGATGCCAATGAAAATCCACAACATTTAAATGATAAAGTGCGCATTGAGACTTGAAAGATTCCCGGGTAATTTCACATATGCTCATTCTCTCATTGATCTCATTCCCATTTCACAATTTTCCAAGTATCAAAATTTACCCAAAACATTCATGGGCTCTTAGGCATAAAAAGGAGATTAACAGGCCACAAGTTAAGGAGGAGAAGTGGGCTGAAATGGGCCTGAAACAGGCCTGAAAAAGAACCCAAAACAGTCCGCAAAACACCCCAAAAGAATGGGCCCGGGCAGACCTGGGCTCGCTCGAGCTACCCAGGGTCCGCTCGAGCGAAGCCCAGACAGAACCTGGTCCGCTCGAGCGGCCCACTGGGTCGCTCGAGCAGACTGCCTCTGTCCCAGTCCGGGCCGAGTGCAGAAATGCACTCCTTTGTGCATTTTTTTTTACTCCTTTTCCCCCTTTCTCTTCCATACATATTTTCTTTACAATTCAGATCTCTTGAAGCCCCATTAAACTCCACTGAATCATCACCCTAATCCATTCAATTTCACCAAACAAATCAAATCTAAAAAAAACCCTTCCATTCATCAAATAATGAGAACTTTTAACATAAATACACTTAATCCAAAATCTTGACAATGTTGAAAAGCAATGACTCAAATTATATAGATAAGACCATTTCATAACACATCAAGGTAAACAACCCATTAATCAAAGAGAAGAAGTTACAATAAAGAAAGGATGCATAGGAAAATCCAAAACTTGCTAGAAGGGAAATCAATCCATCTCATTATCTGAAAATTTACTTGCCTTGGTCAAGAGATTCACAAAAATCACTCCAAACACAATTCTCTAAGGTCCAAGGTCTTCCAACTACAAAAGCCCCAAAACAAACCAAGAGAAACCCTAACAATCAATCATTCTCAAATCTCCATGAAAACCCTTTGCATAAATGAGGAAAATACTCCAAATGGTTTGAAAAACAAGGATCTCAAGTAAGAAATGCCATTTCTAATCTTTGGTAGCCCAAACAAAGAAGAAGGGCTTGAAAGAGGGATCTTCTCTAGCTCAAATCTCTTGAAAATGGCATCTTTGGAAAGCCAAGAGAGAGGAGAAGAGGATTAGGAGCTCAATCCTCCATTTAGCATTCAAGAAGAGAGGTTTCAAAGAGGAGAGAGAAAGTGCTGGGAGAAGGGTCCTCTCTTGAGCCTAGGGTTGCAAGAAGAACAAATGGGGAAGAAGAAGAGCCCAAGGCTTTATAAAGGGTTAAGTGGGATGGGCCCCATGGGCCCCAATCTTACAAAGGCTGAAACTAACATTTGTAGGTCCCAAATGAGATCGACGAAGAAGATAAAATTGATCATCGAAATATTTACTTTCCAAAAAGTATATTTTCCCCAAATTCTGAAATTTTCAAAATTTATGGACAGATTTAGTGAAAATATCATTTTTGCCCATTTTTTTTTTAAAAACGCGAGCATCAAATCAAAATGATCAAAACATGAAAGTTGTTCAGCTTAATGAGATGAGTCAAAATACACCAAATTCGGAATTTTTAGAAATCAAAAGTAATTTCTCATAAAAATATATTTTTTACAAAGACCGGGTCAAACTAAAGTCAACGGTCTTCCAAATCTCCAAGGCTATGAGAAATCTAGTCAAACTCAAAGACAAAGTCAAACCAACTCAAATCTCACTTGAAAAGTTAAACCACGATTAAAAAAATACTAAACAGAGAAATTGGGAGTCGGGGTCTTACATCTATCCCAAGACTTGGTCCCCAAGACCTTCACCAAAACAAAGAAGGTCCGAAACATCCACCAAGCCAGCATACCTGGCCCCACTCAAGGAGAACCAGTTCTACCCTCTTGCCTATATGAAAGAGGAGAGACCCATCTCCAACCTGACTCCCAAGTCAACCCAGCATGAGCTGGCTTGTTCTTACAAGCCCAAAATCAGATCATGCATCACAAGGCCTCTGCAAGCACCTGCTATGGCCTACAATCCTTCAGTTCGTGCCTTCATATCTACGGGGGCCGAACTCGAAAAATTCAAAGCTTCGCTGCAACAGGCGAAGGACCGGGTTAGCATCCTGTCCTTGCCCAGCTACAAAGAAGAAAGGCTCGGCTGCTGCGCCCGAGGGAGCACATCCTTCATTGTCAAAGCCCAGCCAGAGCTGACCGAAGCTCAAATTTCTCATCGTGTACGCCGCCGCGCGTCGTATCGACAAAAGAGACTAGAGAAGCAAAGGTTCCAGCCTCCTACACTTCAAGTCTCTCACAAATGGGTCGAAAAAGAAAGACCCAACCAAATTGCTACTGTCCATATGGTTGGAAAAACCAGAAGACGCTAAAAGTCAGCAGCAAGAATTCATGTCCGACATCCGGTGATCCGCAGCATCTCCAGGACAAGAAGACATTCAGAATAATCCCCTGCTCCTTCAAGCAAAGGACGGCAGAGTGATCCTTCATCAAGCTCTTCATAAAAAAGAATGAGCCCCAACTCAGTCACCAGGACAGTTTCTTCGTTCGAATCTCGAGGGATGAACATCCTGGCTACAAATTCTGAGCCACCACCCCGCAATCCATCTCAAGATGATGCGATCACACGCATCCAACAGTTGGAACAAGGCCAGCAAAGAATTGAAACTCTGATGGAAAACCTTCTCCTCACCTTCCAAAATCAGGCGAACAATGAACCTCCTCCGAATCATCAAGATGATGAGGTAAACGAAGAAAAAACTGAGTCACGCGCCCTTACCAAAAAGGACGTAGACAGTATCCTCGCAGAAGCAAAAGAAGAGGTATACTCAAGGAGCATGGGATCAATCCACCATATCCCTTATGGATGGACTCGGTCCCGTTTCCTACAAAATTCAAACATCCTACTCTCCAAACATATACGGGGAAAGGATCAGCCAGACAGCACGTCATCCACTTCAAGATCCTGACGGGAGCTATCGCTGATCAAGATGCACTCAAGATCCGCCTCTTTGCAAGTACCCTAAAAGGTACGGCCTTCGACTGGTACTCCACTCTGCCGGAGGACTCCATCCAAAATTGGGCCATGCTAGAGACACGCTTCCTGACTCACTTCAAAGGTACTATGGCTCAGCTGTGCAACCTAAAATAAGGGGAGAATGAGTCAACATATGATTTCATTCATAAGTGAAAAGCAATGGCATACAAATGCTCTGATGTATTGCCACAAGCGTCGCTAGTCGACATCTGCTGAAACAACATTAGAGCTAGAATCCACTCCATGATCATCGGGAACAAATCAAAGGACCTGGGAGAACTCCTAGAAGCTTCCATGGAAGCTGGAACGGTGACTAAAGACCTCAACAGTCAGAAATCATCAAGAGAAGAGCCAATCTCCATTGCAACCTCAAAAACAAAGAAAAAAAGGTCCTCAATGTGCAAACCAAGTCAGCTCCTCAGCCACCAAAGAAAGCTGAAAACAAAGCAGCTGGTAAGAGACCTAAACTCTCAGATGCCTTCAAAGAGAGAGTAAAAAAGAAATACCCATTCAATGAAGATGTTGATGAAATCTTCGGGGCTCTTATGGCAAACGGCAAGCTCACTTTGCCTGAACCCAAAAGACCGAGGGATGTTGGCAAAACCAACGATCCTCGGTACTGTCCATACTATCAGATGATCTCGCATCCTCTCAATCAATGCTTCGTTGTGAAGGAGAAAATAAACGAGATGTGGAAATACAGAGTCATCACCTTTGACAAAAACTATGGGTCTACCTCCGTCAACATGGTGTCATGTGGACAAACATCAAAATCACTGAAGAATAAGATCACTACTTCCTTCAAGATGATAAACACAATCCAAGCGTCCGAAGAACTGGTTCCTTACCCGACACCAGACGGATAACCCATATGGGTACATCCCGATCTCCTGGAAGATGAAAACTGGGAGATCGTAAAAACAAAGCCTACAGGTCAACAATGAAGGCAGGCTAGGAAACATCTCCTCAAACTCAAACGGCAAGAGAAGACCCAGCCAAAACAAGAAGTCCAAGAAAAGGCAGAGGCCTCCTCTACTGCTTCATTGGAGGCAACAAAAACGTCCCTTCCAGAGACTTCAAAGGGGGTAAGAAAATTCATTCTCAGTGATTTCATGCCGCCTCAATTCAAAGAAAAAGCCACGCAGGGGGCATCATACTTTTGCAATTCGATAGTTGGATTCTCCATTTATGGATACGAGTCCAGCGACACCGATGATGGATTCGAATCCAACTACACCGACGAGTGGGAGGAGTCCCTTGAAATGGGAGAATATCTCTCCGATGAATATTGGATTCCTGAGACTCATCTTATGCCAGTAATCTGGTATAACCCCCTACAGCCATAAGGATCCTGGTCTGATGATGAAGAAGACCAAGAGGCTGTACAAGAAAATGTTGCTGACCCGGCACCCGTCATTGCTCCAGTGGAAATCAACTATGTTGAGCCACAAAGAGCTGATGAAGAAGAAGATTTGGCTCCCATGCCTGATCTTGAAGAATATGCAAGGATCTTGCAGCGTCTCGCTCTAGAACAAGAGCAAGACAGCGTCAACGAGCTTCCTCGCAATCCAGAGCCTGAAGTCCCTGAAGACCATCAGGTACATCCTCCCTTAACTCCTAAAAAATGGAGAAAATTGCTGGATAGACGATCCTCTTACATCCGAGGATGAGTCTGACTCCGATCAGGCAACGTCTCCTGTTAGAGCTTCCTGTAATTTGATAATTCGGGATTATAGCTCTTCCGAAGCATCGTCTGACGAGATCACTTACACTCCGACGATGCCTAGAAATGTATCCTCTGGAGCCACCTCATCTCACGTGACTTTCACTGAGACGACACCCTCTCAGGTTTCTTCTCCTGGGACTGTGACTTCAAAGCTCACACCCTTCCTGACTGAAGAATCCCCAGCTATTGATGGTTGGGACGATGATTTGGTCAGCGAAAAAGAAAGGTTGCTGGATGCTGTTCAGGACTTGTTCCCGGAAAATGCTCCATGCAACACAATCACTGAGGATGGCAACTCTGCTGTAGATACATCCTCATCAAATGAAAAACGACAACCTCTTGATCTTGAAGACAATCTCCCAAACGAAGACCTTTCTCAAGTAGCTCTCGAAGTTGGTAGAGGCACCCGCTCTGGCCGGGACTACCACAAAAATTACAACCAATCTTCCTTTACATATGTAAATCCTTCAGGAAAAGATGTTGTAAGCGCCCCTAGTGGCAACAATGATGAACATGCAGGCCCTAAGGAGGCTTTCAAGTATGACTTGATTGAACATTTCAAGCACATACCTCCACGTCTGCACATCCTAGATTTATTACGAATGTCTCCGCGCACTCGTGATAATCTCATTTCAGAATTACATAAGCTGAACGAGGATGTCGATAAACATGTCCCGCAAGTCCTCCAAATTGAAATGGACTACCGGGTCAAAAACTCAGAAGTTTCCTCAAAGGGAGAAAAGAAGAAAACTGAGGGATCATGCATTGAATGCCTCTCGGTTCAAAAGGTAGCCAGTACAACCATCGCCTTCACTAAGGATGACCTCCTACTTGGCGAAACAAGGCACAACTGACCCCTGTACTTCACAGGGTACATCAAGGAAATGCCTATGCACAGAGTTCAGATCGACCCAGGTTCTGCACTCAACCTCATCCCCACTTTGGCTCTCGAAGAGTTGGGCATCCCACCCAGCAAACTGAGCCACAAATCTGTATTTATCTTTGGATACGATGGGAGTACTCAAAGGCCGATCGGCAAAATCAGGTTCAAGTTGCAGGTCGGTGATCTTATCTCTAAGGTCACTGTGTATGCAGTAAAAACCACTTCATGCTACAACATCCTTCTAGGATGCCCCTGGATCCACGAGAATGGTGTTGTCCCTTCAACTCTACATCAATGCATCAAGTTTGTTGGTGACGACGGCATGATACATCGAGTCTTTGAGGACAGAAAACCATTCAAAGGTAAAGAAGTCCACTTTGCAGACTCACAGATGTATGAAGGTGAGAAAGAAGAAGAGGAGAAGCACACAGCACCCTTGGCTGAAAATCTCCAGAAAGATAAAGGCAAGGCTCCTCAACAATCACCGAAAGAAAACAAACCATCCGGTAAATCCGAAGAGAGCATTCAAACTCCCTTCATCATCTCCCTCAAACCTTCAAAGCCTTTGGTCATCACAACTAAAGTGAAGAAGGCAAAGCAAAAGTCTGGGGGCAAATTTGTTGTCTCTTTCGTGTCTATCATGCAAGACACGGATTCGGATTCAGAGCCAGAAGACGACACATCGTCAAGCCAAGCTGACACTCAGCAAGGTCTACGTCAACTTCCTTCGTTGTTCCAGCAACTTCAGCAAAGGAAAAGCCGATCTTCTTCCATAGATCGGATGCTTCTTCATCAAACTCCATGCTTGAACCTTTTCAAAATGAAGGTATGCCTCAACTATCCTTATATAGTCCTGTGGCACAAGCTATTATGAAGAAAATGGGCTATGATGCTCAAAACCCAGTCGGTTTGGGAGAAGGACGCGGTATTCTCGCACCATTGGGGCCCGTCTTGACCAAAAGCTAGCTGGAAGATTGGAAACTCTACGACCATGTAGAAAAGTCTTCACACGGGCTAGGGTATGATCCTGACACTCCCCTGAGATAGTTGACATAAAGGCTTAAAAGTCAATTTACCGACCAAGCCTCAACATCTCAAGTCCATGAAGACATCGATCTCCCTGGATATCTCTTCGATGAGTCACCTAACAAAGATCCAGGAAGCTCATCCAATTGGTACGATTTATCTGACAATGAAGAGGAATTGTCCGATGGCATAGACGTGTGGTCTTCTGACCTAGAAGAACCCTCGTCTCCAAAAGAAGTACCTTACTTCGACATGGTTTCAACAGGTGATTGGGATCATCTCATAGCAAGCTTTGAGAAAATTGCCGATCAAGAAGACCCGTGGAAAGGAACAAAACCTTGGTCTAGAAATGCCCTTGAAACCCTAGAAGGTTTTGTAGAGCTGGAAGCCTCCGAAAATATTATGGAGGAACCACCTTCGAACCTTCCAACAGAAGATCATGTTCAAAAGATAGACTTGGGAACATTAGATAACCCACGTCCTGTATTCATAAGCCAGAATATAAAGGATGATGAGTTATCGAGTATATCGCCTTTCTTCTTGAGTTCGTTGATTGCTTTGCATGGTCCTAAACTGAAATGCCTGGCTTAGACCTCAAAATAGCAGTCCACAAACTCAATCTTCAAGAAGACATCAGGCCTGTCAAGCAGGGCCAAAGAAAATTCCGTCCAGATGTGATGGATAAAATTGAACAAGAAGTTCAAAAACTCAAAAGTGTCGGCTTCATCTGCGAGGAACAACATCCTGAATGGTTGGCCAACATTGTCCCCGTGATAAAGAAAAACGGGCAGATCAGGGTCTGTATTGACTATAGAGACCCGAATGGTGCTTGCCCTAAAGATGAATTTCCGCTCCCCATACCAGAGGTAATGATTGACAATACCTATGGATTCGAGCGAATGACATTCATGGATGGTTTCTCTGGCTACAATCAGATAAAGATGGATCCTGAAGATGAAAAACATACATCCTCTCGGACCCCATTTGGCGTGTATTGCTACACTGTCATGCCATTTGGTCTGAAAAATGCTGGTGCAACATATCAGAGGGCTATGATGAAGATATTCCAAGATATGTAGTACAAGACGGTCGAATGTTACGTTGATGACCTCGCCGTCAAAAGCAAAAGAAAAGAAGATCATCTCGAAGACCTTCGAGAAGTCTTCCTCCGACTTCCCAAACATAAACTGCAAATGAATCCTTTGAAAGGCTTCTTCAGCGTCTCGTCGGGTAAGTTCCTCGGATTCTTAGTTCTGAAAGCTGGAATAGAGCTTGACCCCATAAAATTCAAAGCCATTCTAGAAATGCCCTCTCTAAGAACCTTGAGAGAACTCAAAGGGCTTCAAGGGAGATTGGCCTACATCAGACGGTTCATCTCCAATCTTTCGGGAAAATGCCGTCCATTCTCCCATTTGATGAAAAAAGGTGTAAACTTTATCTGGGATACTGACTGTGAAGCTACATTCAAAGATATCAAGTCATAATTGACCAAACCTCTAGTGTTAGCTGCTCCTACCACTGGAAAACCATTCATCTTGTACAAAAGAGCCCTTGATCACTCTCTGGGCGCTCTGCTTGCACAAGAAAATGATGAAAGAAAAAAAGCTGCTCTATACTACCTCAGCCGCATGCTAGTAGGTGCAGAGATCGCTACTCTCCAGTCGAAAAGGAATGCCTTACAGTGATGTTCGCTGTACAAAAGCTGCGTCACTACTTGCTTTCCAACAAGTCTACCTGGTCTCGAGGATCAACCTCTTGAAGAGCAGGTTCTCTCAATGCTCGATTGGCAAAATGGTCCATCCTTCTGTCATAATTTGATATTAGGAATGTACCACAAAAGGCGATCAAAGGGCAAGCTCTAGCGGACTTTCTCGCAGAGCATCCATTGCCTAAAGATTCTCCACTCAGAGATGATCTCCCAGACGAACCAGTCTACAATGTGGAGATGATCTCGGGAGTTGGCATCCTCTTTGTTAGCCCCGACAAATACATGATTCCACACGCTTTATCGCTACTGGAACCATGCACAAACAATGCAGCTAAATATCAAGCTCTGATCCTAGGATTGGAACTCGCCATCGAATCCGGTATCACCATGCTGGAAATCTTTGGGGACTCTCAACTGATCGTCAACCAGATGAATCAATAATTTGAAGTCAGGAAACCCGATTTGCTGCCTTACTACACAAGGCACAATCGCTTCTGCAAAAGTTTGAAATCTGTCACATCACCCACATTCGTAGAGGTGAAAATACACGTGCAGATGCCCTGGCTGGACTTGCCGCATCTATGGCAATCCAGGAAGGGGAAAACATGCAAATCACAGTGTGCGAAAGAAGAATCCTTCCTCCTCTTAACACACACCAAGCAGTTGCTGAATGCCACCGAGTGGTTGGAAGTCGGATCTCTATCCTTCAACGTTCAATCGGCGACTGGAGGGATCCGTTCATTGATTACACTATGTTCGGAATCCTACCTGAAGATCCAAAAGAACGGGTAAGCATCCAAAGGCGAACCCCAAGCTTTCATTTGGATATTCCTTCAAAAATCCTTTACAGGAAATCCTTCAACGGAGTACTTCTACGCTGCTTGTCACAACAAGAGGCCGAAGAAACACTCAAAGAAGTTCATCCTGGTCTTTGTGGAGCTCATCAGGCTCGTCCAAAGCTCTATGACCAGATAAAAAGGTTAGGTTATTATTGGCCTACCATGGTAGCTGACACAATGCAATTTGCTAAGCGCTGCCAACAATGCCAAGTTCACGGAGATTATGTTCACATGCCTCCAGAATGGCTACATCCTACACCGATCTCATGGCCTTTCAAAGCTTAGGGTATGGACATCATAGGTCCTATTTCTCCCCCTTCATGCAAAGGTCATCGCTTCATCTTCGCCGCTACGGATTATTTCTCCAAGTGGTCAGAAGCATTTGCACTTAACGAAATGAAGACCTCATCAGTCCTTCAGTTCTTGCGCACCAACATCACTTGTCGTTTCGGCATACCCAAAAGATTTGTCCATGATAATGGACCACAATTCTGGGATCATCGATTCTACAGGTTCTGCGACAAATACAAAATCAAAAGTTGTCCTTCGACTCCATATAATCCGGTAGCAAACGGATTGGCAGAAGCTTTCAACAAGACACTTTGCAAAATCCTCAAGAAAATGGTCTCTAGTAACAAAAGAGACTGGAGCGACAAAATGCCTAAAGCTTTGTGGGCCTATAGAATCACCATTCGAGGACCAACCCATAGCACACCATTCTCCTTGGTCTATGGATGCGAAGCTGTCGTACCTTTGAAAGTACAAACTCCTTCCTTGAGAGAATCCTTGCAAAATGACATGACTCAAGAAAGCAATGTCAAATTGCGACTCCATGAGCTGGACAATCTCGATGAGAGACGGCTCGAAGCTCGACAAAGCATTGAACTTTACCAAGCACACATGGCAGGATCTTTCGTAAAAAAGGTCAGGCAACGCGCCTACAAAAAGGGTGACTTGGTTCTTACGATAAAAAGACCAATGGTCTTCACTCACAAATCCAGAGGCAAACTTGAGCCAAAATGGGAGGGACCCTATGTCATCGACAAGGTTTTCTCCAACGGCACAAACGCACTCCTAAACATGGAAGGTGACAGATGTATGCCGCCCATCAACGACAAGTTCTTAAAGCGGTACTACCCTTGAAAACTTACCCAACTTGGTAAGAGCAATGCCAGTATGGCCAAAACCGGTTTCCAGGTACATGCTCGCTAAACCCACTCTTTTTAGAATTTTCATATCAAATGTTGAAATTTCTAGAAATTCAAACAATGCTTACTTTCATCGTTTCATTGTTCAAAAATCCAAGTTTAGGAACCTTTCCCTAACTTGACCAAAATTTTCAACCCTTGAACCCAAAATTCACGGTTTGAAACAAAATCCAGATTCAGGGATTTCCACCCTAGTCCACCCTGCCTTTTACCGTAAAAATGGCTTTAGGCCAAAACTTATGACCCTCGTGTCTTTAAACAAAAAAAAATGGTTTTTTAAAAAACTGTGGGGAAGCGACGATTAGTCGATACTCGCACAAATCTGAAAAATGCGAACCATGTTCGACATTTCTAAAATCGCAGGGAAGCGACATTTCGTCGATACTTGCAAAATCAAACAAAAAAAAACCGTGGAGACGCAACATTTCAGTTGATATCCACAACCCAAATTTCAAAGGTCCGAAAAAACCTAAAAACCGTGGAGACGCAACATTTCAGTTGATATCCACAATCCAAATTTCAAAGGTTCGAAAAAACCTAAAAATCGTGGAGACGCAACATTTCAGTTGATATCCACAACCCAAATTTCAAAGGTTCGAAAAAACCAAGAAATCATGGAGATGCAACATTGCAGTTGATATCCATAACCCAAAGGTTTGAGAAAACCGAAAATTTCAAAAATCGTGGGGAAACGACATCAAGTCAGTACCCGCAAAACCAAAATTTTTGAAAAGCAAGGAAGTGACATTCCATCTATACTTGCACCCAAATCCGCGAGGATGCGAAATTCCATCAATACTCGTAACCGAATGAGCAAGGATGCGACATTCCATCGATACTTGCAAGACCATTCAGCAGGGAGGCGACTTTTAGTCGATACTTGCATTTTTGAAAACCAAACCGCCTATAAATGCCACCAAAACCGGCTATAGATGCCACCAAAACAGGCTATAAATGCCACCAAAACAGGCTATAAATGCCACAAACCGGCTATCAATGCCACAAAACAAAACCGGCTATCAATGCCACAAACCAAAAACTTGGCTTTCAAAAAACCCGGCTACTAATGCCACAAACTCGGCTATCAATGCCACAAAACTGGCTCTCATGCCAAAAACAGCTTCCATGCCACAAAAAAAAAATCTGGCTCCCATGCCAAAACAATCATTTGACAAAATATTTTCACAGAACGACAAAACTTTTGATCAAATCCGATTTAGCAATTGCTCTCATCACAAAAAGATTTAAGTGAGCGTAGGGAAAACAAAAAAAAAATCCCATTTAGCAATTGCTTTCATCACAAAAAGATTTAAGTGAGCGTAGGGAAAACAAAAAAAATATCCCATTTAGCAATTACTTTCATCACAAAAAGATTTAAGTGAGCGTAGGGAAAATAAAAAAAAAGAGTACCAAAAAATACATGCGGTACCAAAAAAGAAATTGTTTACAAAGCACTACAAAAAAAGAGAGAGTACCAAAAAAAATACATGTGGTACCAAAAAAAAAAGGGAAGAAGGATAGTTTCTGCTACAAAAATCAGGAGCTCAACCAAAAATGGTTACCAGGCAAAATTTCAGCTCCTCAAGCAAACTTTTGGCCTCAGCTGTCAGAGTTTCCAAAGCACGCTTCTTCAGGAACTTGCCATGAGATGCTGGAGAAGGCTGCAACCCTTCTTCCACACCGGGAAACTTATTTCGAGGAGTTTGCCATTGTTTGTCCTCTTGAAACTTCCTTTCAAGAACTCGATCAGCATCTGCATCCCGGCGAATCAGAGAACTCTCCCTATCGCGAGCCGCTATTTTAGCATCCCACTTGGCAGTGACTTGTGCCTTCAAATGCTCAAGACGTTTCCTAGCCTCATCGACCTCCCTATCAAGGATGTTAAGGTCATGTGTCAGCCCAATGATGGCTAGCTCTTCTAAATTCTTCTCTCGGACTATCTGTTTCCTGCTTTGTGTGGCCTCATTTAGGTCAGACTTAGCCTTATTAGCAGGGTCCAGGAACATCTCCTTGAAGAACTGGTCATTAGCAAAGCCAATGGTCTCAAACCACTTGTCACACCAGTGCAATGATCCTATCAATGATCGCCCTGACACCTGTGACATCCAGACCAACCTCTTCGGCATCACCGAGAATCTCCTGCACATGTTGGATCATGCCAAATCCGGCATCCAAGTGTCCGGCAAGGAGAGTCTCAATCCAAGAGCTCAGAACCTGCACCACCACCTTCTTCGCAAAAAGAAGAGATGGCCCAGATGAAGATTCGCCCCACTCCGTCGGTCGGCTGCTCATGTCATGCCCCGTTGAAAGAGTAACAAAAGAACTCTTTCCAGTTGGAGCTGCTGGGGAAGGAATCTCAGCACGAGGCACCTCCTCTACCATGTCCGGATTGGTTGCAGGAGTCTCTACCTCCAATCAACCTCTGGCATCTCTTGCTCTGGTTCTGAAAAAAGCGACGGACTCTCCTCTGTCACTTCAAAACCTGTCAAAGAAACACAAAAAGGTATAAATATGATCCTGTTTGAAAATCATTATCAGGATTATTACTACAAAATACCTTCTTCGACGACTGGTCGAACACTCTCTTCCTCCATGAACTAATCGGAAGCATCATCAACATTTGCGTCCATCGATGGTTCAAAGTCATCGGAATCATGCGGCAAGTCAGCCAACAAGAAAAATGTTAGCAAACCAAGTCACAGACAAAAAAAAAATGGAAAAGAAGTTATACCAATTGGAGATTCTGGAACTACTCCAAAATCCCTAGGTTCTTCTTCTGGTGCCACAACAGGATCCGTCACCACCTCATCGGCAGGAACCTCAAGCGTCGCCAAGTCTTCATCCTCTGGTAAAGAAAAAAGAGTAGCAGGGGGAGAAAGCAAATTAGAACATGGAAACATCCCATGAAAAGAAATGGAAAGAGAAAGAGGAAGAATCATACCTTCACCGACGGTCTCTTCTTCTCAGCTTCTCTTTTTTGGAGGCTCGTCGGCATTCCCTGGCACCTCCTGATTGATAGTAAGAGGACTTCTATGTCAGCCGAGTCCTCATGTTGCCCCTTGCTGCGATGATGACTCATTTTCCTCTTACTCCTGCGGGCTCGCTTCTTAGAAGAACCTGCCCCACTGTCAGAGTCAGGTTTCCCACTTGACTCCTCACTGGATGGTCTACCCTTGTCAGTAGACTCCACGGACGCTTGCCTTTGTGCCGCTTGCATCCAAGCGTCAAGCTCAGCTTTCTCTTATTCTAGCTGCTCTAAGGCCTCATCAGGTACTTCCCGGATAGCTTCAGAACCAATGACGCCCTGGTCACCGAGAAAGCCTATCTTGTGCTTCTCTCCAGAAAGGAAGGCCCAAACTTCCTCTCGCCGGACGCCATCCAACTTTCCAAGGCTTTTTCCAGACGATAGCTTCACATCAAACTCATTCTTGGAAAGCCCCTGATATGCCGAAAAGCTCTCCGTGAACCACTTTGCGAAGCAGGCAATCCGGGGAGTCGACAACACAGGATAAGAAATTATGGTAGCAGTGTCTTCAGCACTATAGAAAGCCCAAGTGTTTCTCCCATCCTGGAAACTGTTGGGATTGGTGTATGCCCTAAAGCCCACTAGCTGCACTCTCATCTTTTGTTACTGGATATTTATTGGTTATTTAATGGAATGACTCTTTTCTGCTTAAACATGTATATATGTATGGTTGTGTAAGGCCCATTGTTTCTAGTAAATGAATTAGGTGTGTAGTGTCTACGCATAGATAGGTCTAATTCATGGACAACTGGAAACATCATATTTGTTCATAACTGAAAGATGGAGCTGGGCACTTCATCTTGGTATAAGTTATAATGAGAGAATCTCCTGTATTCAGGGTGACTTACCTAAGTCATGGGAGGGCTTTCCCGGATTCATCTCATTAGTGCATATGCAATGCATTGAATAGGACCATGGTAGGTGTGATCTCTAAAATAGTACTATCACAGAGAGAGATCAAGTCACCTCATGCTACTGAGTGACCGGTGCTCTTAATCTTGAGCATTTGTGAATGAACTGACGAAGTCAAGTTCTTGTGCTTTAATTCACTATGGGTGAGACTCTTTTCATGGGTCAACAGCTCTGTGTTTTGGGTACTCGAACTTGATCAGTTGGGACGTGCAGATGTAATAAAGAATCTATGCCATCTGATGATGGAATAATCGTCCCCTTAGAATTATCCGATTAATCATCAAAATCTAAGATCTTAGTATATGGATGTTCCATATGGATATTGAACTTGTGGGTCGCACCCTGGATCAAGAGAATGATATTCGAATGATGATTATGTTAAGGATATGAAGTTCTAAGGTTTAGATGTAATCGGGAAGGTTGATAGTACATGTGATAACCTGACTCGATTATAGATGTTACATAGAGGGGCATTTAGGTCATTACACTTAGTAGGTCGAAGACAACCGTCATTTTATGACGAGCTTATTATAATATATATTTGTCCTTAGAGTTCAACCATAACTCTTTAGTGGAATGAGTTAAGGTTAAAATGGTCTTTATGTTGCTATGGGTTTAGCATGGACATTTTGGTCATTTTGGGAGCCAATGGCAAATATGTCTTTTGGTCCCTTCTCTAGTCACTTTCCAAGATTGGTATGGTTTCCTAAAATGTTTAGATAACATTTGGATGAATTATTTTAGTGGAAAAATAATTTTGAGTTTAAATTCAAATAGGCCTTTGATGGCATACATGAATTTAATTCTAGATAAATTGTATGTGGGCCATGGTGTGCATTAATATGTGGGATGTCCATAATAGGATTTCCATGGGTAAGGTTTCCAATTTTAAGTAGGTCTCTCTACTTGAAAGGTTGGACTCCTCTTTGGATTAGTATTCCTATGAGAAAGTTTCCTTTTTGGATTAGGAACTTAAATTAGTAAGTGTTCTACAACTAGGATTACTAATTGCATGGGAAGTTCCTTAAAGTTTCCTTTTCTAATTGGATTGTATCTAAAAGGAAATAAGTCTTTCCTCTTAGGACATCTTTTAGAATGAGGAGAGATAACTTTTTTGGGAATGCTACCATAAAGTTTCTATAAAAGAAACAACACCTCCCCTTGGACGTCCTACACTAGAATAGAGCCACAAGGTGCCACACGTCCAGCCCTTTGGAGGTTTTCTTCTTCATTGAAGAAAGCTTAAGGTCTGAGATTTTTCCTTGGAGAAATAGTTCTCAACTGCTAGATTAAGATCCCACCATGTTAGCCAATCAGATTTGGAAGTGAGATAGAGAAGAAGATCAAAGGCAATACTAGTGCAGAAAATTCCAGCAACTTGTTTGCTAATTGCAAGTCTGAGTTCGGGCCTTTGGATCTATTTTTCCAGAGATTTGAAGTCTACAAATCTTCGAGGTAATAGTCTTCTTCATTCTCCTTTAATTATACACTTGTTGGTCATGAATTCATGGAGTTCTCATGCGATCTATATGGCTGATTTATGCTGCCCAAATCAGATTTTTTAAAATCTGTCATTTTACAAATTAGCCATGAATGGACTTCCTCTCGCCGGACGCCATCCAACTTTCCAAGGCTTTTTCCAGACGATAGCTCCACATCAAACTCCTTCTTGGAAAGCCCCTGATATGCCGAAAAGCTCTCCGTGAACCACTTTGCGAAGCAGGCAATCCGGGAAGTCGACAACACAGGATAAGAAATTATGGCAGTAGTGTCTTCAGCACTATAGAAAGCCCAAGTGTTTCTCCCGTCCTGGAAACCTCCAAAGCACTTCACCATGCTTGAAGGCGCTCCAACAACGCCTTGAGAAAAGCCCAACTGCAAAGCAAAGTAAGAAGGTACATACGGCTGGATGTCGACGAAAAGATGTCTGCGGTACACCATCGTGCCGACACGTATGCTGAAAAGCCACTCCTTCTCTGCTTTTGTCAAAGAGTAATGCCTTCCCGACCCCGCCCTGGTAGAGTCGCGGGAGGCACCAAAATCAAAAGCCTTCTTCCGTAACTCCGGAGAAAGCTTCACTGAATAATGCCCCATCTCGACGTCCCTGAACCGTCGGATCCTCATGCGGGCAAACAAAAGTGATTTGGACATGGCTTTGCCCTTAGCCAGTTGAATCATGAGAGGATCATCATCCTATGGCGCACCCAGCCAGTGGAAGCCAGGACAGTGGTATACAAACCACGAATAAAAGATATGGGCCGAAAATACCCTGTTCATGGGAAGCCCAAGCCGAACCAAAAAAGCAGCAGCCTGCAGTTCGGTACACAAGTAGGAGTAAAGAGCTGGCACCAAATCAAGCCGCTCTCCAAACGCCATCTGAGAAGCTGGAAAAATACAATGCGGCCTGATGTGCATTCCATCTCCTCCAGCAAAAATGGCCTCACCTAACCAATAAGTGAGGTAAATAGCGAGATCTCTCCGCAGTGCAATGCCAGGACATATGGCGTTTGTACTCGCAAAGAAATTTCTCAACTCTTTTTGCATAGCCGAAATCTTCTTCAAACCCAGATCCTTAGCCCTATCTTCCCGGGTCATGCTATCAGAAGGCTCTTGAGCCCTCTTTCAAAAAAGTTGGGAGATGAAGAGCTAAAACTCTTCCAACTGCTGGATCTTACTTTTGAGCCCTCATTCTCCTTCAAAAAATCATAGAAGGCGACGAGCTGAAAGTACAAAAAACTGAATTCCTCTGACTGCTCTTCAAGTACGCTGTCGATTGATGGACCGCGCTCCTGCCTGAGTCCTACCGAGGTCGGCGGACGTGTGAGTCCGTTGGGTCCGACCCTTTCGTAACCGGGGGGCAAGGGCGTGCATCAACATTTTTTTGTGTGGGTGTGCCGGATTTTCTATTTTACTTGGAATTGCAAGTGGTGATCCGGAGATCAACCTTCGCAAGTAAAAAGGAAATCAACTTCTTTCAAGTTTTCCATTGCACATATATTTAAGAAAAGAGGCATTTTCTTGATTTGCCGTGAAAGGCGATTTTGTTGGCATTTATAGCCGATTTTTGGCGTTTATAGCCGTTTTACAATCCTTATCAATAATGAAAGACAAGAGTTGTGATTTTTGTCTCTTTTTAGAAAATACAAACTACAATGAAAAGCAAGAAAAGGAGGATCTAACTTCTCAGGAGATTGTGGGGGACCCGTTCAGATTGACGGTCGCAAGCCATATGTGGGCTTCGCCATCATCCATGCAGATGAGAACAGAGGATGCTATTGATTCGCTTGGCTTGGCTATAACCTCAGGTTTTTAGAAAACAAAGACCAAAAGGAGGTCCTATGTCCAATAAAAAACCGAGTAGACGGGCTGAAAAGCCACATCAAAGCCATTGGAGGCAGAAGGAGAAGGCAAGGACCTTGGGGGGGGGGGGGTACCCCCAAGGGACTTTTGTCACCTTGTAGCGGTGGTCGGTGTAAGATTTCTGCAGAGTTTTCTCTCTTTTCCTTCTCTGAATTTCTGTGCTTTGTCTGTGTCTCTGTGTTTCTTCCGATCTCTTTCTTCTTGGTGAGCTCTCCTATTTATAGGCTTTTAGGTAGCCATTTAGGAAGGTTTATGAGCCTTGATTGTCATAAAGCTACATAAAGGGAGGAGTTACAGAATTGAATTCTTTATTTTGTAACTCATTTTTCTTGGCTTCTGATTGGCCGGAGGAGATTGAGGGCATGATGGGAGGAGTTTCATGGGTTAAATGCCATGAATCTCTTGACTTGTAACTCCCGGATGCTTACTTCTGATTGGTCCGTCCAAAGAAATGGATTAATGACTGTAATAAAGCTAGTCAATTAATCGCATTAAGTGGTTGCTGAGCATCTGAAGAGTCCGGGCCGTGCCGCGTCTTTTGGGATTCTTCTGGCGATGATCATCGATGGATCTTCATGTAGATCGACATCAGATGACCATGTAATTTCAGGTGTTTGTTGCCAACAGCGGGTCGGTGCCATCTGTCCTGTCAATTTCTCGATCGGTCGTGTAGAAAGCACACTTTTTTTTGGTTGACCGGGTGGCGATCAATGTTGTTTTCGATACTCTTGATGATTGACCCGTGTTTTTTTACGGATGTCAGAGGATTTGGTGTCTCAAAAGTATGAATTTTGGAAAGTACCAGAGGATGGTTGCTTCGAATCGCGAAAAAACGGTGAAAACCGGGGTTTCCGGGACCTTCCCGGCGACCCCGGGCTCCAGGGTCGCAGGGGCCTGCGACCCTGGGGGGTTTTCCCCCTTTTTGTCCCGTTTTGTGTCCTTTTTTTGCTGTTTTTCGATTCTTTTTTCTTCTGTATTTTTCCTTGACATTTTTGATCATTTATTGGCCTGATTTCCCTGTAGGAAACCTGATGAGAATCCTTGCATTTTATTTTGCAAAGTTTCCAATTTCCTGAGAAAGCCGAAGACTTTGTCGCGCAGCGCTGCCGATTTTCCGTCAGAAACTGAAACTGGGTCAAACGATGTCGGAATGACCTGAAATTTGGTGTGAAGCCTCCTGAGAAATAAATAAGACCAACAATAGGCTTTTGTTTGAGTTTTGAAGCCGTTTGGGGTCCTATCACCAGTAGACTTTCTTTTGTCGCGATGAAGATGTCACGGTTTGATGTGCGGTCAACCGATGTCCGATTGACTTGAAATTTGACAGGGAACCTATTGGAGTCATTTTAAGATGATCCATAGGCTCTGTCTTGGAAACCATGGTCCCGGGGAGCTTTGCCTCTGAGAGGCCTGATTTGGCTTCCGAGCGTCAAACTATGGTCAAATGTTGTCCAAATGACCTGAAATTTGACGTTTACCCCTTTATAAGCATTTTGAAGCCGTCCATGCGCTCTATCTGATGAGTGATGGTCTCGGTGGTTCTCGCCGCCAGAGGCTTGATTTAGCTATTTCGAGGGTTGATGTAGGGTCAAACGTTGTCGGTTTGACTCGGAACTTGACGTGGAGCCTTTTGGATGTATTTGGAGGCCATCCATCGGCTCTGATCGAAGATTTGGTGTCTCCGATGCTTTCGCCGCCGGGAGCTCCTTTTCGGATGCCGGAGAAGCGAAGTTAGGCCAAATGATTTTGAAATGGCCTGAAACTTCTTGTGTACTTCTCTTTTAGCTGTCTTGAAGAATCTTACAGTTTTTGTTTGATTCTGACAAGATTTGATTTTTTGAAAGTAGCATTGCCTATTTATGGCAGGTTGCGACTTCATGTAGCTCTTTCGATCTTGAAGAGGCAAAGTGACATTTTTGGTGTCAACAAATGCCCCCTCGAGGTACAGCGACGAGTTGCTTATCATTTGTAGTCGATGTGCCTCGAAGAGATTTTTGAAGGAGAGCCTGTGACTTGACCAAGAGTCTTTGAGCAGTCTTTCTTTTCGGTATTTGTAGCCTTTTGAGCTTCCAGGGAATTTTATGGTAGTGAAAAGGATCACGTACCATCTCGAGGCAAAGTTTTGAAGATGACATCAGGGATGTGGATTTGGGTTTTGACCTTGTGACCTAACAGGCTGTATGTGGCAGGTTAGGGGGTCGGGTTTGGTTTTGATCGTGTGACCCAACAAGCTGTATGTGGAATGTTGGGGGATCAATTTTGGTTTTGATCTTGTGACCTAACAGGCTGTATGTGGCAAGTTAGGGGATCAAGTTTTGGTTTTTGGTTTTGGTCTTGTGTCCCAACAAGCTGTATGTGGCGAGTTAGGGGACCAGGATTTGGTTTGATTTTTGTGGAATGTCAATTTCAAGATTTTGGCTCAATTTGGTAGATGAGGCTCGATGGTTTTATTTTTGGAAGCTCATGGGGCTTGGAATTTTCTTTGTATGGTCCAATCAACTCAAAAGAGGCATGGAACCATTTTTGTATGCTCTTGGTAAGAGGGATTTCTTTTTGACTAAAAGCCCAAATTTTTTTTTTTTAAGTGCCTAGGTGGTCAAACCTGGCTCATATGGGCTAACCCTTGGGACCTTAAGCTTTTGAAATGGCTTAGATCTCATATGGTGTCATTTTTGTAAAGAATATCCAAAAATATCTCATTTGGATAGAGAATATCTAAGAATATCTTTACTTGGAGAGAATCTCTCATATTCCCTTTATTTTGGGATAGGATATCTCAAGATATCTTTCTTTTGGGAAAGAATCCTTCATTGATCCTATCTTTTGGGAGAAAATCTCTCATTGATTTCTTTTTGGGAGAAAATCCTTCAAGATATCTTTCTTTTGGGAAAGAATCTTTCTAATCTCTTTCTTTTGGTAAGGTTACTAATTAGTAACACTTACCTTTTTCTTCTTTCCTTCTTTGGTTTACTCTCTTCTATAAAAGCAAGGAGGAGGTTGGATCTCTTGCTCTTATTACTTTCTTTTGCAATAATCTCAAGAGGGCTTCAAGACCAAGAGTTCTTCTTCTTCAAGATCTTCAAGACTTTTCTTCTTCTTCTCCATCAATGGCTTCAAGTAAGTTCCCTTTTTCAAGAAAACCCCATTGTAGGAAAAAAAGTTCTTTCTTTTTTTTTTGTTTCTTTCTTTTCTTTTCTTCTTTTTTTTTTCACGTGTTTGCTTCTTTTTTTTTCCACATGTTTTTTTTCTTTTTTTGCTTTCTTTTCTTCTTTTTTTTTTATTTGTGGGCCGTACGGCCACGTGGCCAGTGGGCCAGCCCCTTTTTTTTTTTTTGGTTTGTTTTCTTTCTCCTCTTTTTTTTTGAGAAAGTTTCTTTTCTTTTCTTTTTTTTTCTTTTTCTTTTTCTTTCTCCTTTTTCTTTTGAGAAAGTTTCTTTTTTTTTCTTTTTTTTTCTTTCTCCTTTTTTTTTTTTTGAGAAAGTTTCTTTTCTTCTCTTTTTTTTTTTGCCCATCATGATAATGCATTTTTTTTTACCAAGATGTTCATGCATGTATATTTTTGTAAATTGAATTGTAGCATGATGTGATAGCATACCTGAAAGTTTTCGCAAATTTGGGAATTTGGAGCTTGCAGTGATGTTGAGCCCTTCCTGATTTTGCGGAGACTTTGAGGTTTCGAAAGTTTGGAGTTTCGGAGCTCGCACCAATGTTGAGCCCATCTTCAAGCTTTCTATTTCTTTCGGGATAGTTCCTTTTCTTCGGAATTGCCCCGGCATCATGTCAAAATTTCGCCAGATTTTTAGCGAGATTCTGTCATCTTGATGTTTGATCTTTTTCTTTTCCATCCTTTGCAGGTGGTTCCTCCAGAACGAACAAGGTAGCGTACCTCGTCAATCTTCTAGATATTCTAATCCAGCCGTTCAGCAGGCCTTTGAGAAGGTCCAGTATGTTGAGAGAAATCTAGAAGAATGCGACTCCCTCAACAGAGATGAGATGAGGCAGCGACTGATCACTCTCAAGGGAGAGGAATTCTATAAGATCATGGTAAGCAGTCGTCCATGGGTGATGGAAGATCAGAGCGTTTTGCCCAAGCTTACCTTCTTCTTTGGTGATGCAGTCCCTGATGACATGACATACCAGAGGAGATGTTTTCAGTTCTCTTTCACAACAGATGGTGAGAAGAAGACTATTGTTACCCGGTCGACGTTTGATCGCACCGTCTCGATTCTGAGCCTTGCCCCCACGTGCCCTAAGAGGGAAGATCCTCCAAGCTGGGTGAGAAGGACAAATGTAATCAAGACCGGGGTTTTTGTTGGCGGTTCTCCTGGATATATGGAGAAGTCGCCTGTTGACATGGACCTTTTGATGCCATCCAGCGGTTACCAGGGTTCTGATTATCCGTCGGTCGATTTGAGACCGGTGGGCCTTGGTATTTTTAGCGGTGACGGCAGCAATTGGATCAAGCCTTTTCGACTTCGTGGCCGTTTCAATGCTGACTCCGAGTGGAAGTCGTGGACTGATCGCGTCCTGCTGATTGGTGGCGCCGTTTTGAAGGAAGCCGGGATTTTTGATGCGGTCCGTGCCTTTAGGGAGACCGTGATCTTTTCCGGCGAGGCCTTCATGGCTTTGCTGGAATCATTCCTCCCACAAACCAATACCTTCGTTGTGACGAATGGTGAGATTGGTTTCTCTTTGAAGGAGCTGAGCGCCATTACTGGATTGCCCATCCTCGGCAAACTCTATGAGGAGTTTATGCCGATTGACAGCGTCCTCGAGGGGCAGTCTGAGGAGTTCAGGCTTCTGTACTTTCAGCTCGTCGCCTTCTATGGTTTTTTGAAGGAGAAAGAGGGTTTGAAAGTTAGATCCAGCAGTTGGAAGAGTTCTAGCTCTTCATTCCCCAACTTTTTTGATAGCAGGGAGTCTTCTGATGGCGTGACCCAAGAAGCCGGAGCTCAGGATCCAAGTTCAAAGAAGATCTTGGCCATGCAAGAAGAGTTGAGAGGTTTCTGTGCGAGTACAAATGCCATATGTCCTGACATTGCACTGCAGAGAGATCTCGCTATTTACCTCACTTATTGGCTTGGTGATGCTATTTTTGCTGGAGGAGATGGAACGCACATCAGGCCGCATTGTATTTTTCCGGCTTGTCAGATGGCGTTTGGAGAGCAGCTTGCTTTGGTGCCAGCTCTTTACTCCTACCTGTGTACCGAACTGCAGGCTGCTGCTTTTTTGGTTCGGTTTGGGCTTCCCATGAATAGGGTATTTTCAGCCCACATCTTTTATTCGTGGTACGTGTACCACTGTCCTGGCTTCCACCGGCTGGGTGCTGCACAGGATGATGATCCTCTGATGATTCGACTGGCTAAGGGCAAAGCTGTAACACCCCGACCCACCTTAATCTCGTTTTAGAGTCAATTAATTTAGATTAATTTCTTAATGAATGTTTTGATTGTGATTGGACTTGATTAGGTAGAATTAGTGGGGTTTGACCATTTACTAGGTAGGTTATGACTTTTGGAGTGTTTTGGGTTTTGTGTGTACTTAGAAATTTTTGGGTTTTTAATGCATTGCATAGAGCATTTCATGGGCCTTAACTTTCATGTCTTGACCCATCAAATTCGGATCCATTTAGGCCCATTCATTTAACCCAAGCCCTTATTTGAAATTTCAGTCCTTTTTGTGGACTTGTATGTAGTGCAGGAAAAATTGGGCTTAAAACCCTTACCCAGCCATTTTTCTTTCTTCTCCATTTCCAGCCGGGAGCTATTCTTCTCCTTGTCTTCTTCTTCTTCTTTCACTCCTAGCATCAACCAAGACTCCTAGCATGAGTAGAAGCTAGCCACCACTTCATCTTCTCCACCAAGACAACATCTTCCAAGCTCAAGCATCCACTCATCTTTCTTTCTTCTTGCTTTTGGTAAGCTCTTTCTTCACTAAGCATTTCCATTTGATTTCCTTCATCCTTGGAAAGCTACAAATCATGTATGCATCATCTTCTTCCTCATTCATTTCATTCATTTTCGTTTTCACCATTTTAGGGCATTTGAGCTTGCATTTTTGGGGATTTTGAGCATAAGTGGTTTTAGGTGTGAGAGATAGCTTCCAAGCACCAAGGCAAGTTAAACTTATACATTTGTATGCATGATTTCTTGTTTGATTCATGAATATATGCAATCTTGCTTAGATACCCATCTCTTGCTCAAAAACGGATTTTTGTGGGTGATTTCTTTTGTTCATGTATATGGGTTTATTGATGGTTTTGATGAGCATTTTGGAAGCTCAAAGATACCTATTGGTAGTGTTTTAAAACCTGATGGAATGCCTTGAATGGCTTGAGAGAAACAGCAAAGTTTCAGATTTTCGGACACAGGATTTGACCGTTCGCTCGAGCGAGCGTGAGTGAACGCTCGAGCGAAGGGCTCTCTGGGAGAGTTCGCTCGAGCGAACTCTTGGTCCGGTCGAGCGAACAGCTCTCTGTCTGGGGTCCGCTCGAGCGAACATCTGGGCGCTCGAGCGAACCTGATACATGCAGTATGCAGATTTTCCAATGACCATAACTTTTCAACCGTAAGTCCATTTTTGGAGATCTACATACAGTTGGAAAGCTCATGATGTGTAGAACCCAACAAAAAGTGATTTTATTTGATTTGAGCCTTGGAAAAGATTATATGTTGGATTCTACATAATTGTGACAAATGGACGTTTCTATGAGCCGGACATTGAACCGTAGCTTATTCTAGTTTGATTGGCCTGATAGATGGACCGGTAGGATGAGCACCCTGAACTTTTATCATGACCATTGGGTTTGTTTAATTGTGGATGTGGATTGAGCACCCGTACCCACAAAAGAGGCATTGTGTTCTTCGGATTGTAACCGTGCCAAATGTGTTCTATTAAGGGATTCGACATCCAAATTATGTAACGCCAAGGGGTCCTTTGTAGCCCAGTAATGTCGGAACTCTTAATACTACCCTGAGTTGGACGGTGAAGACCACATGTGTTCCCAAGACCATAGGCTTCGCTTGAATTACATCTTGACTCTGTATATGATCTGTATGTACATGCATTGCATTCCGTTTTCAGTATTCTAGTGTGACTTGGTCATGCTTCTGTTCGGTTATGTATTTTTTTGTTACACATTTGTTATATTACCTTTATTTCTGTCTTTGTTCAGCATATTTCAGTAAGTCCCAATTTGTTATCTATAAGTCCTGTATATGTCCTGTATCTGATTTACACTGTTCTGCACCTGATCTGTTGTTTGTATATTGCACTCTATGAGTCGGCACCACTTAGCTTCGACCCTATCTAAGTCGGACCCGGCTAAGTGTGGGTTTAGTAAACTTCTGGCCCTCTGCAGATGGGAATATATTTTGAGGGTTTACCGGCACCCTAAGTCTACGATGGAGAATTCTGGGTACCTCTGTCTCCTAGTAGCACCGCCCTGTCCTGTCCTGATATTCTGCTCTCATTTTATTTCATGTTATATGATTAACTTGAGAGAACATAGCTTATGTGGATGTGCCAACTAGCTTGTTAATATGTTTATCTGTTATCTATGACTCGTATGTCTCATGCTATTTCATGCACTGATATGCCTAGTGATCATTCCTTGATCTCTTATGATTTATACCTGTCTGACTATTCATTTGATACATGTTATATGGACTGTATATGTTTGTCTTGCTTAGCTTAGTCTAATGGTGCTACACTTGGCGTTACAGGTGAATACATCGACGCTACTGCCCCGGAGATCCTTGAGGGAGAGGAACCTCCACATAACGTAGCAGAGTGGACTCCTGATAATGTCTTCTAGACATCCACTCGACGAGAAAAGGACGTTAAATGACCCACTGACCGTGGCTAGGATTGCCACATATTTTGTAGAAACTTATAAACTTGTTTAGCTTTTGGATTGTAAACTTAACTAACTTACTTCTTCTCTCTCTATCTATTGAACTTGAACTTTTAAAGTATTGCTCATGGACCCTTATGCTCTATATCTTGATGATTGTGTTATGTTAATTGGATATCTATTTGACAAATTATACAGGCATATCGAAAAATATAAACCTCACACGTGATATCCTGTGGGTAAATTCCATACGTGGGGACCTAGAGTCAATGAGTTGACTCGAATTTCCACGCGGGCGTCTGTCGCGCCTCGGGATGTGTGAAATCTCGGGCTCGGGGCGTGACAAAAGCCGTGTCCGAATCACTTTTGTTTGCCCACATGAGGATCCGACGGTTCAGGGACGTCGAGATGGGGCAGTCTTCAGTGAAGCTTTCTCCGAAATTGCGAAAGAATGCTTTTGATTTTGGTGCCTCCCGAGACTCTACCAGGGCGGGGTCGGGAAGGCATTATTCCTTGACCAATGCAGAGAGAGAGTGGATTTTCAGCATACGTGTAGGCACGATGGTGTACCGTAGACATCTTTTCGTCGACATCCAGCCGTATGTACCCTCTCGCTTTGCTTTGCAGTTGGGTTTTTCTCAAGGCGTTGTTGGAGCGCCTTCAAGCATGGTGAAGCGCTTTGGAGGCTTACAGGATGGGAGAAATGCATGGGCTTTCTATAGTGCTGAAGACACTACAGCCATGATTCTTATCCTGTGTTGCTGACTTCCCGGACTGCCGGCTTTGCGAAGTGGTTCGCGGAGAGCTTTTTCGGCATATCGGGGGCTTTCCAAGAAGGAGCTTGATGTGAAGCTGGCATCTGGAAAGGGCCTTGGAAAGTCGGATGGCGTCCGGCGAGAGGAAGCTTGGGCCTTCCTTTCTGGAGAGAAGCAAAAGATAGGCTTTCTCGTTGACCAGGGCGTCATTGGTTCTGAAGCTGCTCGAGAAATACCTGATGAGGCTTTAGAGCAGCTAGAACAGGAGGAAGCCGAACTTGGCGCTTGGATGCAAGCGGCACAGAGGCAAGCTTCCGTGGAGTCTACTAGCAAGAGTAGACCATCCAGTGAGGAGTCAAGTGGGAAACCTGACTCTGACAGCGGGGCAGGTTCCTCTAAGAAGCGAGCCCGTAGGAGTAAGAGGAGGAGGAGTCATCATCGCAGCAAGGGGCAGCATGAGGACTCTCCTGACTTAGAAGTTCCTCTTACTATCAATGAGGATGTGCCAGTGGATGCTGACGAGCCTCAAGAGAAGAGAAGTCGAGAAGAAGAGACCATCGGTGAAGGTATGATTCTTCCTTTTTTTCTCTTTCCATTTCTTTTCATGGGATTTCTCCATGTTCTGATTTGCTTCTTCTTTCTGCCTTTCTTTTTTTTTTTTTTTTAGCAGAGGAAGACTTGGTGATGCCTGAGGTTCCAACCGATGAGGTGGTGACGGATCCTGTCGGGGCACCTGAAGAAGAACCGAGGGGCTTTGGAGTGAATCCAGAATCTCCAATTGGTATGACTTCTCTTGCTTCTTTTTTTTGTGTCTGTGACTTAGTTTGCTAACATTTTTTCTTGCCAGCTGACTTGCCACATGATTCCGATGACTTTGAACCATCGATGGACGCAAATGTTGATGATGCTTCCAATGAGTTCATGGAGGAAGAAAGTGTTCCGCCAGTCGTCGAAGAAGGTATTTTGTAATTATAACCTGATAATGATTTTCAAACAGGATCATATTCATACCTTTTGTGTTTCTTTTGCAGGTTTTGAAGTGACAGAGGAGGATCCGTCGCTTCCAGAGCAAGGGATGCTAGAGGTTGATCCAGAGGTAGAGACTCTTGGGACCAGTTCTGACAATGTTGAGGAGATTCCTCGTGCTGAGATTCCTTCCCGAGCAGGAGCAGCTTCAACTGGAAAGAGTTTTTTTTTTACTCTTCCAACAGATGATGACATGAGCGGCCGACCAACGGAGTTGGGCGAATCTTCAGCTGGGCCATCTCTTCTTTTTGCGAAGAAGGTGGTAGTGCGGGTTCTGAGCTCTTGGATTGAGACTATCTTTTCTGGGCACTTAGAAACCGGATTTGGCATGATCCAGCATGTGCATGAGATTCTCAGTGATGCCGAAGAGGCTGGTCTGGATGTCACAGATGCCAGGGCGATCGTTGATAGGATCATTGAGCGGGGTGACAGGTGGTTTGAGACCATGGGTTTTCCTGATGACCAGTTCTTCAAGGAGATGTTCCTGGACCCTGCGGATAAGGCTCAGTCTAACCTGGATGAGGCTAAAGAAAGCAGGAAGCAGGTAGTCCGAGAGAAGAACTTAGAAGACCTAACCATCATCGGGCTGACACATGACCTTAACATCCTTGATAGGGAGGTCGATGAGGCCAGGAAACGTCTTGAGCATCTGCAGGCACAAGTCGCTGCCAAGTGGACTGCAATAACGGAGGCTCGTGACAAGGAGAGTGCTCTGATTCGCCGAGTTGCAGATGCCAATCGAGTTCTTGAAAGGAAATCTCAAGAAAGCGAACGATGGCAAACTGCTCGGGATAAGCTTCCCGGTGCGAAAGAAGGGTTTAAACCCACCCCAGCATCTCATGGCAAGTTCTTGAAGAATCGTGCCCTGGAATCCTTGACGGCTGAGGCCAAAAGTTTGCTTGAGGAGCTGAACTCTTGGCTGGAGACCATTTTTGATTGAGCTCCTGTATTATTATTTTTTAAATAGAAACCATCCTTCTCTCTTTTTTGGTACCACTTGTATTTTTTTTTTGGTACTTACTTTTTTTGTAGTGCTTGTGAACACTTTTTTTTTTTTTGGTACCACATGTATTTTTTGGTGCTCTTTTTTTTTGTAGTGCTTGTGAACACTTTTTTTTTGTTATCCCTACGCACACTTGAATCTTTTTGTGATAAAAGTAATTGCTAAATGGGATGCCTTCTTTTTTTTTGTTATCCCTACGCTCACTTGAATCTTTTTGTGATAAAAGTAATTGCTAAATGGGATTTGATCAAAAGCTTGTCATTTTGTGAAAATCTTTTGTCAAATGATTGTTTTGGCATGGAAGCCAGATTTTCGCTTGTGGCATGGAAGCCAATTTTGGCATGAGAGCCAGCTTTTCTTGTGGCATTGATAGCCGAGTTTGTGGCATTGATAGCCAAGTTTCATGGCATTGATAGCCGGGTTTTTTTTTTTTTTGAAAGCCATTTTTTTGTTTGTGGCATTGATAGCCGGTTTGTTTAGTGGCATTGATAGCCGTTTGTGGCATTTTAGCCGTTTTGTTTTGGTGGCATTAATAGCCGGTTTGTGGCATTTATAGCCGTTTTGTTTTGGTGGCAATGATTAAGCCGGCCTGTTTTGTTTTGGGTGGCATTGATAGCCGGTTTTGTGGCATTTATAGCCTGTTTTGTTTTGGTGGCATTGATAGCCAGTTTGTGGCATGTATAGCCTGTTTTGTTTTGGTGGCATTGATAGCCGGTTTGGTTTTCAAAAAATGCAAGTATCGACTAAAAGTCGCCTCCCTGCTGAATGTTCTTGCAAGTATCTTGGAATGTCGCATCATTGCTCATTCGGTTGTGAGTATCGATGGAATGTTGCATTCTCGCGGATTTGGGTGCACGTATCGATGGAATGTCGCATCCTTGCTTTTTCAAAAATTTTAGTTTTGCGGGTACTGACTTGATGTCGTTTCCCCACGATTTTTGAAATTGTGGTTTTCCTCGAACCTTTGGGTTATGGATATCAACTGAAATTTTGGGTCTCCATGGTTTTTTAGGTTTTTTTCGAACCGTTGAAATTTGGGTTGTGGCTATCAACTGAAATGTTGCGTCTCCACAGTTTTTTAGGTTTTTTCGAACCTTTAAAATTTGGGTTGTGGATATCAACTGAAATGTTGCATCTCCACAGTTTTGGATTTTGCAAGTACCGACGAAATGTCGCTTCCCTGCGATTTTGGAAGTGTCGAACGTGGTTCACTTGCTTCCGATTTGTGCGAGTATCGACTAAGCGTCGCTTCCCCGCGGTTTTTGAAAAACCATTTTTTTTTTTTGTTTAAAGACACGAGGGTCATAAATTTTGACCTAAAACCATTTTGGCGGTAAAAGGCAGGGTGGACTAGGGTGGAAATCCCTGAATCCAGATTTTGTTTCAAACCATGAATTTTGGGTTCAAGGGTTGAAAATTTTGGTCAAGTTAGGGAAAGGTTCCTAAACTTGGATTTTTTTTTTTTTTTGGACAATGAAACAATGAAAGTAAGCATTGTTTTAAATTTCTAGAAATTTCAACATTTGATATGAAAATTCTAAAAAAGGGTGGGTTTAGCGAGCGTGTACCTGGAAACCGGTTTTGGCCGTACAGGCATTGCTCTTACCCAGTTAGGTAAGTCTTCAAGGGTAGTACCGCTTTAAGAACTTGCCGTTGATGGGCAGCATACATCTGTCACCTTCCATGTTTAGGAGTGCGTATGCGCCGTTGGAGGAAACCTTGTCGATGACGTAGGGTCCCTCCCATTTTGGCTCAAATTTTCCTTTGGATTTATGAGCGAAAACCATTGGTCTTTTTACCGCAAGAACCAAGTCACTCTTTTTGTAGGCGCGTTGCCTGACCTTTTATCGAAAGATCCTGCCATGCGTGCTTGGTAGAGTTCAATGCTTTGTTGAGCTTCGAGCCGTCTCTCATCGAGATTGTCCAGCTCATGGAGTCGCAATTTGACATTGCTTTCTTGAGTCATGTCATTTTGCAAGGATACCCTCAAGGAAGGAATTTGTACTTCCAAGGGTACGACAGCTTCGCATCCATAAACCAAGGAGAATGGTGTGCTACGGGTTGGTCCTCGAACGGTGGTTCGATAGGCCCACAAAGCTTCAGACATTTTGTCGCTCCAGTCTCTTTTGTGACTAGAGACCATTTTTTTGAGGATTTTGCAGAGTGTCTTGTTGAAAGCTTATGCTAACCCGTTTGCTGCCGGATTGTATGGAGTCGAAGGACAGCTTTGGATTTTATATTTGTCGCTGAACCTGTAGAATCGATGATCCCTGAATTGTGGTCCGTTATCATGGACGAATCTTTTGGGTATTCCGAAACGACAAATGATGTTGGTGCGCAGGAACTGAAGGACTGATGAGGTCTTCATTTCGTTGAACGCAAATGCCTCTGACCACTTGGAGAAATAATCCGTAGCGGCGAAGATGAAGCGATGACCTTTGCTCGAAGGGGGAGAAATAGAACCTATGATGTCCATACCCCAGGCTTCGAAAGGCCATGAGATCGCTGTAGGATGCAGCCATTCTGGAGGCATGTGAATGTAATCTCCATGAATTTGGCATTATTGGCAGCGCTTAGCAAATTGCATTGCGTCAACTACCATGGTAGGCCAGTAATATCCTAACCTTTTTATCTGATCATAGAGCTTGGGACCAGCCTGATGAGCTCTGCAAAGACCAGCATGAACTTCTTTGAGTATTTCTTCAGCCTCTTGTTGTGACAAGCAGCGTAGAAGTACTCCGTTGAAGGATTTCCTATAAAGGATTTTTGAAGGAATATCCAAATGAAAGCTTGGTGTTCGCCTTTGGGTGCTTACCCGTTCTTTTGGATCTTCAGGTAGGATTCCGAACATAATGTAATCAATGAACGGATCCCTCCAGTCGCTGATTGAAGTTTGAAGGATTGAAATCCGACTTCCGACCACTTTGTGGCATTCAGCAACAGCTTGGTGTGTGTTAAGAGGAGGAAGGATTCTTCTTTCGCACACTGTGATTTGCATGTTTTCCCCTTCCTGGATTGCCATGGATGCGGCAAGTCCGGCTAGGGCATCTGCACGTATGTTTTCACCTCTACGAATGTGGGTGATGTGATAGATGTCAAACTTTTGCAGAAGTGATTGTGCCTTGTTGTAGTAAGGCAGCAAATCTGGCTTCCTGACTTCAAATTTCTGATTCATCTTGTTGACGATCAGTTGAGAGTCTCCAAAGACTTCCAGCATGGTGATACCGGATTCGATGGCGAGTTCCAATCCTAAGATCAGAGCTTGATATTCAGCTGCATTGTTTGTGCATGGTTCCAGTAGCGAGAAAGCGTGCGGAATCATGTATTTGTCGGGGCTAACAAAGAGGATGCCAACTCCCGAGATCAGCTGTCTTTTTTCATTTGTCCTGGTTGCACCGTCAAAGTACATGTCCTAGGAGGCACTTTCTGAGAAAGTCTCCACATTTTAGACTGGTTCGTCTGGGAGATCATCTCTAAGTGGAGAATCTTTAGGCAATGGATGCTCTGCGAGGAAGTCCGCTAGAGCTTGCCCTTTGATTGCCTTTTGTGGTACATACCTAATATCAAATTGTGACAGAAGGATGGACCATTTTGCCAGTCGAGCATTGAGAGAACCTGCCTTTGTGACAAGGACCTTCAAGAGGTTGACCCTCGAGACCAGGTATACTGTGTTAGAAAGCAAGTAGTGACGCAGCTTTTGTACGGCGAACATCACTGCAAGACATTCTTTTTCGACTGGAGAGTAGCGATGCTCTGTACCTACTAGCATGCGGCTGAGGTAATATAGAGCAGCTTCTTTTCTTTGATTATTTTCTTGCGCAAGCAGAGCTACCAAAGAGTGATCAAGGGCTCTTGTGTACAAGATGGTTTTCCAGTGGTAGGAGCAGCTAACACTAGAGGTTTTGTCAGGTATGACTTGATGTCTTGGAAAGCAGCTTCACAGTCAGCATCCCAGACAAAGTTTACACCTTTTTTTCATCAACCGGGAGAATGGATGGCATTTCCCCGAAAGATTGGAGATGAACCGTCTGATGTAGGCCAATCTCCCTTGAAGCCCTTTGAGTTCTCTCAAGGTTCTTGGAGAGGGCATTTCTAGAATGGCTTTGACTTTTATGGGGTCAAGCTCTATTCCAGCTTTCCGAACTAAGAATCCGAGAACTTACCCGACGAGACGCCGAAGAAGCATTTCAAAGGATTCATTCGCAGTTTGTGTTTGCGAAGCCAGAGGAAGACTTCTCGAAGGTCTTCGAGATGATCTTCTTTTCTTTTGTTTTTGACGGTGAGGTCATCAACGTAACATTCAACCGTCTTATGCTGCATATCTTGGAATATTTTCATCATAGCCCTCTGATATGTGGCACCAGCATTTTTCAGACCAAATGGCATGACAGTGTAGCAATACACGCCAAATGGGGTCCGAAAAGATATATGTTTTTCATCTTCAGGATGCATCTTTATCTGATTGTAGCCAGAGAAACCATCCATGAATGTCATTCGCTCGAATCCACAGGTATTATCAATCATTACCTCTGGTATGGGGAGCGGAAATTCATCTTTTGGGCATGCGCCATTCAGGTCTCTATAGTCAATACAGACCCTGATCTGCCCATTTTTCTTTTTCACGGGGACAATGTTGGCCAACCATTCAGGATGTTGTTCCTCACAGATGAAGCCGACGCTTTTGAGTTTTTGGACTTCTTGTTCAATTTTATCCATCACATCTGGACGGAATCTTCTTTGGCCTTGCTTGACAGCCTTGATGTCTTCTTGAAGACTGAGTTTGTGAACCGCTATTTTGGGGTCTAAGCCTGGCATTTCAGCGTAAGACCATGCAAAGCAATCAACGAACTCACGAAGAAAAACGATATACTCGGGTAACTCATCATCCTTTATATTCTTGCTTATGAATACAGGACGTGGGTTATCTGGTGTTCCCAAGTCTATCTTTTGAACAGGATCTTCTGTTAGAAGGTTCGAAGGTGGTTCCTCCACAATATTTTCGGAGGCTTCCAGCTCAACGAAACCTTCTGGGGTTTCAAAGGCATTTCCAGACAAAGGTTTTGTTCCTTTCCACGGGTCTTCTTGATCGGTAATTTTCCCAAGGCTTGCTATGAGATGATCCCAATCGCCTGTTGAAACCGGGTCGAAGTAGGCTACTTCTTTTGGAGATGAGGGTTCTTCTGGGTCAGAAGACCACAGTCTGTGCCATCGGACAACTCCTCTTCATTTTCGGAGAAATCGTGCCAATTGGATGAGCTTCCTGGATCTTTGTCAGGTGACTCATCAAAGAGATATCCAGGGAGATCGATGTCTTCATGGACTTGGGATGTTGAGGCTTGGTCAGTATATTGACTTTTAAGCCTTTGTGTCAACTGTCTCAAGGGAGTGTCGGGATCATACCCTAACCCATGTGAAGACTTTTCTACTTAGTCGTAGAGTCTCCAATCTTCCAGCTGGCTTTTGGTCAAGACGGGCCCCAATGGCGTGAGAATACCGCGTCCTTCTCCCAAACCGACTGGGTTTTGAGCGTCATAGCCCATTTTCTTCATAATAGCTTGTGCCACAGAACTATATAAGGATAGTTGAGGCATACCTTCATTTTGGAAAGGTTCAAGCATGGAGTTTGATGAAGAAGCATCCGATCTATGGAAGAAGATCGGCTTTTCCTTTGCTGAAGTTGCTGGAACAACGAAGGAAGCTGACATAGGATCTTCTATGTCAGAAGTTGTCTCCATTTGAGTGAGAGCAGGCTGAACTTGCTGAGTGTCAGCTTGGCTTGACGATGTGTCGTCTTCTAGCTCTGAATCCGAATCCGTGTCTTGCATGATAGACACGAAAGAGACAACAAATTTGCCCCCGGTCTTTTGCTTCGCCTTCTTCACTTTAGTTGTGATGACCAAAGGCTTTGAAGGTTTGAGGGAGATGATGAAGGGAGTTTGAATGCTCTCTTCAGATTTACCGGATGGTTTGTTTTCTTCCGGTGATTGTTGAGGAGCTTTGCCTTTATCTTTCTGGAGATTTTCGGCAAAGGATGCTGTGTGCTTCTCCTCTTCTTCTTTTTCACCTTCATACATCTGTGAGTCTGCGAAGTGGACTTCTTTACCTTTGAAGGGTTTTCTGTCCGCAAAGACTCGATGTATCATGCCGTCATCGCCAACAAACTTGATGCATTGATGTAGAGTTGAAGGGACAATGCCATTCTCATGGATCCAAGGGCATCCGAGAAGGATGTTGTAGCATGAAGGGGTTTTTATTGCATACACTGTGACCTCAGAGATAAGATCACCGATCTGCAACTTGAACCTGATTTTGCCGATAGGCCTTTGAGTACTCCCATCGTATCCAAAGATAGATACAGATGTGTGGCTCAGCTTGCTGGGTGGGATGCCCAACTCTTCAAGAGCCGATGTGGAGATGAGGTTGAGTGCAGAACCTGGGTCGATCTGAACTTTGTGCATAGGCATTTCCTTGATATACCCTGTGAAGTACGGGGGTCGGTTATGCCTGGTTTCGCCAAGTAGGAGGTCTTCCTTTGTGAAGGCGATGGTTGCACTGGCTGCTTTTTTAACCGAGAGGCATTCAATGCATGATCCCTCAGTTTTCTTCTTTTCTCCCTTTGAGGAGACTTCTGAGTTTTTGACCCGGTAATCCATTTCAATTTGGAGGACTTGCGGGGCATGTTTGTCAACATCCTCATTCAGCTTTTGTAATTCCGAGATGAGATTATCACGAGTGTGCGGAGACATTCGCAACAAATCTAGGATGTGCAGACGTGCAGGTATGTGCTTGAAGTGTTCAATCAAGTCATACTTGAAAGCCTCCTTAGGGCCTGCATGTTCATCATTGTTGCCACTAGGGGCGCTTACAACATCTTTTCCCGAAGGATTTACATATGTAAAAGAAGATTGGTTGTAATTTTTGTGGTAGTCCCGGCCAGAGCGGGTGCCTCTACCAACTTCGAGATCTTTTTGAGAAGGGTCTTCGTTTGGAAGATTATTTTCAGGATCAAGAGGCTGTCGTTTTTCATTTGCTGAGGATGAATCAGCAGCAGAGTTGCCATCCTCAGTGATCGTGTTGCATGGAGCATTTTCCAGGAACAAGTCCTGAACAGCATCCAGTAACCTTTCTTCTTCGTTGACTAATTCATCGTCCCAAGCATCAATAGCTAGGAATTCTTCAGTCAGGAAGGGTGTGAATTTTGAAGTCACAGTCTCAGGAGAAAAAACCTGAGAGGGTGTCATCTCAGTGAAAGTCACGTGAGACGAGGTGGCTCCAGAAGATACATTGCTAGGCGTCGCCGGAGTGTAAGTGCTTTCATCAGACGATGCTTCGGAAGAGCTATAATCCCGAATTATCACATTACAGGAAGCTCTGATGGGAGACGTTGCCTGATCGGAGTCAGACTCATCCTCGGATGTAAGAGGATCGTCTATCCAGCAATTTTCTCTATTTTCAAGAGTTAAGGGAGGATGTACCTGGTGGTCTTCAGGGAGTTCAGGTTCTGGATTGCGAGGAGGCTCGTTTACGCAGTCTTGCTCTTGTTCTAGAGCGAGTCGCTGCAAGATCCTTGCATATTCTTCAAGATCAGGCATGGGAGCCGGATCTTCTTCTTCATCAACTCTTTGTGGCTCAACATGGTTGATTTCCACTGGAGTAATGAGAGGTGCTGGGTCAGCAACATTTTCTTGTACAGCTTCTTGGTCTTCTTCATCATCAGACCAGGATCCTTGTGGCTCTAGGGGGTTATACCAGATTACTGGCATAAGATGAGACTCAGGAACCCATTCTTCATCGGAGAGATATTCTCCTGTTTCAAGGGACTCTTCCCACTCATCTGTGTAGTTGGATTTGAATCCATCATCGGTGTCGCTGGACTCATATCCATCAATGGAGAATCCAACTACCGAATTGCAAGAGTTTGATGCCTCCTGCATGGCTTCTTTGAATTGAGGTGGCATGAAATCACTGAGAGTGAATTTTCTTACCCCCTTTGAAGTCTCTGGAAGGGATGTTTTTGTTGCCTCCAGTGAAACGGTAGAGGAAGCCTCTGCCTTTTCTTTGACTTCTTATTTTGGCTAGGTCTTCTCTTGCCGTTTGAGCTTGAGGAGGTGTTTCCTAGCCTGCCTTCGCTGTTGAGCTGTAGGCTTTGTTTTCACGACCTCCCAATTTTCATCTTCCAGGAGATCGGTATGTACCCATATGGGTTGTCCGTCTGGTGTCGGGTAAGGAACCAGTTCCTCGGACGCTTGGATTGTGTTTATCACCTTGAAGGAAGTAGTGATCTTCTTCTTCAGTGATTTTGATGTTTGTCCACATGTCACCATGTTGACGGAGGCAGACCCATAGTTTTTGTCAAAGGTGATGAGTTCGTTTTTCCACATCTCGTTTATTTTCTCTCTTACAACGAAGCATTGATTGAGAGGATGCGAGATCATCTGATGGTATGGATAGTACCGAGGATCGTTGGTTTTGCCAACATCACTCGGTCTTTTTGGTTCAGGCAAGGTGAGCTTGCCGTTTGCCACAAGAGCCCCGAAGATTTCATCAACGTCTTCATCAAACGGGTATTTCTTCTATACCCGTTCTTTGAAGGCATCTGAGAGTTCAGGTCTCTTACCAGCAACTTTATTTTCAGCTTTCTTTTGTGGCTGAGGAGCTGACTTGGTCTGCACATTGAGGACCTCTTTTTTCTTTGGTTTAGAGGTTGCAATGGCGGTTGGCTCTTTTCTTGATGATTTCTGACTGTTGAGGTCTTTAATCACCGTTTCAGCTTCCATGGAAGCTTCTAGGAGTTCTCCCAGGTTTTTTGATTTGTTGCCGATGATCATGGAGCGGATTCTGGCTCTCATGTTGTTTCGGCAGATGTCGACTAGCGACGCTTGTGGCAGTACGTCAGAGCATTTGTACGCCATTGCTTTCCACTTATGAATGAAGTCATATGTTGACTCATTCTCCCCCTGTTTTAGGCTGCACAGCTGAGCCATAGTAGCGGGATGATCTTCACCTTTGAAGTGAGTCAGGAAGCGTGTCTCTAGCATGGCCTAGTTTTGGATCGAGTCCTCCGGCAGAGTGGAGTACCAATCGAAGGCCGTACCTTTTAGGGTACTTGCAAAGAGGCGGATCTTGAGTGCATCTTGATCCGCGATAGCTCCCGTCAGGATCTTGAAGTGGATGATGTGCTGTCTGGCTGATCCTTTCCCCGTATATGTTTGGAGAGTAGGATGCTTGAATTTGGTGGGGAACGGGACCGAGTCCATCCATAAGGGATATGGTGGCTTGATCCCATGCTCCTTGAGTATATCCTTTTCTTTTGCTTTGGCGAGGATACTGTCTACGTCCTTTTTGGTAAGGGCGCGTGACTCATTTTCTTCTCCATTTACCTCGTCGTCTTGATGATTCGGAGGAGGTTCATTGTTCGCCTGATTTTGGAAGGCGGGGAGAAGGTTTTCCATCAGAGTTTCAATCCTCTGCTGGCCCTGTTCCAACTGCTGGATGCGGGTGATCGCATCTTCTGGAGGTGGATTGCGGGGTGGTGGCTCAGAATTTGTAGCCAAGACGTTCATCCTTCGTGATTCGAACGAAGAAACTGTCCTGGTGACTGAGCTGGGGCTCATTCTTTTTGAAGAAGAGCTTGAGGAAGGATCACTCTGCTGTCCTTTGCTTGAAGGAGCAGGGGATTCTTCTGAATGTCTTCTTGTCTTTGAGACGCTGCGGGCCATCGGACGTCGGACATGGATTTTTGTTGCTGATTTTTGGCGCCTTCTGGTTTTTCCAACCATATGGACGGCAGCAACTTGGTTGGGTCTTTCTTTTTCGACCCATTTGGGAGAGACTTGAAGTGTAGGAGGCTGGGTCCTTTGCTTCTCTAGTCTCTTTTGCCGATACGACGCGCGTCGGCGTATGCGACGGGCAATTTGAGCTTCGGTCAGCTCTGGCTGGGCTTTGACGATGAAGGATGTGCTCCCTCGGGCGCAGCAGCCGAGCCTGTCTTCTTTGTAGCTGGGCAAGGACAGGATGCGAACCCTGTCCTTCGCCTGTTGCAGGGAAGCTTTGAATTTTTGGAGTTCGGCCCCTGTAGAGATGAAGGGTCGAACTGCAGGTTTGTAGGCCTTAGCAGGTGCTTGCAGAGGCCTTGTGATGCATGATCTGATTTTGGGCTTGTAGGAACAAGCCGGCTCATGCTGGTTTGACTTGGAAGTCAGGTTGGAGATGGGTCTCTCCTCTTTCATGTAAGCAAGAGGATAGAACTGGTTCTCCTTGAGTGGGGCCAGAAATGCTGGCTTGGTAGATGTTTGGGACCTTCTCTGTTTTGGTGAAGGTCTTAGGGACCAAGTCTTGGGATAGACCTGGTTGTTTGCAGGTCGAGGCTTCGTGGGGGTGCCACGGGCTTCAGGCCTTCTGGTGTTCGCCTTTGGTGTCACGGCAGTGACATGTTGAGAGGAGAGTTTCTGCTTCTTGGAGGGAGCAGTTTGTTCCTCAGGAAGTGGGAATGGTCCCAGCGTCCCAAAGACGATAGTCCGGGGAGTCGAGGTCGACCTGGAGCTTAGAGAGTTGCCGAGGGAGTTGATGCTTCGGCAGCTGATGGGGCGCTTGTAAGTGCGCGTGGTTTGCTTCTGCTGAAGCATGATTTGGTGCTTGCTCTCATCGAAAGTAATGGTTAATGAAGCTGCCATTGTTAGTTTTCGAAAAGTTTCTGAAACAAGACCACATCCATTAGTAATCACAAGAATATAATGATCATAAATGGGAAGTTCTATGGTTTCGTCTTTTCAAATTGCTCGAGGGAAATGACCCAAGCAATATGAGGAAGGCAAACCGCCATAGAGGGTACAATTGTTCTAATCGCAGGTATGGTAAGCCCAGAATGGGCATCCCAGTGACTGCTAGAAGCAATTGTGAACTTAAATTCGACTTATCGAGAAGCAGAGCTTGCTAGAGGTAAGAAGAATATAAAGTTGGAGTTACAGATGCGCCGGTCGTAATACAGTAGACCCTGAAAGGGCGTACTAGTACCGCTAGACACAAATATTTTGAGACCGCATCCATGAGATGAGATTCTCTGTTTTGAAAGGTCAAGATTGGATTCATCAAAGAGAGCAGATGGTATTCCGATCTGAACACGAGCTCAGCGATTTTCGCGAGCGCCAGTGCTCAGAAAGAAATGAACCATAATTTCTCGGATCTGAATCTAAAAAATGACGAGTTTTTTTTTTAAAGGCCAATATCGGGTTCATCAAAGAGAGCAAAAGGCACTCCAATCTGAACACGGGCTCAGCGATTTCCGCGAGCGCCAGTGCTCAGAAAGGAGAAGACCAAGATTTCTCCAATCTAAACCCAAAATGACGGAATTTTTTTTTTGAAGATTTTTTTTTTTAAAAAAATCCTTTTTTTTATTTTTTTTTATTTTTTTTTAAGATTTTTTTTTGAATTTTTTTTTATTTTTTATTTTTTATTTTAAATTTTTATTTTTAAAAATTTTATTTTTGAAAAAAAAAATTTATTTAAAAGACGAGAGGGTACACATAGGCCTCCTAACCCGGTCTTATGAAATCTTGATTAATAGAATTGCCCCCAGGTAAGGGTAGGATTACTTAATGAACCCGTTTAAAGGACCCTTGCCTAGAACAGTCAAGCTGTCTCCACACTCTGGACAAGGCTTTTCTTGAATCAATCATGATCAAAGAACGCAGTTGGTTTAACCTTAGTGGTCTATGTCTTTTTTTGTTTTTTTGTTTTTAATTATATTTTTATTTTATTATATTTTTTTAATGAACTCATCGAAGAGAAACGATGGCCCAAAACCTTAGTCGAACAGGCTCAACATTTTTGCAAGCGCGATGAACGATAGGAACGGATCAAGGTTTCTCAATTTTGAATTCGAAATGAGAAATCTAATTTTTTTTTGTTTTTTTTTTAAATTCTTTTTTAGATCTTTAATGAACTCATCGAAGAGAAACGATGGCCCAAAACCTTAGTCGAACAGGCTCAACATTTCTGCAAGCTCGATGAACAATAGGAACGGATCAAGGTTTCTCAATTTTGAATCCAAAATGAAAAATCTGATTTTTTTTTGTTTTGATATATATATATTTTAGATCTTTAATGAACTCATCGAAGAGAAACGATGGCCCAAAACCTTAGTCGAACAGGCTCAACATTTCTGCAAGCGCGATGAACGATAGGAACGGATCAAGTTTTCTCAATTTTGAATCCGAAATGAGAAATCTAATTTTTTTGTTTTTTTTTTTAATTTTTTTTTTAGATCTTTAATGAACTCATCGAAGAGAAACAATGGCCCAAAACCTTAGTCGAACAGGCTCAACATTTCTGCAAGCGCGATGAACGATAGGAACGGATCAAGGTTTCTCAATTTTGAATCCGAAATGAGAAATCTAATTTTTTTGTTTTTTTTTTTTAAAAGAGAAAGAGTGGAAATAAATTCAAAGAATTAGAAATTTCCAAAAAATCTCATCTCATTTTTTTTAGATGCAGAATCCAACATAGGCCACCAATTAGAAAGTAGCCAAGGAATCGAGAAAATAAATATAAGCATAGAGCAAAAGATATGATATGCAAATATTTCATTTCTAGCATCGTGTTCTCAAATGAACGGGTCCCACCGGGTGTGCCAGCTTTATGCACCGCGCTCCTGCCTGAGTCCTACCGAGGTCGGCGGACGTGTGAGTCCGTTGGGTCCGACCCTTTCGTAACCGGGGGGCAAGGGCGTGCATCAATATTTTTTGTGTGGGTGTGCCAGATTTTCTATTTTACTTGGAATTGCAAGTGGTGATGCGGAGATCAACCTTCGCAAGTAAAAAGGAAATCAACTTCTTTCAAGTTTTCCATTGCACATATATTTAAGAAAAGAGACATTTTCTTGATTTGCCGTGAAAGGCGATTTTGTTGGCATTGATAGCCGATTTTGGCGTTTATAGCCGATTTTTGGCGTTTATAGCCGTTTTACAATCCTTATCAATAATGAAAGACAAGAGTTGTGATTTTTATCTCTTTTTAGAAAATACAAACTACAATGAAAAGCAAGAAAATGAGGATCTAACTTCTCAGGAGATTGTGGGGGACCCATTCAGATTGACGGTCGCAAGCCATATGTGGGCTTCGCCATCATCCATGCAGATGAGAACAGAGGATGCTATTGATTCGCTTGGCTTGGCTATAACCTCAGGTTTTTAGAGAACAAAGACCAAAAGGAGGTCCTATGTCCAATAAAAAACCGATTAGACGGGCTGAAAAGCCACATCTAAGCCATGGAGGCAGAAGGAGAAGGCAAGGACCTTGGGGGGGTACCCCCAAGGGACTTTTGTCACCTTGTAGCGGTGGTCGGTGTAGGATTTTCCGCAGAGTTTTTCTCTCTTTTCCTTCTCTGAATTTCTGTGCTTTATCTGTGTCTCTGTGTTTCTTCCGGTCTCTTTCTTCTTGGTAAGCTCTCCTATTTATAGGCTTTTAGGTAGCCATTTAGGAGGGTTTATGAGCCTTGATTGTCATAAAGCTACATAAAGGGAGGAGTTACAGAATTGAATTCTTTATTTTGTAACTCCTTTTTCTTGGTTTCTGATTGTCCGGAGGAGATTGAGGGCATTTAATCGCCTTAATCGCCATGATGGGAGGAGTTTCATGGGTTAAATGCCATGAATCTCTTGACTTGTAACTCCCGGATGCTTGCTTCTGATTGGTCCATCCAAAGAAATGGATTAATGACTGTAATAAAGCTAGTCAATTAATCGCATTAAGTGGTCGCTGAGCATCTGAAGAGTCGCGGGCCGTGCCGCGTCTTTTGGGATTCTTCTGGCGATGATCATCGATGGATCTTCATGTAGATCGACATCAGATGACCATGTAATTTCAAGTGTTTGTTGCCAACAGCGGGTCGGTGCCATCTGTCCTGTCGATTTCTCGATCGGTCGGGTAGAAAGCACACTTTTTTTTGGTTGACCGGGTGGCGATCAATGTTGTTTTCGATACTCTTAATGATTCACCCGTGTTTTTGACGGATGTCAGAGGATTTGGTGTCTCAAAAGTATGAATTTTGAAAAGTACCAGAGGCTGGGCGCTTCGAATCACGAAAAAACGGCGAAAACCGGGGTTTCCGGGGCCTTCCCGGCGACCCGGGGCCAGGGTCGCAGGGGCCGGCGACCCCTGGGGTTTTCCCCCTTTTTGTCCCGTTTGTGTCCGTTTTTTGCTGTTTTTTCGATCTTTTTTCTTCTGTATTTTTCCTTGAGCATTTTTGACCATTTACTGGCCTGATTTCCCTGTAGGAAACCTGATGAGATCCTTGCATTTATTTTTCAAAGGTTTCCAATTTCCTGAGGAAAGCCGAAGACTTGTCGCGCAGAGCTGCCGATTTTCCGTTAGAAGCTGAAACTGGGCTCAAACGATTGGCGGAATGATCTGAAATTTTGTTGTGACGCTCCTGAGCAATAAATAAGACCAAATCATAGGCTTTTGTTTGAAGTTTTGAATCCGTTTGGGGTCCTATCACCAGTAGAATTGCTTTTGTCGCGATGAAGATGTCGTGGTTTGATTGTGCGGTCAACCGATGTCGATTGATTTGAAATTTACAGGGAACCTATTGGAGTCATTTTAAGATGATCCATAGGCTCTGTCTTGGAAAACCATGGTCCCGGAGAGCTTTGCCGCAGAGAGGCCTGATTTGGCTTCGAGCGTCAAACTATGGTCAAATGTTGTCCAAATGACCTGAAATTTGACGTTGTTAGCCCCTTATAAGCATTTTGAAGCCGTTCCATGCGCTCTATCTGATGATGTGATGGTCTGGCTGGTTCTCGCCTGCCGAGAGGCTTGATTTAGCTGTTCGTAGGGTTGATGTAGGGTCAAACGTTGTCGGTTGACTCGGAACTTGACGTGGAGCTTTTTGATGTATTTTGGAGGCCATCCATCGGCTCTGATCGAAGATTTGGTGTCTCCGATTCTTTCGCCGCCGGGAGCTCCTTTTCGGATGCCGGAAGAAGCGAAGTTAGGCAAAATTGATTTTGAAATGGCCTGAAACTTTCTTGTGTACTTCTCTTTTAGCTGTCTTGAAGAATCTTGCAGTTTTTGTTTGATTCTGACAAGATTTGATTTTTTTGAAAGTAGCATTGCCTATTTATGGCAGGTTGCGACTTCATGTAGCTCTTCGATCTTGAAAGAGGCAAAGTGACATTTTGGTGTCAACATCGATGGGCATAAACTCCTCATAAAGTCTGCCAAGGATGGGCAAGCTAGTATAATGGCGCTCAGCTCCTTCAAAGAGAAACCAATCATCACCATTTTGTCACAACGAAGGCATTGGTTTGTGGAAGGAATGACTCCAACATAGCCATGAAGGCCTCGTCGGAAAATATCAACGGTCTCCCTAGAAGCGCGGACAGTATCAAAATTCTCGGCTTCCTTCAAAATGGCGCCACAATCAGCACGACGCGATCAGTCTACGACTTCCACTCGGAGTCAGCACTGAAACGGCCACGAAGTCGAAAAGGCTTCACCCAACTGCTGTCGTCACAGCTGAAAATGCCAAGGACCACCGGTCCCAAATCGACCGATGGATAATCAGAGGCCTGGTAGCCGCTGGCCGGCATCAACGTGTCCATGTCAGCAGGCGACTTCTCCGCATATCAGGAGAACCGCCACAAAAATCCCGGTCTTGATTACATTCGTCCTTCTCACCTAGCTTGGAGGATCTTCCCTCTTAAAGCATGTGGGGGGCAAGGCTCATGATCGAGACGGTGCGATCAAACGTCGACCGGGGTAGCAACAGTCTTCTTCTCACCATCAGCTGTGAAAAAAGAACTGAAAACATCTCCTCTAGTATGTCATGTCATCAGGGACGGCATCACAAAGAAGAAGGTAGGCTTGGGCAAAACCCTCTGATCGTCTATCACCCATGGACGACTGCTTACCATGATCTTATAAAATTCTCTCCCTTGAGAGCGATCAGTCGCTGCCATCATCTCATCTCTGTTGAGGGAGTCTCACTCTTCCAGGTTCCTCTCAACATACTGGACCTTCTCCAGGCCTGCTGAATGGCTGGATTAGAAGATCTAGCAGAACGACGAGGTACGCTTGTAGCAGGCTCTTTACCCTTGTTCGTTCTGGAGGAACCACCTGCAAAGGTTGGAAAAGAAAAAGATCAATCATCAAATTGATAGAATTTCGCTAAAAAAATCTGGCGAAATTTTGACATGGCTCCGAGGTAATTCCGAAGAAAAAGGAAATATCCCGAAAGAAATAGAAAGCTTGAAGATGGGCTCAATATTGCTGCGAGCTCCGAAACTCCAAACTTTCGAAACCTCAAAGTCTCCGTAAATTCAGGAAGGGCTCAACATCGCTGCGAGCTCCAAATTCCCAAATTTGCAAAAACTTTAGGTATGCTATCACATCATGCTATCAATTCAATTTACAAAAAAATGCATGCATGAACATCTTGGTTTACCAAAAAAAATGCATTATCATGATGAGCAAAAAAAAAAATGAAGAAAGAAGAACTTTCTCAAAAAAACAGAGAGAAAGAAAAAAAAAGGAGTTGGCCACAGGCCACATGGCCGTAACGGCCAGATCCGTACAGATCTGTCCGTACGGCCCACAAAAAAAAAACGTGCAAAAAAAGCACGAAAAAAACACATGTAAAAAAAAAGGAGTAGAAAACATGTGGAATAAAAAAAAGAAAGAAAAGAAAGAACAAAAAAAAAAAAGAACTTTTTTATCATCCTTATTTCCTACATGGAGTTTTCTTGAAAAAGGAACTTGCTTGAAGCCATTGATGGAAAGAAGAAGACAGTCTTGAAGATCTTAAAGAAGAAGAACTCTTGTCTTGAAGCCCTCTTTAGAATGTTGCAAAAAGAAAGCAGTAAGAGCAAGAGATCCAACCTCCTCATTGCTTTTAATAGAAGAGAGCAACCAAAAGAAGGAAAAAAGAAAGAGGTAAGTGTTACTAATTAGTAACCTTACCAAAAGAAAGAAATTAGACAGATTCTTTCCCAAAAGAAAGATATCTTGAGGGATTCTCACCAAAAAAGAAATCAATGAGAGATTTTCTCCCAAAAGATAGAGATTTGAGATATTCTCTCCGAAAGAAAGATATCTTGACATATTCTCTCCCAAAATAAAGGAAACATGAGCGATTCTCTCCAAATAAAGATATTCTTAGATATTCTCTATCCAAAGGAGATATTTTTATTATATCCTTTACAAAAATGACACCATATGATATCTAAGCCATTTCAAAAGCTTAAGGTCCCATGTGTTAGCCCATATGAGCTAGGTTTGACACCTAGGCACTAAAAAAAAATTGGGCTTTTAGTCAAAGAGAAATTCCCTCTTACCAAGAGCTTACAAAAATGGTTTCATGCCTCTTTTGAGTTGATTGGACCATACAAAAAGAATTCCAAGCCCCATGAGCTTCTAAGAGTTCAACCCATCCAGCCTCATATACCGAATTGAGCCAAAATCTTGAAATTGACATTCCACAAAAATTCAAACCAAATCCTGGTCTCCTAACTTGCCACATACAGCTTGTTAGGTCACAAGACAAAAACCAAAAACCAAAACTTGATCCCCTAACTTGCCACATACAGCCTGTTAGGTCACAAGATCAAAACCAAATCGACCCCCCAACATTCCACATGCAGCTTGTTGGGTCACACGGTCAAAACCAAACCCGACCCCCTAACCTGCCACATACAGCTTGTTAGGTCACAAGGTCAAAAACCCAATTCCACATCCCTGATGTTATCTTCAAAACTTTGCCTCGAGATGGTATGTGATCCCTTTCACTACCATAAATTCCCCTGGAAGCTCAAAAGGCTACAATGCCAAAGAAAGACTGCTCAAAGACTCTTGGTCAAGTCACAAGCTCTCCTTCAAAATCTCTTCGAGGCACATCGACTACAAAAGTTAAGCAACTCATAGCTGCAACCTCGAGGGGGCATTGTTGACACCAGAAATGTCACTCTACTTTTTTCAAGATCCAAAAAGTTACATGAAGTCGAAGCCTGCCATAAATAGCAATGCTACTTCCAAAATCAATCTTGTTAGAATCAACAACAAACTCCAAGATCCTTCAAGACAGCGAAAAGCGGAGTACACAAGAAGTTCGGGCCATTTCAAAATCATTTGCTAACTTCGCTTCTCCGATAGCTGAAACAGGAGCTCCTGGTGGCGACAGCATCAGAGACACCAAATCCTCGATCATAGCCTATGGAGTGGTCTCAAAATACATCCAAAAGGCTCCACGTCAAGTTCCAAGTCAACCAACAATGTTTGACCCTACATCATCCCTCGAACAGCTAAATCAAGCCTCTCGTAGGCGAGACCACCGAGGCCATCACTCATCAAAAAGAGCACAGTGGACGGCTTCAAAATGCTTACAAAAGGCTAGACGTCAAGTGTCATGGTCATTTCGACAACATTGACCATACTTAGATGCTCGGAAGCCAAATCAGGCCTCTCGACAGTGAAGCTCCCCAGGAGCATGGTTTCCAAGACAGAGCCTATGGATCATCTTAAAATGACTCCAATAGGTTTCCCTGTCAAATTTCAAGTCAATCGGACATCGGTTGACCGCACATCAAGCCGCGACATCTTCATTGCGATAAAATCAAGTCTACTAGCGATAGGACCCCAAATGGCTTCAAAACTCAAATAAAAGCCTATGATTTGTCTTATTTATTGCTCAGTAGGCTTCACCCCAAATTCAGGTCATTCCGACATTGTTTGTCCCAGTTTCAGCTTCCGACGGAAAATCGGCAGCTCTACGCGACAAAGTCTTCGGCTTTCCCGGAAAATTGGAAACTTTGCACTCCAAAATGCAAGGATTCCCATCAAGTTTTCTACAGGGAAATCAGGCCAATAAATGATAAAAAATGTAAAGAAAAAATACAGAAGAAAAAAGAATCGAAAAACATAAAAAATGGCCGCAAAACGGGACAAAAGGGGGAAAATTCCCCCCAGGGTCGCCGGCGACCATGGAGCCCGAAATCTCCGGGTTGGCCCCGGAAGGCCCGCGTTTTTCATCGTTTTTCATGATTTGAAGCTTCCAACTCCTAGGATTTTCCAAAATTCATACTTTTGAGGTGCCAATCCTTTGACATCCGTTAAAATCACGGGTCAATCATCAAGAATATCAAAATCAACATTGATCGCCAACCGGTCAACCAAAAAAGTGTGCTTTCTACCCGACTGATCGAAAAATTGACAGGACAGATGGCACCGACCCGCTGTTGGCAACCAACACTTGAAGTTACATGGTCATCCGATGTCGATCTACATGAAGATCCATCCATGATCATCGCCAGAAGAATCCCAAAAGACGCGGCACGGCCCACGACTCTTCAACTGCTCGGCGCGACCACTTAATGCGATTAATTGACTAGCTTTATTGCAGTCATTAATTCATTTCTTTGGACGGCCCAATCAAAAGCAAGCATCCGGGAGTTACAAGTCAATTGATTCATGGCATTTAACCCATGAACTCCTCCCATCATGGCGATTAAATGCCCTCAATCTCCACCGGCCAATCAGAAGCCAAGAAAAAGGAGTTACAAAAAAGAAATTAAACCCTGTAACTCCTCCCATTATCTGGCTTAATGACAATAAAAGCCCATAAACTCTCCTAAATGGCTACCAGAGCCTATAAATAGGAGAGCATCCCAAGCATTCCAGATAGACTTCGGACAATCCGGAAATCTAGACAAAAAAAGGCATCAGAAATCTAACAGAAAGAAAGAGAGAAAACTTTGCTGAAGTTCTGCACCGGCCACCGCTACAAGGTGACAAAAGTCCCTTGGGGGGTATCCCCCCCCCCAAGGTCCTTGCCTTCTCCTTCTGCCTCCAAGGGCTTAGACGTGGCTTTTTAGTCCGTCTACTTAGCTTTTTATTGGACATAGGACCTCCTTTTGGTCTCTGTCCTCTAAAAACCTGAGGTTATAGCCAAGCCAAGCGAATCAAGAGCATCCTCTGTTCTCATCTGCATGGATGATGGCGAAGTCCACATATGGCTTGCGACCATCAATCTGAACGAGTCCCCCACAATCTCCTAAGATGTTAGATCCTCCTTTTCTTGCTTTCATTGTAGTTTGTATTTTTCTAAAAGAGACAAAAATCACAACTCTTGTCTTTCATTATTGATAAGAATTGTAAATCGGCTATAAACGCCAAAAATCGGCTATAAATGCCAAAAAATTGCCTTTCACGGCGAACCAAGAAAATGTCTCTTTTCTTAAATACATGTGCAATGGAAAACTTGAAAGAAGTTGATTTCCTCTTTACTTGCGAAGGTCGATCTCCGGATCATCACTTGCAATTCCAAGTAAAATAGAAAATCTGACACACCCACACAAAAAAAAAGTTGATATTCGCTTCTGTACCCCCCCCCCCCCCCCCCCCCCCCCCCTCCCCCCCCCCCCCCCCCCCCCCCCCCCCCCCCCCCCCCCCCCCCCCCCCCCCCCCCCCCCCC